>JAPVLO010000961.1:0-395262 GCA_027257055.1 Cephalopachus bancanus | reverse complement strand
ATTTTGCATATATTTGCTTTCAGTTTTGTTTCTGTTACTTTCAATGCTTAGCTCTCAAAACATGACCAGGTGCAGTGGCTCACGCCTATAATCCTGGCACTTTGGGAGGCCGAGGTGAGAGGATTGCCTGAGCCCAGGCTAGGCCACTTGGCAAGACCTCATTGCTACAATAAATAAAAAAATTTGGCCAGATGTGCTGGCGCCTGCCTGTAGTTCTAGCTACTTGGAAGGTTGAGGAGGAAGGATCACCTGAGCCCGGCAGGTCGAGGCTGCGGTGGCAGTGAGCGTGCTATTGCACTCCAGCCTGGATGACAGAGTGAGACTCTGACTCAAAAAATAAATAAATAAATAACAATCTCCCCTTTTCTCTGTCCCCCAAAGTCATTGGGGCTCTCTCTAACTCCTGTTCAAACTCTGTATACCTGTTCTGATGTATTTAAAATCATGAAACAATCCAGCCCTGTTTAGAATTATTTGCAGTGTCAGTGATTTCAAATTTCATGTTACTTAACTGAGTTTACTTTTTATTCCTGGAATGAGAGTACAGATGAAGGAGGCAGAACAGTGAGGTGAAGCGGTGGATGTCCTGGAGATGGTTGAAAGTCAGTAACACTATAGGAACGACTTATTTTCAGGGGAAAGGTCTTTATCACTGATAAGCTCATGGGCAGAGTCCTGCTGGACTAATAGAGGTGAGCATTCTTAAAAGGGATCAAAATTGTTTTCCTCTTGGCTTGCCTCATTTGAAAGCACTGTAGATACAGATTTGTGAATTCCAGATTTTTGAGACAGTCAAAATTTGGGTCCTGACTTTCTTTAGGGTGGGGGAAAATTATGATCTGCCTATCCCCAAATTACACAGTATTGTTTATTGCATCTTAAATAATGTTTTTTACTCCACTGATTATTAAAGCTGCAAAGTGATGTTAATGCCCACCCACTGTCAGCAGGCTGAGCATCCACTGTCAGCCCTCTACTGGTTGATTGTTCATCAATAGGTGTTTCTAGGGGGCTGGTTCCTTTAGGCCAAATTAAACCTGAGAATTTAGCTTCTTAAAGACTGCTGCCAGTCATCTGACATAGAACACTGGGTATCTTGTCAACTTCCACCTGCTTCTCTGATATTATTCATCAGCAGTCTTTGGAAAATAATATGAGGCAGCACCAGGAATAAAACAGACACTTTCTGCACGAATGTGTTTGGAGGCAGAAAGATGAGCCCATTAAGCATTCTGTTTTCTGATGCATATGAAGCACTTGTACACATGGATGCTCCTTTTGAAATTTGTGATTTGCTGTTTTTTACAATGAAATTTAAACTGAAGTCTTTCAGGGCTGGAGCCTAGATTTCAAAATTATTTGTTTTTTTTTTTTTTTAAGTGTGAAACCTTGTAGTAAGTGAAATTAGCCATATATTTAAAAATGCATGAACATAACAGAGCTAGCCACTGAAATGGAGGGAAAATCTAACATGCATGTTATTCTTTGGACATGTTACATCATTGACTCATGTAATGAGTATTTAAGAACACAAAATACTTCTCTGGATCACCTAAATTCTGTGTTGGCAGTTGGGCACAATAGGGCATTTGTAATTCTTGTAACAAATTGTACTGCAGTGCAGAAGATCTTGTGGAGCTTAGAGCATTTGCTGCCTCCCATCGTGGTTTAGAGAGGAGAAAATAAAACTATCAGAGTGTACTTGCTAGGTTCTAGGGTTTCAGGTTCAGTCTCCGTACAGAAAGACTTAACAAGAAAATCAGGAGTCACCAGAGATTATGCTTGGCATTAAGTTACACGAGATGAAGTTAAATGCTTTTGTTTGGGTTTGAACAAAAATATGCTGACAAATAATGAAGCAACAGATAAACTAACAAACAAAGACAGCCTCTTCACTGCAGATGGGGCTATTAACACTTAGCATTCTAAGATCGTCCAAAAAAGCTGTAACCAAAGCTTTTTTATTTGATTTTGAAAGCTGTGCTTTGCTGAATATTTGATGAAACTGACTGCGGATATCTGCAGTGGCGTTCCTGGTGAATCCCTGTTGGCAGCTTTTGGAGTCTGTCCTTTTGGAGATTTCCAGGGGTTGATTCTCATCCTGGAGAAGAAGGGGGAGGAGCATGATTATGGCAGTCATATGAGTAGGCACCAGCATGATATGGAACACTCAGAATGTTCTACCTGCCAATAAAAATTTCATGTGCCAGTTAGTGCAGTGGTCCTCACATCAAGCAGGACCGTGGTCTTGCTTTCCTTCGAGGGCCAAGGACTGTTAAGCAGATTGTCTCCAGTGAGGGCTGTTTTGCTGAGTAATGTCTCCAGAGATGATGGTGAGGATATCCTTTTGTTTGCAGTAACTTTTTAACCCGATGAATATGATAGTCTGATCATTCTTGCCTATGGGGGCAGAGGTAAGCAAAGCAGCTGTCCAATTGTTGTGTTCTGTAAATCAGGGAATAAATGTAGTTCCGTGATGTCCCTTTAGAGAAGAAAGTTTTTAAACAAAAATTTGCAGGTAAAAAGCGCAGTCAGGAAATGAACTGGCTTTCTGTTTCTTAAAACAAAAACCCCAACAACAACAATAACAATTGCTTCTTATTCTGGATACTCACCCAACCAAAGGGAAAAGGATTCACTGGGATCCTGATCTCAGGAGAGCAGTAATCCTGGGGGTGAGGGAAGGCTGGAACTTATGGCTGTCACTGTGTGTCTTGGAAAACTCCTGTGATCGCACATAATTCCCCTATAATTGGGACTGATAGGCCTGGCCCGCCGCAGAGTATAGGATGAATGTTAGTCTCCCCCTGTGCCTGTATGTCCTTCTTGGATTCCGGGGTGTTAATTGTTAAATGCTGTTAGGAATAAAGCATTAAGAAAAACAGGCTTGAACTGCTTCGTTTGGGTGGCGTGGATTGGGGGAGAGATTGAGAGAAAGGCTGCGTTAGAAACCTTATGCTAGAATTTTTGATGCCAGTTTCCTTTGGGTTATTTATTTGATGGCTATAAACTTTGACGGGTGGTATCTGTCTTCTCCTAACTCTGCCCATTAAAGGTCGAGTCTGTTATTTCTCAGGTTGATGGAGTTCCAAGTCTTCTGTTTGTCTGGACTCTCCCTTTTTCTGCCTTCCTCTTAGGAAAGTCCATGCTTCCTGAGATTGGAAAGTGCCCATCTCGTAATACTTTAATTATAGTTATTTATTTATTTATTTATTTTTAATACATATTTTTAATTTTAAAATTGTGGGGTACAGTTAAGGGTAATTATAGTTTTGGTGAAAAATATTTTTAGGGGGAGTGAAGGAATTTAAAGTTGTTAGATTTCACTTTTCTCTGTTCTTGCTAATTTTGTATGCCACCGTGAAGATCTGAGCTGCTGGCTGGCTGTTTTGCCTTGTCATTTGAAACAATATAGTTGTTGGTTCTCTGTTTGTGTTTTATTCTTCCTAGTTAACCAAAAAGAACAGTTGATTAGATGCTTCACCTGAGATATTTTATTCCGTGACAATTGTTTTCATCTTTGGATCTTCCGTAATCAGAATAGGAAACTTTGAATGCCTTGGTTATGTCTTGGACATTTTTCTTTTGATAGGGATAGAATGGTATGTCTGTGATTGTGTGAAATATTAAATTGTTATTAAATTTTAGTGTGGACATGTATTCATTATCTTCTAAATGTCATCTAATCAGATCCTAATTTACTTTCCCCCAAACACCAAGAGATCATTTTGTTTTTATCTTGGCTTACAATGTGAGTGGGTTGCTGCACATGATGGCTTTTTTTTCTGGGTGAAATATACTTGTAACTTTTTGCCAGTCTTTTAAAATAAAGACTACTGGAATTTTGCTTTCACATTTCTAAATGCATAACATACTTGAAATTTTTAAGCAAAAAATGAGAAAGTAAGCAGATCTGCTTGGAGTTCTAGAAATAATTGTGTATCATTTGTATTTAAATAGGTTTTTGTTGTATGGGTAATTCATATATTATAAGCATGACATGCTGTTTGCTGACAGTTTGAAGAATGGGTCTCCTACGTTTTATGAACTGTTAGATACCACATAAAACTTCATATTTAAGAATTCCTCTAAGATTAGCTGTTTCATATTGATTTAACTATAGTTTGGGTATCTCCCTCCCCTCCCATCCATTTGTTGAGTGTTTATTGTGAAAAGTCATTATTCTGTGTGCTGGGATTCAGTGGTGAACAAAACAGACACATGCCCTTCTCTCTTGAAGCTCTTACCTTAGAACATGGAGGATTTCTGACAATAAAATAGGAAAACAAGATAATTGCAAACAAAATAGTGTTCTGAAGAAAAGGAAGAATCCAACAGCAATGGGCAAGACAACCACATGGACTCTGGGAACTAAGAAAGAGGGTATTTTAGGTAGCTTGATCCAATTATTCTTTTCTGTGGATGTGCCATTTGGGTTGAGTCATGAATGATGAAAAGGAGCCAGCCCTGGAAAGTTCTAAGGGAAGAACATTCAAAGCAGAGAGGCAGCAAGTGCCAAGCTCTCAGGTTGCATATCTGAGGGCATTGTAAAAGAGTATGCTATACATCGTGTCAGGTAGAGGACGGGCAAGGTTCGGAATGGGAACTTGAACTATTGCGACCCTGAAGAGCAGTGACTCTCGCCAGTCTCAGCCAGGTAGTCTGGATAACACCGACACTAACAGAAGACGAGTTGACTCATTGTAAGGTGTGATTAAACAGAAACAGTTTTCTAGTTCCTAAAAGTATGTATTTCATTCATTTCACCCTTGTTGTCACAAGTCTGTGTTTGTTTTGTTCTAAATCTTTGCAATACACATTTTTAAAAGTGCCTTGTGAGAATGCAAGAAGGAAACATGGAAACAAAAGAGGTTATGATCCTACAGATACAGACAGTCTTTCATAGAGGCACCGAGAGGGTAGGTATGACTCCTTGGCAGCTCAGCTACTGTTGAGGAGAGCGTGTCTGGGTCAGGTGACAGTCTCTCACCTTGGAGCTAGGGGACACATGGCTAATGGGAAACACAGAACGTGTCTGAGCTTAAAAGTGGTTCTTGCCGGGCTCGGTGGCTCAGCCTGTAATCGCGCGCCTTTGGGAGGCTGAGGTGAGTGGATTGCCTGAGCCCGCGGGTTTGAGACCCGCCTGGGCAGCAAGACCTTATCTCTACAATAAATCAAAAAAAAATCAGCCGGGCGTGGTAGCGCATGCCTGCAATTCCGGCTACTTGGAAGGCTGAGTGGAAGGATCGCCAGAGCCCAGCAGGTCGAGGCTGCGGTGGCCGGGAGTGGCCACTGCACTCCAGTCTGGGCGACAGAGTGAGACTCCAACTCAAAAAAAAAAAAAAAAAAGTGGTTCTTGAGCCGGGCTCGGTGGCTCAGCCTGTAATCCCATGCCTATGGGAGGCTGAGGTGAGTGGATTGCCTGAGCCTGTGGGTTCGAGACCCACCTGGGCAGGCGAGACCTCATCTCTACAATACATCAAAAAATCAGCTGTGAGTGGTAGTGCGCGCTTGTAGTTCCAGCTACTCGGAAGGCTGAGGCGGAAGGATCGCCGGAGCCCAGCAGGTGGAGGCTGTGGTGGCCGGGAGCGGCCACTGCACTCCAGTCTGGGTGACAGTGAGACTCCAACTCAACAACAACAACAACAAAGTGGTTCTTGAGAACAGAATGTGTGTAGGTGTAGGTGTAGGTTTATGTGTGGGTGGAGGAGTAGGTGTATGCATGACACTGGTGATTTTCTATGTTCTGAGTAGTTCCAGTTCTTGGAGATTCTGGAAGGGATCTTGGTTATGGCAAGAAGCAGAGCAAGGCCTGCTGGGTAGAAAATAGATCCTTTCTTGAAAATAGATCCTTTCACTAGAAGAGAAAAAAAGAGGTATTAAAACATTCTGCTTTTGAATATCAGTAACAAAAGGAACTTTGGCATGCGGTAATTGCCAAATGACTGATACGGTGACTTTTTCATTGTAAACCCTGTTTGACACACATCTGTAGCTCACTGTGTCTATTCTGTTGATGGTCACCTCCAGAGAAAACACAGGCGTATTACTATCTGGATCAGAATGCCCATGATTTCTTTGATTTCACTTCCGTATGTGTGTTTCCTCACTAGGTGTTACATCTCTCATAGCTCAGTGTCATGGGAATCTTGCCTGTTGAAATTTTGGCTGGTTAGCCTCTTGCAGTATCAAAATATTGTCTAGGGACAAACAAAAACCTCTGGGACTCCTCTGGAACTTATTCAAAACCTGTTTTCTCTCATTATGCAGTGCAGTGGTTTAGGAAAAAAGACTGCCATAGATTCATCTGCATGTTTGACTCAGTGCTTCAGATTTTTGCATCACACAGTGAGTAATGGTGTGCTTTTGTTTCCCCGACAGGTTGAAGATGATGAAGCTGTATGCAAACATAAGTCATTTCTCAATCAGAGTCTCAGTGCTTTTATTCATGGGTTTTTCTGCTTGCTCCCAAGAGGTTAAAAGCACTTTTCATTCTTGTCCACTTTGTGTTTCTTGGATGTTGGCCCTGTGTGTCTTAATAGCAGTGTCTGTGAAGCAGCACGTCAGCTTGGCTGCACCCTTAAAAATATGTAAATCTCTGAGAAGAGCGTAGCAAATTAATCAGAGTCCCTGGCTTAAATGGTCTCCATTCTCACCAGCACTGATGGGGCATAATTAAATCATGATTTAATTCTCTCTATAAGGGAGCTCTTATTCCTTTGTAACTGAGTTCTTAATGCGTGGTCATAAAAGGTGAATTTAATCAGTGGGCGCTTTCATTAGAATTTGAATTTTGTTTGCTGTTGGGTAGGTGAAGCTCATTATGCTCCCAGGCTTGAGCCCAGGCATACAGCTTTCTATCATTAACCTAGTTTTCATCAAGGGAACACTGTGGAAACTGGTTACCACCTGTGAAAAGCATTGTTTAAGAGGTCAGAGGTGAGAGCCTAGAAAATATTGTCACTTGCTTGTTTGCAGGCTAATAGCACAGAAGAAACAAAAGAGCTGATAATTTAAAAACTGTTATCTTTCATCTTAAACACCTGTTTTGATTAAAAAAACAAAACAAAACCAGGAAAGCCAGTGCTCCAATAAGTTGCAACCTCAAAAAGGCAGGTAACAAAGTAGAATAATTTTTCTAGGTGTAAAGAACGATGCAAACAGCAAGAAATTCGTTTTTAGAAATCTAGCAAATTTGATTTTGCCCATGAACAGTTCTGTTGACTTGTTTTCTTTAAGTGTTCACTGTGCGTAGAATGTTGGTGCCATAGCAACTGCTGGTACCATCTAGTGATGAACGTGACTGGGGGGCCCCGAGGAAGTTTCTGGGGCTTTCAGTGTGATGAGTCTAGATTGGGACTCAGGCTTTCCCATTTCTGGAATAGCTGCTTGTATTATGCCATGCCATAGGCACCGAATGACCGGATGGGTCCTCTGTTTTTGGAGGGAATGACAGCAAGAAGCCTGCCAGAATGAGGTGATGGCTGATTGTTGTACATCAGGCTTTCCATACAGCTCATGTAATCCTCATTATAACTCTGCTGAGGTTATTGTTACCTCTACGACGGCACTATTGACTTGAATTTTCAGATGAGGAAAAATAAGTTCAGAAGATGAAGTTGGAAACAAGGTGCCTTGATGTCGATGCCACAGACGAAACTAACTACTCATTCACCTAGCGGCTTAGCACGTTCAGACAGGGTTAGAAATGGCTCCAAAAATTAAAAAAGGAGCACCACCCAATATCTGTGAGTCGTACTGCTTCTACAGGGGTTTGGAACTGGAGACAATTGGTTTGTTTACTAGCTGCGTGCCTTGGGCAACTCTCTCCAAACCTTTGATTCCTTGTTTGTAAACTGACAGCAGTAATAGAATGGAAACCATCTCAGTGAGTTGTGGGAAGGATTTCAGGAGATTCTTGGAAAGTGCTCCAAGCAGTCTTTGCCCACAGTCAGCTATCTGCAATTGTTAGCCAATATTACTATTATGATTACTTTTTGAGAAAACACACTCTGACCATGAACTGAGG
The DNA here is from genome assembly GCA_027257055.1 of Cephalopachus bancanus. Lineage (NCBI taxonomy): Eukaryota > Metazoa > Chordata > Mammalia > Primates > Tarsiidae > Cephalopachus > Cephalopachus bancanus. The sequence goes on along the minus strand of JAPVLO010000961.1, from coordinate 387,233 downwards.
AGAGTTGTTGGAGAGTGTGTCTGGGTCAGGTGACAGTCTCTTACCTTGAAATGACTGGTTTTTTGCATGTTACATTTTCCATATAGATGGGCTAGGGCATACGTGTATATACTGCAAATACTTGTCTACGCATTGCACACAGCTTTTAATGCACGAGTCCTGTTGCTCTGTGCAGGCATTAGAAAATTGGACAGAAGGCATTTCAAAGTGAGTTTGCCTTTCATGGCAAAAAGATGAGCATAGTTCATTTAATTTAAAAGAGATGATTCCAAGGATGCTTGAATATGGTGGTGTATTCAACATTAGGAGAATTTAAAAAATATTTCATTTTTCTTCATTGACTCTAGTTTAATATTTCACAGAAGGGATTTAATGAGGTTAGGGGCTGGTGCGTTTGTAATAAATCAGTGTGGCTCAGTGTTTTCATCAAGTGTCTTGAGTTTTGATCTGTCCTCTGATTAGTGACACTGTTATAAGAAATAGTAAACAACAGTTTGTTCTTATTATTATTACCCTGGCTTGTACAGCCTCGTATGTTCTGGTTTCTTGCTCTGTTAAGGCATCATCTAAAGTCACTTCCTAAAGGAGGTTCAGCTCAAGTGAACTCGGGTTTCAAATGCACCTGCTCTCTCTTGATGTCAGCCTTTCACATTTTTTAAACTTCTCCCCTCACTGCCCAAGCACTGCCCTGACCCCTCACTTTTCATTTGGCCAACTCTTCCTGTTTGCCAGGTTTTTGGCTCTTCTTCCAGGGAGCCTCTGCTAACCTCACCACCCTCTTTGAGTCCATCTCCCTCCTTTCTCTACTTCCCCTTTCCATAATAACAGTCAGTGGAATGGGTTGCAATTGCCTGTTTAGTTCTTTGTTTTATCCCAGACCTAACCTGAGATTTGCCAATCTCATGTTCTTTCTAATTTCCCTGACTGCTTTTCAGGTAGCAGTCAGTAGAGTGAGGTGACTATGTTTTAATTTGTGCTAAACATTTGGGAGTAAATTCATAATGGAACTCTTTTGGACTCTGCTGTTAGATATACTCCAAAAATGACACAGGATCAGGAATAAATAGTATCTATAAATATTACTAGCGAGGGAAAAGTGATCTATGGAGGTAGATTCTACATTTAAAAAACGTGTCCCTGATTTATGAAAGTTGATCGATGATGGTTAAAAGATGCTGTGTTAACTAAGATTTTCTGTTTGTATTTTTTAAACAAATATTTCTCTACAGATTTTAAGTGTATTATCACAAGTCAGTCTTTATGATTGCAAAGCCTTAGTCTTTTTAATAATGTATAACTTACAAATGAATCATGCACTTATGCATAGCACTTGAATATGTAAATTTTGTAATACAATCTGAAGGCTTATATTTTTCTGTTTATTTTTAAAATGTTAAGTCTCATTTGCATTGCATTTTATAGATATGCATATCTATATCATCTCTACAAATCATATTCAGTCTGGATAGTGTCCCCTTGGAACCTGCCATTATAGATGCCAGTCTTCTGAAAGTGTTTCTTTTTTTGTAATTTTTTGCTCTTTAGAACATTAAGTATTACTTTTGAGTCATGCATGTAACCCATGAATTTTTTTTCAACATGCATCTGTCTGTATGTCCCTACATACTTACATACTCATGCTTGCATGTGTGTATGTGCATCACTCATACATTTGAGAAGAGGTTGAATTGTAATTGTTCTAATAGAGATAATTAAGACCACCGATGTGAACTCTTTGGGACATCTGCACGCACCATCCTGAATGCCTGTGCTATATGTTGTGCATAATTTTGAACGACTTTTGGAGCTAAAAGTCTCTCCAGTTCCAAGAGGAGTGCCCTACTAACTACGACAGTCCCAGCTTCACTCTGGGCGTGTTTCTGTGTTCCTCATTTATAGGCAGTAGCACCTTGCACAGGCCTCTTTCCTAGCTAGCCTAGGTGACAGCTGCAACTTGTAAAGCTCATAGGGCTTCTGCTTTTGTGCTTCATAGCATCAGCATTGAGTATTAGACACATTGTAGCGAATTAATTTAAAAATTTTATTTCCTGTTAACTCTTGCAAATGGCAAATGTTATTTCACCTGCATTCATATTGTAGAGTTTTCTCAGATAACTTTGTCTAGTTATAATCGACAATACTTCCTCATTTACTTTGAAATAATCATATATATAAACATGAATATCTTCTTATTAAAAACCATAAGAATAGCCAAAAGATGCTTTTACTGAGTTCTGGCACTTGGTCGCACTGATTATCCTTTGAAATAAGTAAACCCTTGTCTTTGACTTGAAAGTCTTGCTATTAAAAAAAACCCTTTAATATCACAGGTTTTGTTATAGTAATACATCAACTTTATTATTTCTATTGGCTTTCCTGAATTTGTGACCAAACTGTCGTACTTTCTGTACCTTGGCAACCACTTGTTTTTTTTTTAAAGCAAAAAATCCTTAATACTGCAGGTGTTAACTTTTTGCTAGGGAACACAGTGAAAAAATATTGATTCTCTACTTGATACAGCTGGTAACTTCATTTGCATTTTATTGTATGTGTCTGTTGACGATGTTCTCCAAGTTTGTATGAAAGTGTAATAGAAGGTTCAAGAACACACAGTACTTCAAAAAAAATGTATCTGAAACAAGTCAATATTGGGAACAGATAGGTGTATCAGATGTTTAATTATGGAGAAGGAAATAATATCTTGATATTTACTGAGATTACTAGTGCTTTTTCAAACAGAATAACTAGATCTTTTTGCAAATAAAAAGATAGTCTTTAGCCTGTGTTGTGCTGTCCTTGAAAATATTACCTCCTTATCAACCTTACAAGGCATGGAGCCTGGCTTTGGTGACTGTTCAGAGTATTTTGCTGTTCTCTTGCTGGCAAGATTTTTTCCCAGATCCTTTTGGATTTGCTGCTCACAATAAAGTCAGCTGTCTTGTTATGGAAGATACTCTGAAAAAAACAAAAACAATAAAGCCAGCAGCTGTCTACTTTGGAAATGCAGTATGATTTTAGGACATGATGTGACAGCAAATTTTATCTTCAAATTTTATTTTAAATTATTCAACTTTAAATATTTAAAAGAACGTTACAGATATATAAATGATGAAAGCTAGTAAACTGAAAATGTATGAGTGCAGCCCACTATTTAACAAACATTACCAACGTCAGTAGTTCCCTGTGAGTGTTTTCATGGTCGTGATTCCTGCTTCACAATCAGTATGCCCTATCCTGAATTTTTTTTTTACTCCGTTGCTTTCCTATTTTTTAAAACCACGTGAGTGTGTTACTTGCCTGTTTCTGAAATTGAAAATGATTTCACATACCATATATGTGCAACTTGTTATTTCTACTTAATATTATGCTTCTAAGATTGATCCACATTGAAGTTTGTAGTTATTGATCATTTATTTTCACAAGTTAGTAGAATTTTATTTTGTAAACATGTAGTCATTACTTACATAAGCTACTAATGATGGTCATTAGATTGTTTCTTTTATTATTTTTATTATTAAAAAATTTTTTGTTGAGTTGTAGTCTCACTCTTGTCACCCAGACCTCGACCTGCTGGGCTTAGGTGATCCTTAGATTGTTTATTTTAAAAACAATGCTGCTATGAACAATCTTGTTTATGTCTTCTATGTACATGTGCAAGAATTTCTCTAGGGTTTATACCTAGAAAAGAAATTACTCAACTTAGGGAATCAACATATTCATATTCATGGGATAATACCCAGTTGTTTTCCAGAGTTTTCAAAGAATCGTATATAAAATGCTTGTAAATGGAAAAATACATGTTTTCCAGGCTAACAAATATACATGATAAGACAATGCCAAATTGCTTTTCAGTATATGCTTTCAGAAACAATGTATAAGACTTCTTGGCTAGGCACAATGGTTTACGCCTGTAATCTCAGCACTTTGGAAAGTCAAGGCAGGATGATTGCTTGAGACCGGTAGCTCAAGTCCAGCCTGGACAACATAGTGAGACCCTATTTCTGCAAAAGTTTTAAAAATTAGCCTTGGCAGAGTGGTGTGCGCCTGTAGTTCCAGCTACGGGGAGGACCAAGGTGGGAGGACTGCTTGAACCCAGAAGTTCAAGACTGTAGTGAGCTGTGATTATGCCACTGTACTCCAGCTTGTGGGACAGAGTGCGATTCTGTTTCTAAAACAACAAAGAATTCTGGTTTTCCGCATCTTTGCCATACTTGATATTGCTCGACATTAATATTTTTGCCATATGTTGGAGGTAAAATAAAATCTCGTCGTTTTAAAGAGCATGTCTCTGATTCTTAATGAGTTTGAATATCTTTTCATGTGGTTGGCTTTTCATTGGCTATTTATCCTTCTTCCGAAAATGCTTCTCATGTGCCTATTTGGTTGCATTTTCTTTCTTTTTTTTTTGCCGCTTCCTTATTTATTTTTAATTTATTTATTTTAGAGTTGTGGAATACATGTGAGGATTTGTTATATAAGTAAACTGTGTGGAGGTGAGGTTTGGGTTTCTGGCAAGCCCTCTCTTCCCCTAGTAGTAGACATGGTATCTAATGGATGGTTGTATATCCCATATCCCCCTTCCCCTATTCCCTTCTTTATCAGTGCCTCGTGCCTGTTGTTCTTCCTTTGTGCTTGCATTCCCAGTGTTTAAGTCCCACGTATGAGCGTGAGCATGTGGTGTTTTTATCTTTTATGTTTTTGTGACAGTTCACTTAGAATGATGGTCTCCAGCTGCGTCCATGTTGCTGCAAAGGACATGATTTTGTTCTTTATGGCTGCGTAAGATTCCATCAAGTATATGTACCACATTTTCTTTATTCAGGCCACTTTCAGTGGGCATCTGAGTTGGTTCCATATTTTTATTATTGTGACTAGTGCTGCAGTGAACATATGTATGCGGTGTGTTTTTTGATAGAGCTATTTATGTTCCCCTGGGGATATTCCCGGAAGTGGGATTGCTGGGTTTTATGGTAGCTCAACTTTTAGTTCTTTAAGAAAATGCCACAATGCTTTCCACAAAGGTTGTACTAGCTTACATTCTCACCAACAGGGTAGAAGTATTCCCTTTTCTGTGCAGCCTTACCAACATCTGTTGTTTTTTCATGATAGTCATTTTGACTGGTGTGAGGTGGAATCTCATTGTAGTTTTGATTTGCATTTCTCTGATGTTTAATGAAGCTGAGCATTTTTTCATGTGTTTGTTAGCTGCTTGTATGTCTTCTTTTGAGAAGTATCTGTTCATGTCCTTTGTCCACTTTTTAATGGGGTTGTTTGGTTTTTTTTTTTTCCCCCTGCCAATTTGTTTTCTTTTTGCTGAGGATTGCTTTAGTTATTTGGGCTATTTTTTGGCTTTCATATGAATTTCCGTATTGTGTTTTCTAGGTCTGTCAAAATGATGCTGTGTATTTGATTCAGATTTGCATTGAATCTGTCGATTGCTTTGGGTAGAACGAACATCTTGATGATATGGATTCTTGCAGTCCATGAGCATGGCATGTTCTTCTGTTTGTTTGTGTTGTCCTTGATTTCTATGAGCAGCGTTTTGTAGTTCTCATTGTAAACTCTTTCAGCTCTTTGGCTCTAGATGGATGTGAAAGTATTTTATTTTTTGTATGGCTATTGTGAATAACATTGTGTTTTTTATTTGTTTCTCAATCTGCATGTTGTTGGTGTATAGATATGCAACTGTTTTTTGCACATGGATTTTGTATCCCCAGACATTACTGAAGTAATTTATCAGTGTGAGGAGGTTTTTGGCATTCTCTAGGGTTTTCTAGGTGTAATGTTATCTGCGGAGAGTGCTGTTGGATGTGATTTGCTAGAATCTTGTTGAGAATTCTTGTTTTGTTGATCCTTTGTGTTTTTTAAATTTAAATTTCATTTTGTTCTGATCTTCATTATTTGTTTTCTTTCTGCGAACTTTGGGTCTGGTTTGTTCATATTTTTCTAGTTCCTTGTGGTATGATGTTAGGTTATTGATATGTGATCTTTCAGTCTTATAATGTAAGCCTTAGGCACTATACATTTTCCTCTGAGCACAGCTTTTGCTGTGGACCAGAGGTTTTGATAACTTGTCTTATTGTCATTCATTTAAAGGAATTTTAAATTTTTTATCTTGATTTTGTTGTTGATCCAAGGATCACTTAGGAGCAAATTGTTTAGCTTCCATGTTTTTGTTTGGTTTCATGAGTTCCCTTGGTTACATATAGCCTTGGTGTGGTGAGAGTTTCTTAGTTGCTACCTGTGGCTAGTTCTTACCGGGAATGTTCGTAGCTTCTGCCCAGTAAGTATGATGTTAGCTGGAGGTTTGTCACAGATGGCTCTTATTATTTTGAGAAACATTCTTTTAATGTCTAGGTGTTTAAGGGTTTTTTACACATTGCTGCACTGGCTCACAGCATCCTGAGTAGCCAGAGTGGTTTGTTAGCTGGAGTTTGGGATCAGGCCTTCCCCAGAGCTGAGGTATTATATCCATTTTGGTGGGCTGTTCTGTTGACCTCTGGCCAGGAGGTGGTATTTGTGGAAGAAAGCCAACTGCGGTGGTGGTTGTAGGGTTTTTCCTTGGTGAGTGTTGCTCTGAGGAAGTGGTCACCTAGTGTAGGCCTCTGGGGAGTTCCCAAGTTCTCTGTTTTGAGCCTTATGGAGTATTTCAGGGGAAATAAGATGAAGCATTCCACAAGGGTGGACTCTTAGCTACCCCAGTGGGGATTGGGAGGAAGTCCCAGACCACTGGGGTACTGCTGTTGTGTACAGTAGGCCCAGAAGAGTTCACAAGGGGAGTGAGAAGTTGCTTTGGCAATGTGTCCCACCCAATTTCCACCTTGGCCTCAGGCAACCTTGACCTGAATGTCAAGGTGCAGATGGCCTTAGGTGTTCCAGAGGGCCTGTCAATCATACTTATCCTTTCAAAGAACCAGCTTTTTGTCTTGTTGTTTCTTTGTATGAATTTTTTTAATCTCTATTTTATTCAACTGTGAGTTTATTTTAATTATTTCAATCTTTTTTTTTGTTTACTAATTCTAGGAGTGAATTGCTCTTGTCTTTCCAGTTCCCTTAGGTGTGACATTAGATTGTGTACTTGAGATCCCTCTCTTCTCTTGATATGTGTATGCTGTGTTGTAAACTTCCCACTCAGCACTGATTTCATGGTATCCAAGAGATTTTGGTGTATTGTGACCTTTTTGTTTGTTTCTAGAAATTTAAAAATTTTTGTGTTGGTTTCTTTGTTAATCCAAAAGTCATTCAAAAGAATGTTGTTTAATTTCCATGTATTTGTGTGATTTGGAAGTTCCTGTTCGTGGTGATATTTAATTTTATTCCACTGCGGTCTGAGAAGATGCTTGGTATGATTTTGACCTTTTGAAATTTGTTCACACTTGATTTGTGTTTGAATATGTGGCCAATCTTGTAGTATGTTTCATGTGCAGATGAGAAGAATGTATATTCTATGGTTGTTGAGTATTCTGTAGATGTCTATTCGATCCAATTGGTTGCATATCCAAGTTCTGGATTTCTTTGTTAGGTTTTTGCCTCGATGATCTGTCTAAGGCTGTTAGTGGGGCATTAAATCTCTGACTATAATTGTGTAGGTATCTATGCCCTCTCTTAGTTTAATTAGAAATTATTTTATAAATCTAGATGCTCCCATGTTGGACTGTATATATTCAAGATGGATATTTCTTGCTGGCAGATTGAGCCTTTTATCATTATATAGTGTCCTTCGGTGTCCTTTTTGACTTTTAATGGTTTAAAATCTGTTTTGTTGTAAGAATAGCTACTCCTGCCCCTTTCCCCCCCTATTTCCTTTTGAGCCTTTGGGTGTCATTTGCAGTGAGATGGGTTTCCTGAAGGCAGCAGAAAGGTGGATTATGCTTCTTTATACAATTTTCCACTCTATTCCTTTTGAGTGGCACATTCAGTCTGTTCCATTTAAGTTAATTATTGACATGTGGGGGTTTGTTTTGTAGTACAGGCCTCCCTCACTAGGTAAGTGTTCTAGGAAACCATTGGCATCAGTGTACCAGCTGGTGTTGTGAGAGGTTGCATCTGGCTTCAGTGATTTTTTTTTTAGAGATTCTTTCAACTGTTTGTCATTTCATCATGGGATTTATGAGAGCAGCTACTCACACTGAACAAAGTGTTTAGCAGTTTTTGACTAAAAACAGCTTGACCCCTGTACCCCACATCCCTATTCACCCAGTGTCACCCCAAATGACTTTTTTTTGTTTCCCCGGATGAAAGAAGTTCTCAAATGGAAACGTTTTGCTGATGTGGAAGAGGTAAAACAAAAAATGGCAAAAGCACTAAAAGGTATCAAAATGGATGAGTTTCCAAAACTGTTTTGAGGAGTGGAAAAGCATCTCGACAGGTGTATTGAGTCAAATGGAGAGTACTTTGAAGGTGACTAAAGTTTAAACATGTAAGAATAGATACATAATTTTTAATAAATAAATTCTGTTTTTTTGAGGGAGTCCCTCTTCATATGGTCTGCAAAATCTGTGCTTGCATGTGCTTTTGTGATGGATAGAATTATGCTTTCATTTCTGTGCTTAGAAATTTCTTAAGCATCACCTGAAGGGCTAGTTTGGAGGTGCTGTATTCTGTTAGAGATTGGATATCTTGGCAGGATTTTAATTCTCTTTCATTAATGAAGTTTAGTATGGCAGGGGAGGAAATTCCTGACTGGAATTAATTTGTTTTAAGAATGTTAAAGAGGATACCCCAGTTCCTTCTGGATTGTAGAGTTTCTGCTGAGAAGTCTGCTGCAATCCTGATGGGTCTTCCTTTGTAGGTGGTCTGTCCTTTCTTTCTCTCTGCCTTTTGGATGTTTTCTTTCATGATCACTTCGGCAAGACAGATTATTATGTGCCTGGGGGATTATCTTCCTGTGTAATACCTCACAAGCATTTTCTGGCATCTGCACGGCCACCTCTTGAGTGAAATAGGAGAAATTTTCTTGGGTGACATCTTGGAAGGCTTGTTTTAGGGTGTTCTCAGTTTCCCCTTCTCTCTTAGGGATGCCAATCAACCATAGATTTGGTCTCTTTACATAATTCCTAACATTCCATCGGTTTTACTCATTTGTCCTAAGACTTTTCTCCTTGTTTTTGTAGAACTGGGTTAGTTCAGTGGTTCTATCCTGAAGCCCTAAGATTTTTTCCCTCTGGCTGGTCCATTTTGTTTTTATGGCTTGCTAAGGTGTTTTGAAATTCCAAGAGAGAATTCTTCATTTCCAGAAGTTCCATTCAGTCATTTCTTAGAATGGCTGGCTCAGCTTTCACTTCCTGCACGGTATCTGTGGACTGATGACTTGTGTCCACCTTCTCACGGATCTGGTGTTTAGTGTCTTTGCCATCCTTAATTGGATTCTTTCATCAGGGACAGATTGTTCTGAATGGGTTCCGTTGCTTGAGATTTGGAAAGCCCTTTTGTGGGTGTAGACTTGTTAAGCCTTTGGGGATTTCTGGTGTTTTTTCTGCAGTCCTTCCTCATCTGGAGGGCAGACTCTTTTCTTTTTGTTATTATTATGTTTTATGTCATTTGTTTATTAGATAAGGTTTCTGCAGTTGGGGTGACAGTTTGTGTTGCTTTTTTTTTTTCTGACCCCCTTCATCTGGTCTACCTGTAGGGGGAGCAGCAGTGGCAGGAAGGGTGGTGAATTAGGGGGATACCATTTAGTATTGTTTCACCCATTCATTTTGGTGGGAACATGGCTAGTCCTTTCCTCTAGCTCAGAGGCTTTCTCCTTTCCGTGGCATAGGCACCAGGGACCCTGAGTGGAGCTCTGGCAGCTTCTAGTGTCTTGTCAGCAGGATTGGCAGGTGGCCAGGAGGAGCCCTGGTTCTACTCTGGCTCAGGTGTTCTTAGGGGTGGGAAGTGGCTTCCTCCCATCTGGGTGGGACCGTCCCTTTCACCTAGGGGCTGAAGTGAAGCAGTGGAGAGTTGCAATTTCTCCCCAGTTGGCAGATAAGTTTGAGCAGGGACACTGCTGCCACCATGCTGTGCAGAAGGGCCCTGCCTGTTAGTTCCTGTCCTACTCAGCTTCTGCAGTTGGGATGACAGTTTGTATTGCCTTTTTTTCCTTGACCCCCTTCATCTGGTCCACCTGTAGGGTGAGCAACAGTGGCAGGAAGGGTGGAGAATTAGGGGGATACCATTCAGTATTGTTTCACCCATCCATTTTGGATGGGGTTATCACAACAATGGTGGTCCCTGAGGGCAGGCTGTGTTTGCAGCCCCAACCTGGGGGCCATAGCAGCTGCTGGTGTCAGAGAAATGTCTCCTCAGTGTGTTCTTGTCCACCCTGCTGGGTGTTGGAGACAGAGGGAGGGGAGAGCGCACATGGCGTAGACCACCCCAGCAGGGTATTTTCTCCAAAACCTTTCCATGGGGATGCGGGGGTGTTGGTGGCCATGGTGCCAGGGCTCTCCAGGAACTGGGCTTCTCCCAGCTCCACGTGTCTCCTTAATGTGCTTAATGTCTTTATTTAGGGGCTTAATATCTTTATTTAGGGGCTCCCTCTGCTCCCACTAGTGTGGGAAGGGAAGGGATGGAGTGGCATGAGCAGGGTAGGGCAGGCCTGGGCTGTCTCTCTCTTGGCTGAGACTGCAGAGGCTTACCTGAGGTAGGTAGAGAAGAAAAACTGTGGTTTTTCACTCACCTTTTTTGTCTGCAAAGGCGCTCCCCTGTCCTTGTGTGCGGGTCACTTCCAGGGCATCTGGGGCTTGGGACTGTCCGTCTCTGCATCTCCAAGTGGTGGTCTGATAGACCTCAACTTGTTTTCTGGTCGACCCTCAAAGCCTAGGTCTGTTCCTCCACTTAGATTTCTTTGCTGATCGTGCAACCATGTGATGTCTTCGTGTCTTCTGTCGGCCATCTTGGTTGTCATTTTTTCTTATTTTCTTTATATAGCCCAGATGCCAATTCTTTGTCAGGGTCATGTCCCAAGGACATCTGTTTTTCTTGAGTTTTTGGCTTGCCTTTTCCATTCCCTTCCTGGAGTTCTCTGATGAACCTGCATTCTTAATTCTTATAGTAGAATTTGTCTATTAATTTTTGTTCTAGTTAGGGCTTTTCTGTGTTTTAAGAAATCCTTCTCTCCTCCAGGTCATTGAGAAATATTTTTTAAAGTTTCCTTTAACAAATGTCAAGTTTTGCTTTCAACCTCTAAGTTCTTAATATGTAAGAATTTTTATTTATGTCTACTGTATGGTATGAGCTAGCTATTTAATGTTAGTTTTTCAAAATATATGTAAACTATCGTCCTAGCACTATTTATTGTGTAGACTGTCTTTGCCCATTGGTACCTTTGTTTTACGTGTGTTTCTGAGCTCTCTATTCTGCTAAATTTGCCTATTTCTGTGCCAATACCATCTTGCAAGAATTATAAGGGCTATTATAATGAATGTGTATTTGTTAGGGAAATTCTAGCTCTTCTCAGGAATGTCTTGATTAGCACATTTTATCTGTGCTGTATGGCTTGTACCAGAGGAAAAAAATAGAACTGGAACGTCTACATATTTCACTCATCTTTAGAAATATTTCAGATAAGAAGAGACATACTCTTAGAGCTTGTTAGACAATGATTCATGAAAAATTCTCTCTGCCGATAAGGCTTATCACATTGTGTTCAACTTGGTCTTTCTCATTATATTTTTTTACAGGCAAGCTTGAAGAGTTGGCAACAAATTCAGAAGCTGGTATTAGATTCTACTTGTGATCCTCCAGGACATTCTTTACATTTTGGACTCGGGGATTAGGAATACCTTCAAAAGTCCTTGAGGTTGTCCTCCAGAAGCAGGGAGGGAAGGGGAAGCTGAGGAGAAGAACTGACATTTATTGGCACCCAGAAATACTAAATGCTTTCTGTTCATTTTTTTCATGTAACTTCTCATTATCTCTAGGATGAAGATTCCTCTTGTCTATAGCTGGTTTCTGATTGGGATTGTATACCTCATCCATATCCAGAATGCATGTTTTCAGTCACACCGCCTACAACAACTGTGTTGCTGATGGTTCTCTGGGTCTAGCCATAGAAGGATGCACAGAAGGGTTAAGGGTGTCCCTTCAGAGTGTAGATAACTGGCAGTCGATGATGTGCCCACAGGACCATGGGCATCTGCGAGGTTGTCTAGGGACCCTTGGCCAAAGCTGACAATTTCTATTATCTTTCCAGGTTTCTGTACCGGGACTGAATTCTGCGTGGGTGACCAAGAAAAAGCAAAGAAAGAGACAGCTATCGTGTTCTTTGTGAGCATGAGGACAGAGCAGGGCACCAGAATGGCGCTGACTTTCTGATCAGATTTTGTATCTGTGATGCAGCAAGTGCTGAGGCTTTGATCCCTCGGTGTGTTGTTGATGGGAGGCCTGACTTTCTGAGCCATGTCCTTGTCATCATGTTTGTAAGGATGGTTTAGGATCCTCAGGTGAGGACTGGTGAGGGGAGACAGAGCCTGGGACAAAGGCCTGTTGGAGAATGCTGCATTTCAGTTCCCAGGTCAGGAAGACGAGGCTCTCATGGGGCCCCCTGGAGGATGGAGGGGGCCTAGCACAGCTCAAGGAAAGACTCCCACCCCCAGTGCTCAGCCTTGTCTTGTGTCCTATCCTTTCATCCGTGGGCCTGAGCTGTTCTGTGTGGCCTGTGTTTCACATTTTTCCATTTTTTTTGGAACTTGATTTCTCTCGTGAGTGCTCTCTGCTAACTGACCTCTTCTTCTCTAATGAAAATTTGACGTTTCTGGGTCCTTCATTCTAATACTCTTCATTTCTGATTCTTTCATATCTTTTTTTTTTTTTTTTTTTTTTTTGAGACAGGGTCTCACTCTGTTGCCCAGGCTGGAGTGCAGTAGCATGACCTCAGCTCACTATAGCCTACACTTCCTGTGATTTTTAATATACAACTTAGCTTTATATTCCTCGGAGATGGTCCCAACTTTTGATTGTCAGTGTAGCTCCTCTTTTTCTGCATTGTCTTTCTGGTCAGCTCAGACAATAATTTAAAAATAAATGTATATTATTGTAATACATATTAATATGTTAATATTGACACCAACATTATGTTCATATTAATTATATCAGTAATTATTTTATATAGTCATATTTAATTGCATAACTCAATATGTATTAATATTAATTAACAATGTATATGTCTAGACTAAATACATATCATTATATAATTATATATCATTTAATTATATTTGAAACTATAAACCAGGTGCAGTGACTCATGCTTATAATCCCAGGATTTTTGGAGACTGAGATGAAAGGATTGATTGCCTTGAGTCCAGGAGTTTGAGATCAGAAGGGGAAACATAACAAGACCTTGTCTCTACATAAAATTTAAAAAAATTAGCCAGGTGTGGCGGCTTGTGGTTGTAGTACGAACGGGAGGTTGAGGCGGAAGGTTCACCTGAACCCAGAAGGTCAAGGCTGCGGTGAGCTGTGATCATGCCACTGGACTCCAGCCTAGATGACAGCGTGAGAACCCATCCCCCCCCAAAAATATGTATAAATACAGTATGTCTTCTACATACGAAGGAGTTCTGTTCCAAGAGTAAATTCGTAATTCCATTTTGTTCATAAGTCCGACAGTTAGCCTAGGTACCCAGCTAACACAATCAGCTATATAGTACTACACTGTAAATAGGTTTATAATACTTTTCACACAAATAATACATAAAAGCAAACAAGCACACACATAAAGAAAGCATTTAATCTTCCAGGACAGTACATGACAATGTACACCAAACACGTAAACTAACCTGTTGATTGGACATGCAACATGCAAACACACGTTTGCATCTCTGAAAGTTTGCCTCTTGAAGATTTGTATGGCGGGGGTTTACTCTGTATTGACATAATAATAATTATGAACCCTCAATGAGCAGATTCAGCCAGTGCTTCATGTACTTTCTTACATTATTGTACCTAATCCTCCTAGTAGCCTAAGAGTGGTCCCAGTGATTATTCCCATTTTAAGGCTCAGGAAGGTTAAGTCCTTTACTCAAGGTAAAGCTGTTGATGAGTGATGAAGTCAGCATTTGAACCCAGGCTAGAAGCTCCAGAGAGGCTTCTTAATATCCAACCATGGTCTGTACTGTTGCTCAAGAGACAGAATGTCAGAACTGCCCAGGGTGTGTCAGATGAGATGTTTTAGATGCTGTGACAGAGCTGAGGCTAGCTGAGACTCCTGTAATATTTATTACAACTGGCTCTGGTATGCCCCAACAAGACACAAAGTGGTACACAGGGCACAAAACCAGCCAATCCACCCACCTCAGTGTCCTGTGAAGTGACTGCACAATGTTGTTATAGATCTAATAAATATGCTGAATGAATGCACAGTAGGTTCTGTGTGCAAAGGTCTAAGAAACTGGACGACACAGGTTTGCCATAGTTTATAGGGAAAGATTAATGATGACATAGTTTTTTTTTTTCCTTCACATCTCTAAGTCCTCTAACAGCTGATTTGTTATGTGGTGGTGAATTCAGAAGGACTAGAGCCAGAATCTTGCCACCAAAAGCAGTGACTCCCCATAGCCAGGGCTAGTGTGTGTTAAATTGAATTGCAGTCTGATTGGAGGAGGCTGTGGTGTGTGGCACAGCAAACTTCGTCTTAAATTTTTAAAAAATTGGTTCATACACAAGATTGCATGTTATGTATACAGTAAGTCCCTTACATACGAACCTTCAGATTGCAGACTTTCAAAGATGCGAACGTGTTTTCACCTGTCCAATCGCATAAGTTAGTTCATGTGTCTGATGTACGTTGACACATGCCATACTGTAAGATTAAAAACGTTTTCTTTATTTTTTGTGTTCACTTTTAATGTATTATTCGTGTGAGATGTATTATAAACCTGCTACAGTATACAGTACTATATAGTCAATTATGTTAATTGGGCATCGAGGCTAACTTTGTTGGACTTATGAATGAGCTCTTGAAATGGAACTTGTTCATATGTAGGGGACTTACTGTATGTAGACTATGTGGCTTAAACATAAAATGAAGCTCCCTAGGGCTTTGTCCTGATCCTATTCTCTGCCTCATTTTCCCCTTCTGGAAATTGTCACCATCTTGCTCTTGTTTTCTTATTCTCTTGCTTTTTTTTCTTTATATTACCGTAAGAATCATGAATATGTACTTAAAGAATATATTTTTAGATTTGCTTGCCTTTAACTTTATAAAAATGTTAACACATGCTATATATATTGGTTTAGTGATTTGAGGTTTCTGAGATACGTCCATTGATTTCTTTGGCTTATTATTCATGACAGTTATTCATTTTCACAATGGTGTACTAGTCCATTGGATGGACATACACAATTTAAAAAAAAATCTAGTTTTTCTGTTTTTGGAGATTGGATCCAGGTGAGTATATTTGTGAGGACCACAAGAAAACCAGGAATATTTGAGAGATAGCCGTGGCCTAGACATTGAAGCATCGTAAGTCAGCAAAGAAAGTGTAGATTTTATTCTAAATCCAGTGAGACTCTATCAAGGGGTTCTATGTAAATTCAGGTACGATTGAATTTATAATGATTTACCTCATCTTTATCTTTTAGGGAAAGATAAAGAGCTGTGAAAACAGGTAACTCTGGTGTAGTATGAGAAGTGGGTTTGATGACACTGAGCCTCTGTTTTTTGCCAAAAAGATCCTGACTCGAGCCTTTCTGGAGTAGCCATCACATAACAAGTTGGGAATAAAGTTATTTCACTTCAAATCCTTCTCTTTTTCAAAATATATTATCCCAACTTCTTAACCCTTTGACCGCAGAGCCTGCTTTGCTGTATTTATTAGTGGAATCTAAGGGCAAGATATACCTTAAAACTAGAGGAAGAAGAATCTGAAGAGTGACTAGGAAATGTTAGTTAGAACAAAAGGACTGACACCAGGAAAGAGGAATTTAGGGCAGGTATACTCTTAGTCAATGGGAGTTTGAGAACTACAAATAGTCCTTTGGATTTACAAGTGAGGCCATCAGTGACCTTTTGATAGTAGTTTAGGAAAGATACAGGCATGAAGCCACTGAGGACCTAATGAAGGAAACTATATGTAAATATTAATATGACATATTTAGGTTAGGAGAAAGAGTTTCCAGGTAGTGAAGATAAAGAGTATGCGTAGAAATGAGTTGTGGGGGACTCTTTGAAGGGAACCCCCTAGAAAGAAAGTAAAATATCACGTAGAGATTTAACCTAATCAAGAAACAGGTGGATGACTAAGTGACCTTCCCAAATGTTATACAGTGTTGTGCCTCATCTTTTTTTCCATTTAGACTTACCTTTGCTAAAATGCCAGTGACAAGGGGATAGGGTTGAAGAGAAGGGAGAACTTTTCTCTTGAAATGAGAGTAGCTGGCTGGGCTTGGTGGCTCAGCCTGTAATCCAGCACTTTGGGAGGCCAAAGTGAGTGGATTACCTGAGCCCGCGGGTTCAAGACAAGCCCGGAAAACTTGGCCAGACCTCGTCTCTACAATAAATCAAAAAATTAGCTGGGCATGGTAGCGTGTGCCTATACTTCCAACTACTTGGAAGGCTAAGGTGGAAGGATCACTGGAGCCCAGCAGGTCAACACTGGGGTGGCTGTGAGTATGCCAGTGTACACCTGCCTGGGCGACAGAGTGAGACTCCAACTCAAAAAAAAAACAAAAAGAAAAGAGAAGAAATGAGAACAGCTGATGCTAGTCAGATTTTCATAATCCCTTTGAGTTGATCTGACAAGTGATGAAATAGTTTCATTTTGTGTATTAATTTCTAGGCAAGTCAATGATGAGAGTGCTGAAACTCCAGCAGCTTAAGGGAAGGAGATTCTAAACACTGTAAGATCTTGTGGCTAAAGTGGTCAGGACTGATGACATAATCCTTTCTACATAATCTGTTGCTGTAAGACTTCTGTCCCACTACCCTTTTCTGGGAGCACCTGTCCTAGCATTAATGTGTAACCTTTGGGTGGGGTATACCAAGAGTCAGATTAGCTGCTGCGAACTGTGGGGAGGGGGGATTTCTGGGGGACCCTGCCTTCCTGGGAAAAGTGGGCATTCCAAGCAAGACTCAGTGTGGCTACAGAGAGAAGTATGTTGGCACCTGGGAGCCGAGAACTGGGGGCAGAAGCCAAGAGGCAGCTGAAGAGTGATTCACCTGATCGCTGTTTTGGGAGAACCCTGATTCCTGCTCTTTTTCCCAATTATAAGATGAGAAGATGCTGACTCAGACTTCTCTGCTCTACATGATGCGAGGTTTAAGTTTTCTCAAATTGTGGAACACAGTTTCCAAGAGATGAACTACTTTCCAGGAGCCATAAATAACCTTTATTAAAGCTTAATTTAATCACAAACATATTTTTCAGAGACTTACATAATTTATTTTCTGTTAAAGAATAGGCACAGTTGCATGACTTGTAAGGTTCTTGGCAGAATAAGTCATTTTGACAAAAATAAAACATAGTTCTGCTTTTGTTTGACAATTCAACTGTACCTATTACTGAAGTACCATTTGGGGCACAACAGTGGACTTGTAAAATGATCTAGGAGGTTCATAGCCTTGTGTTCATACGTTCACATTTGTCATGTGATCAGGCTTATCTTTTTCTATGTGAGAAGTTTATCTGTAGTTTTAAATTTTTATTTATTTTTTAAAATCGAAGTATATAGAGCTTCTTGCAACCTCACTGAAAGTGGTGCCACTTCCTTCTTTAGGTGAGTTGAAGGATCTTAGCCTTTTCTGGAGAGGTCTTTTGTACCCAAACTTCCTTAGCATCACTAGTATACGGGTGTAGTTCACATAACATAATCCCAACATATGAGGTCTTGGCATGTGGTTCAAAACTGACTTTAGTTAGGTTTTGTGCCCCATCTATCTAGAGGAGAGCTCATTCTCTTTCCTCAGCATGCCCCCTTTGCCTCGCCGGTTTCCTGTTTCCAGCACCTTCACTCCCTGTACCCTTTGGGTTCAAAAGAAGTATCTCTGACTCTCTTTTGGTGCTCCTGTTGTCGATAAGATGACAAGCAGCAAACCTTTGGGTACTTATCATGTGCAGCAGGAACACAGACACGAAGACAAGATTCCTCTCCTCATAACCTCCTCCTGGTCTAGTTGGGATGGGAAGTGAGGGTGCATGGTGGCACATGCTCAGAGACGAGAGTGAATGGCACTGGCATCAGCTGTGGAAGTCCCCAGGCAGTGGCCAGGGCTTTGTCTCTCTAGGGCCGTTCGACTTTTAGCAGTATAGACAACATATGAGTCTAAAGCGAGGGAAAGCCAAGCCTGCATAAACATTTTGGCTCTTCCTTTGCTGTTTTTGTGTACCCTGGTTAGACTGTGGCACAGCGTCTGGGCAGTGCTGCCACACAATCTTTCCTTCACCGTGTAAATACAGCGCCTGTTCCCTTAGGTGTCTGGTTAAAGGGTTTTATTGCCAGAATTGTATTGACACAAATCTATCTCCGGGTCTTTTTTTTTTAGTTGGAGTCTCCCTCTGTCGCCCATACTGGAGTACAGTGGACGCTCCTGGCCCCACAGCCTCAACCTGCTGGGCTCCAGCGATCCTTCCCCCTCAGCCTTCCAAGTAGCTGGAATTACAGGCATGCGCTACCACGCCCGGCTGATTTTTTTGATTTATTGTAGAGATGAGATCTCGCTGCCCAGGCGGGTCTCGAACCCGCAGACTCAGGCAATCCACTCACCTCAGCCTCCCAAAAGCGCGGGATTACAGGCTGAGCCACTGAGTCCGGCTTATCTCTGGGTCTTAAGTCCATGATCCTGAGGGCTGCACCTCCAGGCTCTCATGGTCTACAATCTGGGAGCTGATTTCCCCCTTGACTAAAGACTTCTTTTGGGTAAATGCCACCTCCTGATTCATGAAAGATAGGACCTTGTCTTGCAGGACTTTATAGCTGTGAATTAGAGAAATGTTTTTTTTTTCTCTCTCTCTTTTTCTATGTTCCATTTCCAGACATAATTACTCCCTGTGGCAAAGCTCCCCCGTTAGTGCAGACAGGGCGTTTAGAACTATTTTAACAGAAGTGTAATGGTTATGTTTGTCTCTTTTATAACATACTATTCCATATGTAAAACCAAATGCGTGGTCTTGTGAGCTCCTTGGTATAATGATGTAGAATCCAGGCTCTACTGTCAGTCTGTTGCAGTGGCATCTAGCTTCAGTTTAACTAGATGGAATGGAACATTGGAGCCAGATATTAAAGTGGTTTGATTTTTGACTTTTAAGGTATCAGCGATCCCCAGTTTTAGGCCAGATGCTTTGATCTACCTTTGCGATTCTTCAACTTTGATTATCAAGATTGAAAGACATATTCTTTATAATTATTCCGGGCATTCCTTCCAACGGAACAACAGAAACAGAACTTGCATAACAGGCCCCGTCTGTGCCGTAAAGTACAGGCTGACCTTTCCCTTGTGTCCTCAGAAATCCCATCATCTCGATTTACTATGGAAAACAGAAAGAAAAGCCTTTAAAAAATAATTATCCACGGTTCCTTGTGGCTGTGAGGGTAGCCGAAGCCTGCAGTAAGTTTTCAGCATCTGGACGTATTTGTGTCAAATGGCTGCAGAGCTAATAGGCTGTGGAGGATTCAACCTGCATTGAACAGCCTCTAGAGAGCCTTGCTGGGCTGGCCTCAAGCCTCTTTCCACTGCGGCATTTTGAGGAGGAGACACAGGCCCGAGAGCAGCTCTGGGGCTTGCACTGACAGGTGAAGGGATCCTGTGGCAGGGAGGGCAGCTTTCCACTAGCTTCAAAAGCCAGAGGCAGTGGTGGCTGTGCTGAGTTCATGGAGTGAATCAATGGGATGGTTGGCACCCCGCCTCCCAAGTTCAGATCAGAATTGTAATATACATGTAGTGTCAAGAATGTCACACACGGACTTTTACATCATGAAATTGCTCTGTGGAAATAGCACAGTCTTTTGTGGCCCAAGAGACTTTGGGGATTATTTAAGAACACAATACCCTCTCCAAACTACACCTCTTAGAGCAGAGATTTTTTTGTGTCTGACTTTTTTAGTTGCAGTTTGCTTTTTAGTTGTTATTGTCTGTGAATAATCTTAAATCTCCCTGGTGTTTATCACGTTATGCAGTCTTCTCGATGATGTTCTCTTTCTGTACTTCAATGGAACTTATTCTTCTCTTTTCCTAGGGACTAAAACTGTATGACTTCAGCGGGGAGAATTAGCATTTTCATTGTCTCTAGGCCTTGAGCAGCTAGCTTGAAAAACTGAAATCGATCTGGTCTCATTGACTGCTGTTTCTGGTGAAGGAATATAATAAATAGAATCTACCTGCTATAATTTTGCTGTGGAAGGTCGGTGAATGAGTATGCTTCAGCTGTAAATATACTTCTCCAAAAGTGGTTTTCCAGCGTTTATTTATAAATTTAGGTCACAATGGGAAGGAAAAGAATGAGAGATTGCTCATCTTGGGTCTGTATTGTAGGCTATCTATAATAAGCGTGGGACGTTGACATTGTGTGCTTCCATTAGGCTGTTTTTCTAAAGTTCAGGATTGCTTTTTTTTTGGCTATTCATTTTTGTTTAATTAGGAGAGGATGGCATCTGTTGTGGGTTTTGTTCTCTGGCTTAGATGAATGTTTAATCAGAGAAGGTATTAGGTCTTGCAATATGCGGTTCAACACTCAGCAGCACAGATTGGAGTCACAGGGCTCTTATCAGGGTGTGACCCCACTAAGCTCCAATATTTTGAATAAAGTGGGGACAGTCATTTCAGTCATTATTAATTATTAAATGACATCATATATGTAATCCTCTTAGCTCAGTGCCTAGCAGTTGTCATTATGTAATTTAAGATGGATTCCTAGATAACTCTATCTAGGGATTCTGGTTTTGCAGCGTTACTTTGTAGACTCACAGTATTGACTCTCTTTGATTTTTAATTTTTTTTACAGGGTTTTTGTTTTATGTCTTTTTTCTTCTTTTTTGTATTATAAAAACGCATAACATTAAATTTAACATTGTAACCATCTTCGTGCATATAATTTAAATGTTTTTTTTACCATATTCACATTGTTGTACAACAGAACTCTAGGACTTTTTCATTTTGCGCTACTGAAACTCTGTACCCATTAAATGTTAATTTTTCCTTCTTCCTTTCCTTTTCCCAGCCCTTGGCGATCACCTTTCTACTTTCTGTTCTTTTGATTTTTATTGCTTTAGATACTTTATATGAGTGGAATTGTATAGTGTTTTTTTGACTGGCTTATTTTGCTTAGCATGATGTCTTGGAGACTCATCCATATTGTAACATGTGACAGGATTTCTTGCTTTTTTAAGGCTTCATAATGTTGCTTTTTCTGTGTCTACCACATTTTCTTTATCTGTTCATTTGTAAGTAGACACATGAGTTGCTCCCACCTCTTGGATATTGTGAACAGCAGCGAACATAGATTCACAAATACCTCTTTGAGATCCTACTTCCTGTATATGTCTTTTGGATATATACGTGTGTGATGGACTGAATGTATCCTCCTAAAATCCACATGTTGAAATTCAGTCTCTGTTGTGATGGTATTAGGAGGTGGGGCTTTTGGGAGGTGATTGGGCTATGATAGTGGAGCCTTCATGGGTGTGATTCGTGCCTTTATAAGAAAAGACCAGAGAGCCAGCTCACTCTTTCTGCCGTGTGAAGACAGCAAGAAGGTTCCTGTCTGTCTGCAGTACAGTAGGATCTGACCATTCTGGCAATCCTGATTTTAGACTTTCAGCTTTCAGAACTGTGAAAATAAATGTCTGTTGTATATAAGCTACTCAGTCTATGGCACTTTGCTATAGCAACACAAACTGAATAAGGCAACCTCAAAATGGAGTTGATAGATTGTATGATAGATCGATTTTTAACTTTTGAGGAACTCCTTACTGTTTTTATAATGGCTGTATCATTTTACACTCCCACCAACAGTGAATAGGTGGTCTGATTTCTCCACAGCCTCACCAACACTTGTTATTTTCTGTTCTTTTGATAGTGGCCACTTTAATGGGTATGAGGTTATATCTCATTGAAGTATTGATTTGCATTGCTCTTATGATTAGTGGTGTGGAGCATCTTTTTATACTCTTATTGGCCATTTGTATATCTTCTTTGGGGAATTGTCTATTCAAGTCCTTTACCTATTTTAAAATCAGATTTTTGTTGTTGAGTTGTAGAATGGATTCAACCCCTTATCAGATACAATTGGCCCTCCATATCTGCAGGTTCTGTGTTATCAGATTCAACCAATCTCAATAGAATATTTGGAAAAAAGCTAATAAAAATAACAATAAAAAATACAAATAAAATACAGTACAACAACTATTTACATAGCATTTCGATGGTATTAGATATTATAAGTAATGTAGAGATGATTTAAAGCATATGGGAAGATGTGAGGGTAGGTTACATGCAAATACTACACTATTTTATATAAAGGAGTTGAGCATCTGCAGATTTTGGTATTCATGGAGGATCCTGAAACCAATCCACAGCAGATACTGAGGGAAGGCTATGTGTGGTTTGCAAATATTCTTTTCCATTCTGTAAGCTGCCTTTTCACTCTGTTGATTGTTTCTTTTGATTCACAGATGGTTTTTAATTTTGACGTCGTCCCATTTGTTATTTTTGCTTTTGTTGCCTTTGCTTTTAGTGCCATATCCAAGAAATCATTGCCAAATCCAATGCTTTGAAGCATTCCCCCGATGTTTTCTTTGAGGAGTTTTACAGTTTTAGGTCTTAAGTTAGGCCTTTCATTCATTTCGAGCTAATTTTTATGTATGTTGTAAGGAAAAGGTCCGACTTCATTACTTGGTATGTGGATATCCAGATTTCCCAGCACCATTTTGTTTCCCCATTGCATAATCTTGGCACCCTTGTTGAAAACTCATGTGACCGTCCATGCATGGATTCTGTTTTGGGCTTTCTATTCTGTTCTATAGGTCTTTATATGCCTTTATGCCAGTACCACTCAGTCTGATTACTGTTGCTTTGTCGTATGTTTTGAAATCAGAAAATGAGAGACCTCTACTTTTGTCCTTCTTCAAGATTTTTGGGCTGCTTTGGGTCCCTTAAGATTCCATATGAATTTTATGATTTTTTGGGGGTTCTATTTCTGCCAAGACAATCATTGGGGTTTTGGTAGGGATTGCACTGAGTTTGACTGCCTTAAATTTTATCAAGAAAAAAACTATTCACCAGTCTTAACAAGAAATGTGAGCTATTGACTGTAAAACATTTCTTGTGCTGCAGAGGGGACTGTGTTGCCAACTGTGTGTTCTGATTGAGGCCAGATAAAGAACAGCACAATCAAACCATGCAATACAGTCTGTGGACAGATTGTCTCTAACTCTAAATGATGGGGAAAAAAAATTTTAACAATTTTTGATTTGATTTAGTGATATAAACACTGAACATTTGTTATTCTTGCTGACAAATATCAGTTTTATGTGAAAAGCCCTTGATTAAAAATTTAAGACAGCAGATAGCTAATGGAAATTTTTCACAGAGGAAGAAGTCCACGATAGGAGTTTTCAATTGTTGCTGCTGTTGAATAATGTTTGCTACATTTTTGAGTCAAGTCCCTTACTTGAAAACAAGTGGGCTTTGTGTATTTCAGTCCCTAATTAACTACAACGATGCCTTTTTGAATTTCTTCCATGATCTCATCACCTGTAGTGAAATAGGCAAAACAGGAGTTTTTAGAAAATATTCCGAATGAAGAGATTAAGCTTAGAGGAGTCAGGTGATTTATTGAAGGCCTGGTAGCTCCTAGGGACAGAGAGCCAAGATTTGAACCTATGTTTTGTGATGCTGCAAGCTCATGCTGTCTCCAGAATAAGATCATTTTAGAAAACATTTAATACATTTATTAGTAATTCCAAATTCTGTGAACTTACTTGTATAATAGAAACCATACACATTCTACTACTAGACCAGTTAATTAGCCTTTTGGGCATTCAACCTTTTACACAGGAGTCAAAAGATTATGGGAGACGTTTATCACCTTAAAATTCAAGAAAGGGAGGAAGGCCGAAAGCTCTTATTTTCAGCTAAGGAGTATAGAATAGAGACAAGTGACTTAAATAAACTTATTAAGAGCCAATTAAAAATTTTTTTCATTTTACTTCACTGAAATGTTTCAGATGAATAACAATAAATACTCATCAATATGTATTATCTGTGATAGTATCCTAGGTAACATAATGTAGTTAAATTATTGGATGTTATTTAGATCCAAACCTAATTGCACAAATAAAGCAGGCATGTTGTTCAGTATTCTTCCAAATTTCAAATCCATGGGCAAGAAGACAGCTGCTTGGAGTTTCTCTGAAAATTACCTTTTAAAAACATCCTGAATGTTTTCAAGTAGCCCCTTCTAACTTGTCACAATGATGACGTTCACTGATTAAAATGATGAACGTAGGGGGGAGTTCATTGCATTCCACAGATCACTACTGTTGCTCCTCTCAGTACCAAGCGTTGAATAATGGTTTTTGGGGAAAAAGCTGCTGTGCGTTGCAGATGTATTTGGATTTTACTTTTATGTAACTCACATTTCTTGTTTTCCAAAAACTCTGGAAATGAGATGCATGTTTTCTACTAATGTCAGAACTGACAAGTTCTTATCAAGAGGCACAAATATGTTATAAAACACTATAAAACAAAATCATAGATATCAGAACTTTGACTAAATTCCAGAAGAATGTATTTATTGCATCTCTGTCACTTTTTTCCTCACTGCACTTCTGTTATCTCTTATGAAAAAAAGATTACCTTTCTCTTGAGTCAGACATCATCTTGACTTCCATTCCATCTTTAAGTTTTCTTTTTTCTTCTGAACTTTGAAGAAGCAGAATCTTTTTGAAGTCTTTGAGCATTTGCCATTGATTGGAGCACTTGGAAAGGAATTTGTTTAGAAGTGTCTTTCTTCAGCATTTTAATATTTCCTTTGCATAAATACATTTAATTTCTTCTTTTCTTGACCTTGACATAGTTGCTGGCATAGTACAGACATGATTTCAGAGTTCCTTGGCAATCTATTGAGTCTCCTTTCTTATCCTGGACACTGGCAGGACTGGTCTGGAGGGATCTGGATTAGAAATCCACAGAAGAAAAAATGATTTTGTGGCTCTTGCAGTTCTATGAGGTGCAAAGTCAAGATCATTATTCTTAAGCCCTTTGTTGAACCCCACTGTGTACTATACATGAATGAGACACACTGGCAAGGGGCTAATAGTCCAGTCTCTGAGATTACTGTGCAGGAGAGGTAGGTATGGCAATATTAAGCATTGATGGCAAGTCCAGGAAGATAAAGGGTCAGGTGGTTGACTGAGATGAGATGGTATCAGCAGGATCCAGACCACTAGGAAAACAAGTGCTGAGGACAAAGCATTAAATCAACAGTGACCAACATATTTAGACACTGACCACCAAGGTATTCAGATGCTGACTGGCCCAGAGGCAGACCCACATTCATACATACTGAATATGTAGGAGAGAGTAAGCAGAACCCACACAACCGTTCTTGCTGAAGAGAAGATGACAAAATACTTTTGTTCCTCCCGGCAGACCAGGAAAGCCAGGAGTTTGAAGAGGTTTTAGCTTCTAGTTGCCATCATGTTAACTTAAAGTGAAGCTTTCCTTGATAGAATAGAAAAGCATCTGAGGAATAGTGGAATGCTGGGAATAGTGGAATAATAGTGGAATAATTGTGCTTCCTCTGGGAGTTCTCTTAAACCTAATTTCTGCATAGGTAAAGTGAGAATCTTCTTGACAAGTGTATAATAGGTGACATTTGCACAATGCCTCACACAGTCCCTGGCACCTATTAGGTGGTCACTAAATGTTTATCGAATCTGGCCTGTGAATAGATATGTTAAGGTTTCTTCAAACTCATAGCTCTTTAAAATGATTACTCAAGTTGTTTGGTTCATGCATATAAGCGTATTTTCTTGTAGGTTCCTAGTATATTTATTTTTGCCATAAAAGTCGAGCCTGCTAATTGTATACATTTTGTAAAATGTAAGATACAGAAAATACATAAAATGCAGAAAAATAAACTTCAATTCTTAAAGTTAATTTAATTTTAAATGAAAATTAAACCACCCAATATCTTGGCGCTTAGAAGTCATCAGTACTAGAATTTGTTGACTCTTCAATCTTTTGTATACATTAATTGGGGAGTATACTTTATTTGTGTTTTGCACATATGTGTGCATATGAGGGGGAACCCTCAAAAACCAGAATTATCTTTTGGAGGGTGGGTCCCTTGTAGTACACTCAGAATTTGTTCTTCTGGATCAAACGGTCAACCAAAGTTTTTATCTGGGAGTTTTGAGAAGGTTGTTGCATCATGATTTACTGAAGAAATGTCCAGAGATGTGGCAAATAGGTGATGGATGGTTCTTCTCCCACGACAAAGCACCTGCCCATACTGTGCTGAGTGTTCAGCAGTTTTTGACCAAAAAATGGCATGACCCCTGTGCCTCACCCTGCCTATTGACCTGATCTTGCCCTGAGCATCTTTTGTTTGTTTCCCTGGAAACATTTTGCAGACATTTGAAAGGTGAACGGCAGAAGCACTAAAAGGCGCCAACATTGATGAGTTCAAAAACTGTTTTGAGCAGTAGAAACAACACTTCAGTAGGTATATTGCATCAAATGGAGAGTACTTTGAAGGTGACTGAAGTTTACATGTATAAGAATAAATATACACAATTTAACAAATAAATTCCAGTTTTTAAAATAAATTCCTTTCATATTGAAGGAATGTGGAATAGTGGCTAAAGGTACCAGATTTGACAGTGGATAGGCAAAGTCATTAACATAATCTTGGGTAGATTATATTAATGGTTTAGTCATGGCATAATCTTGGGTTAGCTTTTTGCCCCCTTTAGGACTATTTCCTCACCTGTAAAAGGAGACAATATTGCCCACTTCAATGTATTGATGTGAGAAATAAATGAGATAATACATGTAAAGGACTTGACATAATTCTTAGGAAATAGTGAACACTCAACAAATGTTCACTGTGCTTATTACTGTTGAATTATGACTATTAATTATAAAACAAGATGAATTATTTCAGAAAATTCTTAGTAATTTCAACCTTCAAATATCCAATTATCTTAGTATTTCTTGTTTGTTAAGTGGTTAACAACTTTGGGTACTGAAGAGTTACTGAAAGGAATCGATGTGACCTTTTAAGGACATCATAGCAGTGCTTTATTTTTTATAAATCAACATTAATCAAATGTCAAATAAATGGCAGCTTAAGAAACAATTGAATATATTGTGGTCTAAGGATGCTCAGTGAAGTGTCCTTTTTTGGTGGCTTTTAATGGTCTAATAACAAATTAGTTGCCTTTTGACCATCATGCATATACTGAGACAAGGAAAATTTTAAAAAATTATTGTGTTAGCCGGGCTCGGTGGCTCAGCCTGTAATCCGCGCCTTTGGGAGGCTGAGGTGAGTGGATTGCCTGAGCCCGTGGGTTCGAGACCCGCCTGGGCAGCGAGACCTCATCTCTACAATAAATCAAAAATCAGCCGGGCGTGGTAGCGCATGCCTGTAATTCCGGCTACTCGGAAGGCTGAGGCGGAAGGATCGCCGGAGCCCAGCAGGTTGAGGCTGCGGTGGCCGGGAGCGGCCACTGCACTCCAGTCTGGGTGACAGAGTGAGACTCCAACTCAAAAAAAAAAAAAAAAAAATTATTGTGTTGGCTAACTTGGGTAGAAAAATAACCTGTGGAAACCTACTTATCTGGTTTTACAATAATAAAATTATCTCCTCTATTTTATGGTATGTCTTGTGCTTCTCAAATATTTTTCAAATATGTGACTTTATTAGATACTTCAAAAAATTCTTTTTTTTTTTTTTTGAGTTGGGATCTTACTCTGTCACCCAGTGGCATGATCACGGCTCCCAAGCCTTGACTTTTTGGGCTCAGATGATCCTTCCACCTCAGCCTCTTGAGTAGTTTGGACTACAGGCGTACGCCACCATGACCGGTTACTTTTTTGATTTTTTTGTAGTGGCAAAGTCTTGCTATGTTGCCCAGGTTGGTCTTGAACGCCTGGAGTCAAGAGATTCTCCTGCCTTGGCCTCCCAAAGTACTGGAATTACAGGCATGAGCCACCATACTTGGCCTCTCCATAAAATATCTAATAGCTAACTAGATTTTAAAACCAGTCATTTCTCCCCAATTTAAAATTTTTCTTAAATGTCTTTTAAAAGTTTCTAGGTTGTATTTTTCACAATTGCTTATTGAATTTTCCTGGAATTTCTTTTGGGAGTTAACTTTATTTCCATATTGATAACAATTTATCATTGTTCATCTTTACCCCAATGATTTATATATCAGCTCTGACATATATCAAGTTGCCACATACTTATAAGTCTCATTTGGTCTTCCCAAGTCTGTGCCAGTATTCATTGTTTTAATAATATGACTTTATAATAAATCTTGATAAGAAATTTTCTACATTGCTTTTCATTTTCAACCTGCTCTTAACTATACTGGGCATTTTGTCTTTGGATATAAACTTAAGAATCAGCTTGTCAATGTCTGTGAAATACACTTGGTATTTTAGTTGGAATGACATTGAATTTATGGATCAATTTGGGAGCAGTCATAACTATAATACTGAACCTTCCTATGAACATAATATATCATTGTGTTTATTTTTTGTCTCTTTAATGTGTACTGATGGAGTTTTGTACATCATTCTTCATACATTCTTATTTATCTTTTATTATTCATAGTCTTAAGAATGTTATTTTTTTCTTGCTGTCATAGACAGAATTTTTAAGATAATACATGTTCTGTTTGTTCCTGTTGTATATGAAGAAAATTGGTTTTTTATATACTCATTTTACATTTAGCCACCCTGCTGAACTGCCATTCAAATAATTTCCCTGAAGATTCTGTAGCCAATCATATTGTCTGTGAGTAATCTTTTTTATTGTCCTCATACCTTGTATTTTGTTTTCTTGTTCTATCGCACTAGCTCAGACCTGCAGTACAGGGTTCAGTAGAAGTGATAAAAAGTGAGCATTAACTATATAATTTCAATACAGTTTACCAAGTTAAAGAAGTTTCTACTTAGCCAAGTTTTACTGAGGGTTTTTTATTGATACATTGATGTGAATTTTATTAAGTGCTTTTCCATTTTTATTGAATTGATCTTAATTCTGTTTTTTATCTCTAAATTATAGTTATGTAATCATAGAACATTCAGATATTGAGGCAGAGTTTTTCAGATGAAAAACTTTATCATAAATTTGTTTTAATCGTAATGTAGAAAAGGAACCAATATGACTAATTAAGCAAATTTATGAAAGATGTATTTTTGTGGGTATGGTGATAAGAACACATCATGGAGTTTATGAGGGGATGGGAGGTGATGTCATCTTGCAGGAATGTGGTTGGTAGGGATTGAATAGGGGACTTGAAGAAGTTGTGAATGTTTGAATTAAACCTGTGGGAATAGGAAGCAAAATGACCAGTGGTAGTGTACAGCTGCAGTATACTTATAATTACATTTTTAGTAGCACTTCTTAGCAGAGTCTTATGATTTTAGTGCAGTAGTGCTCTATAGCTGGAGTTTGGGGCGGAACACAAGGATTCAAGTGATTGGATTAATCTAAGGATGTGAATTTGCAAGGTATTTGTGTCATAAAGTAGGGAACTACTGAAGGAATCGACTTTAAAAAGTACTTGATTTTATCAGTAGTAGCTTGTTGGTATGCCTCTTCAGGAGGGGTATGAAATAGTAACAGGTTTGATATACATAGATATGGATGAATTTTGGTAATGAGCCAATAGGAAAGAAAGAAGGAGGAATGTTGTGATCAGATGGGAAAATTAGAGTATAGTGTTTCAGAGAGAACTATTTTGGGGTAATGACAAAGTTTAGGTTATGGCCATGCATTTCAGAGTTTTTGATAGCATGGTTTTCAGAAAGCACTGTTGTAGATAGCCAGTTCTGGTCAAATTGCCTGAAAATGAAATGCATCACTTGTTCTCATCTGTAATTGATACACTTTTATTACTGTAGAACTATATTTAGTTTATGTGTTGTGTCCACAAAAGTGCTAGACTGGTTATTCTGTTGTTATACAAATGTATTCACATCTGAACTGTTCCTTATTTTCATAAAATGTGATATATGCTGTTTAATACATACATTTGAAAAGAATTATATCAATATCTTAAATAATATTGAAGTATATTTGTTTCTTTTTTGATAATGTTGATACCAGTAAATATATTTGAATATAGTGTAGTGTTTTCTTGATTTTTTTGGTGGGGCATATTTCTTTGAAAATCCTTATTGTATATTAGTTTTTAATCTCTTTAGCATTCATAAGTAAGGGAGAGAAAATCTTTTGTTTTCTCAAATAGATTTTCACCCTGAGAAATGTTGAAAAATGTGAAAATAATGGGTTTTTAGCCTAGAGAATTGATTTGTTTATTCCTGGTGATTTGGAATGAATTTGATTGCTCTTAGGAGGAGAGAGCGTAGTAAGCGGTGAAAAATCTTCCCATTGGATTCAACAAAGATCAGAATCTGATGAGTATCTTGACTTTATTTTAAAAACAACAATTTTTTAGGACCTTGGAAAACCTGGAGAGGATTCAGAAAATCACAAGACAAGTGTGTTTGAGATAGTCTCTGATATAAGAAAGGCTTTCAACAACTTGAAGGATTATCGTTTAACCACGTTGGCCAGGTTTTCTTCATTTGTACTAAGACTTTGACAAACTCAATTGAATTCAGGTCAGTGCCATAAAAATTATTGTCAGGTTAATTTAGTTGACACCAAATCGGTGTATGCCAGCTTCATGGATAGTACTTTATAGGATCTTACAGAATGTATGAAATGAAAGTTAAGTGTGATTTTTGTCTTCAAGGAAATTTTACTTTCAGGACAGAGGTGAGACATTTATGGATGTAAAATGAATGGTCTAGAGCAGCTAGTTGCATCAGTTCGCAGGATTATTTCAGCCCCGTGGATCTGTGAAAAATAGTTTTTGTCTGAAAACACCTCTTACACGCGGGAGAACCTGAATATAAAAGTTTCCTGCTAAAAAGTAAATGATATGGCAAATCTGTATTTCTGTTAAGTAAATTCAAAATTGTGCTAATTTAAATTTATTTCTGAAGCTTTTGTTAATGAGCTTGTTTTTGTTTCTTGAAATAAATGTTTCTTTAGTACTTGCTGTAGTACTAAGTTCTTTACAACTGATAACTCATTTAACCTGTCATAGGAACTTTGAGGGATAGGTCTGTTATCATCTTTTTTCAAAAATAAAAGAAACCAGAGAGATTAATCTACCCAAAGCCACACAGCTCCTGTATGGTAGAGCTAGGATTTGTATCCTGTCAGTCTACCTTCATTGTGCTGTTTTGCCTTCTTATTTTTAGTGTCTTCTGTTTTATTCCTTACCATTTCTTCTCAATTTTACCCCTACCCTTGCCATTCCATTCTTTAATGAATGAAGTAGCTATAGATACCAATCAAAAAAGAAATGCAGATTTTTCTAAGATTGCATTTGCCATCTGGGGCATATTTCTAATAATTGTTAGTAAACCCATGTTTTGGGTTTTTACTCTTCTTCCCCCCCCATACCTTAAAAAAGAAAAAGAAGAAAAGATGGAAAGAAAGAAACTAGAAAATAGTATAGTGCTTTTATGTTAGTGTAATTTTCAGTGCTTATTTTTTGAATTTGGGTTAAAGAAACATCAATTTTCCCATCTGTTGCCAAAGTTATGCATTTTATGACTCTCTCTTGGGGTTTTGACTTCCTCAGTTGATTGCTTAGGGATCTCATCCAGTGTGGAATATAGTAATGGAGCTGGGATATCAGTCATTCAGGAATCTGGCTCTACCAGTGTGGCAGTCACGTAAGAGAAAGTCACGAAGGGCTCCCAAATCCAATTATTTCTATTTCTTCTGCCAGGGCTTCCCACGTGATTTTTAATGACACCCATGATACCTGTGGAAAGATGGTAATTTGAGTGATAAGAAACATCAAAGCATCAATTTCTTGAGTTCTGTTTTAAAAATAAACCAAGAGTCAAAAATGACTAGACCAAGGCATGTTTGACCTGTGTCTGTCATTGCCTTACTTGCTGGCAATCGAGTGAAAGAAATCAACCTGACTTGATGCCTGTTTGGTTCTAGAGTCTATTAGTGTCACTTTGAGGTCCTGACACTGCCCTTGCTTTTATTCAAGGTCTTGTTTTACTGGTAGAACTTAGTCTTGACAGCTGTCTGTTTTTTTCCCCCTCTAATAGTTTTGGACAGGTAGGCTGATTTGTAACATCATTTGAGATGCACACTTGTGAGTCCAGACTAAAATGCCTTTGTGAGTCTTGCTGTGAAGTCTGATTTGTGTTTTTTCTGGCTATTATAGGGAACTTACAAGCAGACATCGGTGGGATGTTGTTTTTCTAAAAGCTTGATGCATTAGATATGAAATTAATTATTAGTCCATAGGTTCAGTGTCACAATTATTTAGGGAAGCTCCTTACCACAAACTGTCATTAGCATCCTTCTCCCCTCCCCAATCATTGTCATTATCATCAACATTGAGGTTTAAAAATGGTCTCACTTTCTGTGTGGAATTCTCACTGGGCGATGGGCCCTACAGGTGGCCAATGTCTTACTCTTCTTGGAACTGTAAGATGATTCTGGCACTGGACTATGTGGGGAAGACCGGTGACAGTTCTGTGTGGGCTAACATTATCCATCAGAGGATGGACTAAAAGATGGCGTATATTCAGGAACAGATTGATAAACACAATTTGGTTCTATCTGAGTTATTTCATCATATTTACTGATGTGTTGAATTACCTGCCAGATAACTAAAAGTTAGACTGTGATAGTTTTGGTTCTCAGAGAAAGTAGCTTGGATGAATGTATGTGATATAAAGTTTCTCCAATAGAAATATTGGAGAAATAAGTCTGGGGTGGACAGAAATCTTAATGCAGGACTCAGATACTATTGATTATTATGAATTTCATTACACATAGGAATATATTGGAACATCATCAAAATCCTATATAGACATGTGTGTCTGATATATCTGTGGATATGCTTTTGTGTCTGAGGATATTCTGCTCTCATGTCTTTGTTGCTCAGTTTTAATTGCAACCCCTCTTCTTACCTCTTTTTGAGTATGAGCACTTTACCACTGGGAGTAGATTCAGTGAATACTTAGCACAATGTAAATTTCCCCAGCCCATCTCCTTTATAAATTATGCATGCAGTTTCCTTTAAAAAGTAACTTCTTAACTGAAAACTTGTTCTGAACAGTTTTCATCCAGGAGTTCTGAAGATGGCCATTTCTGTCTTTTGAGTGTTATTCTTATTCAAAGTTTCCTCTTGGCGCTGATCTTTCAGCTCCATGGTGGTGGAATGTAGGTAAAGAAGAAGAATGGCAAATGGAAGGGCAGGCAATATTGTTAACAGGAAATACTTCTAAATGAAATATTCACTTTAGGAACAACTTTGCAAAGTAACATACTAGAAATTTTCTTAAAAAGATAAAGTTTTTCACAATTCTTTCACCCTATAGCTTAACTATGTCTATTTGCATGTGTGTGGAATTACAATCCATACAGATATAATAAGAAAGATATTTTCATGTGATAACTGATATACCTGGCATTGTATCATACTATTAAATTCATCATATAAATTTTAAATGATATATTGTGTCAAATAGATGTGCTTTAATTTATGAAGTTACTCCCTGTTGCAAACTGTTTAGGTTGTGTCCATTATTTGACTGACGTACATTCATTCATTTATTCAGAAAACCCTTACTCTGGCACTCACCAGTCCACTATTGGACACTATCCTGGGCATTGCTTTTTTTATGGAAGAAGCAAACATTTGGAAAGACCAGTGAGAATTCATTCCATGGGACTAGCAATTACGAGAATATTAGCTTTTTGTGAACTAGTTTATGTTAGCTTACCTAACTCCATGTGACAGCTGTCTTTTCTAAATTTTCTTTATACGAGCTTTAGGAAAAAAAAGATGCATTCACTTGCTGTGGTTTGAATGTGTCCTCCAAAAGTCAGGTGCTGCCAGTGTGACGGTATTAAGAGGTGATTAGGTTATGAGGGCCTCTCCCTCATGAATAGGATTAAGGCCTTTATAAAGAGGCTTCATCCAGCCTTAATCTTCACTTGTCCTCCTACCTTCTGCCATGTGATGTTGCAGTAACAAGGCCCTTGCCAGATGTTGGCACCTTGATCTTGGACTTTCTAGCTTCCAGAACTGTGAAAAAATAAATTTCTTTTTTTTTTCCTCTTTTAATTTTTATTTAAAATTGTGGGGTACAATTCAGGGCTAGGTATATACAAATATTTACCGTGCAGGTACCCTTATCAATGAGGTATGCCCCCCCTTCTCTAGGTAGATATCGACGACTGTCCATCCCACGTCCCCACCCCCCACGCCCCCATTCCCCTACCCCCTCCCCACAGTTTCCTGCCACTCTCAATCCTTTTCTTATAGTAATACGGTAGTTGTTCAAGGTCCACTTAGTGAGAACATGTGATACTCAGCTCTTTGTTTCTGTGAGAGATCACTCAGTATTATAAACTCTAATTCCATCCAGGTTGCTGCGAAGTTCATGATTTTGTTCTTCTTTATGACTGCATAGTATTCCGTTTACAAAGTAGGCTAAAGATATGAATAGACACTTCTCAAAAGAAGACATAAGAGCCGCCAACAGATATATGAAAAAATATTCCGCTTCACTAGTCATCAAGGAGATGCAAATTAAAAATATACTGGAGAGACCACCTAACTCCAGTCAGAATGGCCATTATCAATAACTCAAAAATAACAGACGCTGGAGAGGATGTAGTGAAAAGGGAACACTTCTACACTGTTGGTGGGAGTGTGAACTAGTTCATCCTCTGTGGGAATCAGTATGGTGATTCCTAAAAGTTCTCAAAATCGCCCTTCCATATGACCCTGCAATCCCCCTCCTGGAAATATACCTGGAAGAACTCATGTCACTCTATAAAAAAGATACCTGCATATATATGTTTATCGCAGCATTGCTCACAATAAATTTCTATTTATGACAAATTACCCAGTCTCTGGTATTTTGCTTTAGCAGCACAAAATGAACTAAGACACCGCTAATGGGATATCTATACTCTAAAACAACTGCAACTTTTCACATAATTACAAAACTGTAGTGGCATATTAATGTTTTCCTACATATATTTTTTTGCCTTAGATGGAGTTTTTGAAAATAGTTGGAGAGTATTAGGTTCCAGAGAGAGTATAAGGATCCCGATTTGCTCTAGGGTAAGAGTTAGGGGTTCTAGCCAACAGTACCTTGTAGGATGGGCTGATGTCAAGTTGACCAGTGAGAGCCATGGGGAAAATTCATGCATTAGGAGACATTTGTTCTGTTGTAACCAGCGCTAGCACAGCATATGTGTACTTTTGGAGTTATTTTTGTCTGAGTGTATTAAGACATGTTAAGTAGCTAATTATTTCATGTTAAGTAGCTAAGTTATTTCTGATAGCCACTGAGTCAGAGACAAAAACTTGCCATCATTATGGAATGTGCTGACTCTAGAGTTTATTGACAATAGTGACAATTTTAACTGTCCAAGACTTAATGCTAATGTGGGTTGCTGAGTGATTTCCTTCTTTGTGGGCACATGTGTGTTTTCCCCAACTGAAGCATTCTGTATCCTGTTATGTAAAATACAATGTTGAGATGCAAAGGTAATGTGACTTCTTTTGAAAAATGCTTGAATAATATACTGGTTGAACTAGAAGTGCTGAACAGTACCTGCTTCTTGAGATGCCATATATAGCATTGGTTAGATGGACATGATTTTGAAAATGCCATTATTGTAGAATTTTTTTTACTGTTTTACGGAGGTATAATTAACAAAAACTGGATATATTCAAAGTATAAAACGTGATGTTTTGATATATTTGTGCATTGCAAAATGATGACTGCAGTCAACCTAATTAACATATTCATTACCTCTCAGTGTTACTATTTTTTTTTGTAGTGAAAACATTTAAGATCTAGTCTCTTCATTGTATAATACAGTGTTATTAACTATAGTCATCGTGCTGTACATTAGATCTCCTGAGCTTATTCATTTTATAACTGCAAGTTTATACCCTTTGACCCATTCCCACCCCCTTTTCATCACCCTACTACCCTCTACTTCTATTTTGACTTTTTCAAAGTTTGACTTTTTAAGATTCCACATAGCATATTGTCCCTTTAGGTTCATTCGTGTTGTCAAAATTGGCAGGATTTTTCTTCTCTTTTAAGGCTGAATAATATTCTGTTTTATACACACACACACACACACACACGCATGCACGCACACACACACACACACACACACCCAAAGGTGCCAAAAAGTGTATACACATTTTAAGAGATTTTATCTATATATTACTTTTAGTTCGCCTTAATTAGAAGTGTCTGGACGTTATGGTAACCGCTTTGAGTACCTTTTGTAATTGTAGAAGTCAAATGTGACTTGTATTCATCTGTAATTTTAATACAGTTTTTCTTTTCTTAAAATATGTATACATGTTTTTAGCACCCTCTGTATATATACCACATTATCTATTTATCCATTGACAGATAAGTGACACAGCAGGTCTTTAAAAATTGCTTATAAGATATAGGTATATATGTTTTATTTATATACATTTGTCTTGTTCTGATACCACAGTTTTGCTGTAATGTAAAATCAGCTTATATATATATAAATATATAATATATGTATATATTTTTCCCCTTTGGGGAGCTTGGGTCCAAGTGAATTAAAAATGCCAGAGAGGAGCGGGCTCGGTGGTCAGCCTGTTATTCCCGGCCTTTGGGAGGCGAGGTGAGTGGATTTGCCTGAGCCCGCGGGTTCGAGACCGCTGGCAGCGAGACTCATTCTACAATAAATCAAAAAATACCGGGCGTGATAGCGATGCCTGTAATTCTGGCCACTCGGAAGCTGAGGTGGAAGGATGCCGGAGCCTAGCAGGTCGAGGCTGCGGTGGCGGAAGCAGCCACTGCACTCAGTCTGGGCGGCATGAGTGAGACTCCAATTTCAAAAAAAAAAAAAAAAAAAAAAAAAAAATGCCAGAGAGGGGAATGTGACACCCCTGAGACATGTTTAAGATTTTGGAGAGATTGTATATTTCTTTCTCTATTTTAATTCATCACTGGTATTTTTAATGAGAACTTTAACATGGAAAATTTGGAAAACACAAAAATATGTACAGAAGAAAATAAAAAGTACTTGCGATCATGCTACCAAGACATGTTGTTGCGATCAAGTTGCGATCATGCTACCAAGACATAAGAATATACACAGACAAATAGAAAAAAGAATGGAATAAAATATATTAAATATCAATTTAATATCAATTAAATATCAATTTAATATATTTAAATATCAATTAATATCAATTAATTAATTAATTAATATCAATTAATATCAATTAAATATCAATTTAATATATTTTATTCCATTCTTTTTTCTATTTGTGTATATTCTTCATCTTTTTATTTATTTTTATTTTTATTTATTTTTTGAGTTGGAGTCTCACTTCGTCACCCAGGCTGGAGTGCAGTGGCACACTCACAGCCACCCCAGTGTCGACCTGCTGGGCTCCGGCAATCTTTACACCTCAGCCTTCCAAATAGCTGGAACTACAGGCGTGGGCTACCACGCCTGGCTAATTTTTGATTTATTATAGAGACGTGGTCTTGCCAAGTTGCCCAGGCTGGTCTCAAACCTGCAGGCTCTGGAACTCCACTTGTCTCGCCCTCCCAAACTCATCTTTATATTTTTAAAAGTAAATTTAGTATCTTCCTGTTCACGTTCCTCGTCTCCTTTCTACACTTATTATATCATTAGCATTATTTCATTTTTATGTCATTTATATATAAAAATATGTATATATATTTCTATGTATAAACTCTTTGTAGGCATTTTTTACCATGGCTGCATCATATTTCAGTTTAGTACATTTTTCTTCCAAAAACTGTGAGATTCTTTATTTCACATTAGAGAGTCTTTTCTTAGATACCATTTTACTCTGTGCATCCATCCTTGAATAAAAAGAGCCTGACTTTAACAAAGGTCTCTTTGTTCTTGAGTGCCCTAGAGCCTCTCCTTGGATCTGGAGGTCAAATTAATATGTCAAGCCCTAGCCTATTTCTGATGTCTCATTTCTCATGTCTAGCATGCATGGCTCTGGGGTGGATCTGGGATGAGTCAGGGTTTTCTCTTACTTCTCTTGTAAAGGTATGCTTTTGTTTTTTTTTCTGTGTCTGCTGTAACATTCTGTGGTCGTGTATCCCAAGGCGCATGGACTCTCCAGTGTTTGTTCCCACTGACAGTTTGCATCGCTGAGTGCTTTGGTCTTGTGAGTTTCTACAAAGAAGCTCTGAGGCTTGCTGGGTGCTGTGTGGGTGGGGAAACTTCTCCGACCACCTGGAAAAGCAGGCAACGGGGACAGCAGTCAGGCTTAGCTTCCCAAGGGAGACAGCACTTGGACCACCCAGGCCAGAGCTGAGGATGATTCCTCAGGGATTAATAACTGTCTAATTGATATTTTAACTCTCAAACTGTGTACCTTAGTAGCATTCATGTGTTCTCATGGATATTTCTGTTGGGAAATGTGAGAGGGCAAATGGAGCTTAGCAAGGTAGCTGTCACTGAGACAGAGAAGTCTCACACAGCTTGGTTAAAGAGGATGATCAGGCCACTGGGCTAGTGGCCTAACTCAGGCTGTGTTCAGTCTCAGCCTTTGCTCTGAGTGCTGAGGCCACAGGATGGCATGACTGTGTGAAGACACACACAGGAATGCACTTGTGCATTTCTTTCCCAGTGGAAACAGGCACAGAAACTTTAAGCCGTATTTGTTCCACAGCATCACTTGGTTCGAGGCTCACCAGGGTCCCTGTTTCAAGTCCAATACCCTTCCGTGGCACTGACTCAAAAGGCTTGTTATGGACCAGGCCAGCACTGGTATTTTATTCTACGTGTAAAAGTCATCAGTGTACTATGTGATGATGGTAGAGAGGCTCAGATTTGTAGGAACAGGTTATGCTATTAGGAGACATCTTTGTTAGTATTGGTGCCCTGAACAGACCTCTGATTTCTTTCAGGTGAGGAAATGAAGGTTCAGATCGGTAGACTTGCTAGAGTTTTCCTGGCTCACAAGTGATATAGCTAGGATGAGACTTGTGTTTTCCCTCCACTGATTCTGGTACTTTTTCCACCATTGCATCAATTCTGAAACCAAACCACTGAGTCATCTACTTTCCAGAAGGCGATTTTATTGCAGTGGATTTATTCTTTGCTTTATTATTTATCCATTTGACAGGTCTCTGAACCATGATTGCCCCACTTTTAAGAAATACCAACAATGCCACGCTTGATTTACCTGAATGCCAAAATGCTTGAGTAATTGCGGTGTGTATTTAATGATTATTCTTAGCGACTTGCCACCCCTTAATTTCACTCTGAATAGCATGATTTATTGCTCCTAGGGATGGTGGATAAGTAAGGATACCCACCTGAGGAAGTGTCTCCTTTATCATGGGACATACTTAGGATGAAATTGAAGCAAATGAAGTTAATTAGATGAGAGAATTTAAAATAGGTAAATAAAATACTTGAAGTTAGATTTGTACAGAACAACAAAATTATTTGCTAATTTTATGATAGTGCCATCTTAATCTGGCAGATGACTAAGCAT
The DNA here is from genome assembly GCA_027257055.1 of Cephalopachus bancanus. Classification (NCBI taxonomy): domain Eukaryota; kingdom Metazoa; phylum Chordata; class Mammalia; order Primates; family Tarsiidae; genus Cephalopachus; species Cephalopachus bancanus. The sequence continues at coordinate 347,450 of JAPVLO010000961.1, read as the reverse complement.
TAAAAAGCTATAGGCATCTGTCTTGTATTTGATTTTTTGTTTTGTTGTTGTTTACAAAGAATGTTTATTGATAAAAGCTCAGCAAATACTATAAAACAATACGGGAAAAATTAATTCACCCTAAACCCTTTCATGTAGAAATGAATATTTCCATATTTATTTTTTATACTATACATATTAATCTTCTTTTCTCCTTTCAAATTATATTGTGGACATGTTTTGTGGACATTAACAAATACAGTTGCCCACCAATATTTTTAATGACTTCATGATATTCTACTGTACTCACCCCCCTATTAACAAATATTTAGGTTATCCCCAATTTTTCACCATTATAAATAATGTTACAGGAGATAGCCTTATACATATACCTTTGACCTTAAAAGAATTGTTAAATTCTTTTCTTAAGAAAAATTCCTGCTGGGCATGGGGGCATACCTGGAGTCCCTGCTACTCAGGAGGCTGAGGTGGGAGGATCACTTGAGCCCAGGAGTTTGAGGCTGCATTGAGCTGTGATTGTGTCACTGCACTGCAGACTGGGCAACAGAGTGAGACTCTGTCTTTTAAAAAAAATTCTAGAATTAACATTGTTGGATCAATAGGTGTGCTCATTTTAAAGCCTTTAGAAATGTTTTGTCAGCAAAGTGAATAGTAATGTACGTTCTGAGCCATGTAAAATAATGCTCATCTCCCCATGAGTTAACCACCATTGGTTATTATTAATCTTTTTTCATTTACCAGTCTGATTTGTTAAAAAATACCTCATTGGCTTATTTTTCTAGTTTTGTACTTTAGTAGTGAAGTTGAACTTTCTACATGATTGAATGTATTTCTTCTTTTGTGCGTTTTCTACTTAATATGTCCTCTGCCTGCTATTCTAATGGGAGCTCCACTTTTTTTTCTCAATATGTTAAAAACTGTTTTTATCTGATAAGAGTATTTACCCTTAGCAAATTAAATATGATTGTTTTTCTCAATTTGCAGTTTACCTTTAACGGGGTTTATGGTGTGGAACGTTTACATTTTTTACATTTTTATGTAGTCATATATTTTTATCCCTTTCTATGTTTTATTAAACTGTTTTATATTTTAGCCCTTACTTTTAGGACTTAAGTCTTTAATGCATTTGAAACTTATTCTGTCAAAGCGTAAGGGAGAGCTTTAGTATTATTTTTAACTGCTTGTCCCAGTTCATTTATTATCTTAATGATTTTAACTGCTTTTCCCCTCCATTACTGTTTCATCTTAGTCTATTTGTGTTACTGTAAAGGAATACTTGAGGCTGGGAAATTAAAAAAAGAAAATAGGAAGTTTATTTGGTTCATGGTTCTGCAGGCTGTACAGGAAGCATGGCGCCAGCTTCTGCTTCTGGTGAGGAACTTAGGAACGTCCTCTCATGGTGGAAGACCAAGGGGAACAGGTTTCACATGCCCAGAGAGGAAGGAGAGAGAGGGAAGTGCCAGGCTCTTTTTAGCAATCAGCTCTCAATGGAACTCATAGAGCCAGAACCTTGAGATGTCACCAAGCCATTCGTGAAGGATCTGCCCCTGTGATTCAAACACTTCCCACCCCCAACATTGGGGATCAGATTTCAACATGAGACTTGGAGGGGACAAGCATTAAGACTATATCACATATGTTTCATGTTTCCTTAATTACTGTAACACAGCACATATGTTTCATTTATTCACACAATCACATTTCATTTTAAAATGTGGTATATGTGGCTTCGCTCGATGCACTTCTTTTTCCAGTATTTTCTTTGCTTTTTCATGGTTCCCTCTTCCAGATGAACTTTAAGAATAAAATAACATGTTCATTGAATATATTTTCAAAGTCAGTGTGAGAAATAGTCTTGGAATTAGATGGCGTTCTCATAGCAAAGGCATCTTGGAGCACTTACATATCTAGGAGTTGGAAATAGACATTAAAATTTTTGCAAGGGTATACAGTTCTTGGGCAGGAGGAAGAAAACAGCCCAAGAGATGTGTTCCTCACATCAGATGAAGTCAACTCAGAGAAGGTGAGGATCTTTGTGGCTTAAGTTCGTTTTTGTTCTGTGAATAAGAACGGGTAACTTAATTTTAGCACCCAATATATCTTCATTTGGCCCAGTGATTGAGCCAAGAATCCCAGGCTAAAGCATCCTTGAAATTTGTTTTTTCCAGAATCACTCAGAAAACTCTCCAGGAGGAAAATCTGTAGCATTGGCTAGATCTAAGTGAAATACAGTAGTAACCCATTTTTCACAGGGAATGCATTCCAAGACCCTCGCTGGATGTCTGAAACTGTGGATATTTCTGAACATCATATATGCTCTGTTTTCTCTTACATGCCTGCAGTATTGCCACATAGTACTCGAGTTGATTTGTCTTCCATGTTTTATGCCCTGGTACCTCCTTTGCATCTCTACTCTTGTGCTTGGGGGCATTTTAAAATTAAATAAAGGTGACTTGAAAACCTTGATACTATACAGTTGATCTGAGAACCCAGATGGCTACTCCTGTGGCTCATGGGTGGGTAGTATAGACATTGTGGATGATATCACCCATGGGTAGCATAGAGAATTTGGATACGTTAGGCAAAGGGATGATTCACATTCCAAGGATACCAGGCGGGATGGTGTGAGTTTTTTTATCATGCTGTTCAGAATGGCACTTAGCACTTATGAATTGTTTATTTCTGGAATATTCTGCTTAATATTTTTGGACTGCAATTGACTGCAGGTAACTAAAACTGCTGGCGAGTTTGGGGGACTACTGTACTGCTTGCTCCTAGTTAAAATTGCACACGAGAAGGTAGTCTCTCTCATTAATCAATCTTTTGTGTTGAGATCCGATTGATTTACTCAGCCGCCATTAACTCAGTGCTTGAAAAAGAACATTATTCTTATAATATGGTTAACTAAGTAACTAAAATCAAACTAGCATCTCTAATCTGTTGCCGTCTTGTCTGGTCTTCCCACCTGCTTTTTTCTTTAACCCACTGTTAAAGTTTTAGGTCCCACTGTTTGTATCAAGTCATGATTATCTTGTCCTTAGACACCCTTCATTACTTTTAGTTGCCCTGAGAATATTTGACATTTTTAGTTTTAAAATATCCTTCAGGTTTTATTTTCATTTACTGTATAAAAAGCTCAACTAAAAATTAAAGGATTAGACAAATAGGTAACATCTCCCACTGGTATTCTTTTTTCCTTTAGAATGACCATATCGTTGCCATTTTAAATTTTTTTTCAGGTGAATAAAATTCAAAGCTCAGTAGGTTTCAGAGAGAGAAAATAATGTTGCATTTTAAATGTGGAAAGTGAAATAGCCAAGGCTTAGCTCACCCCTAACTCCACAATCATATTTTGTAATTCTCAAGCGTACAAATCAGAAGAAGCATTTTTGGTACAGAAAACCAACATACGTTAGAGCCTCGCAAAATGCTAGATTTGGGAGTTCTAAGCCCCTTATTAAACATTGATTGGTATTGGTATGGCTCACTAGGTTGTCATACCATTTTGTTTTTAGAGGCATACTATTTATTATTTACCATTCTTCTATTCTAGAACAAAGTAAGATGTTCTAAATGAGCATTATTTTCCCTTATTTACTTATTTTTATACTCCTGGAATCATATGAGGTATTTTTCTTTAAATATTTATGTCTTCATATTTCCTTTTATTATTTCATATATTGTCTATATATTATTTTCTCCTTCAAGAGGGTGTTTTGGCTCTGTAGTAATCATTGTAAACATATTAAGATAATTTTATTGTGTTTATATACAAATGAAGAATTAGTGATTAAAAAAGCAGACTAGCATTTGAAGATCAGCAGATATGGTTTACTTTTAACCTTGGGAAATTATTATATCCTGTCTTTCAAATAGAAGTTAAACAGGATGATATATATTATATAAAGTTAGCTAAGTTTCTGAGATACAGTAGATACATTCCATAATAACTAAAAAGCTTCTCCATAAATTTATGACAACAAATAGTTTGGGAGATCAATATTGTTTACTACAGTTTCATGTTGCCAAAGTTTCATATTTCAATGAATTAATATTTTAGTAGACATATGGACTGAACTTTACAAATTGTTTAAAGTCTTCCAAATATTTTCTGCTATATTCTAGTAATTAATGTACTAGTAATTTTAGTAATTAAGAATTTGTTAATCACAAAGTTTAAGGAAATAAAAATATGGAATGGTTACAGTATCAGTTATCTCAGTACTATTTGCACTTTGGTTTGTGTTGGTTAATAAGTCAGTATTTATTTGCAAGTTTAGATCACTATAAATTAAAATATTTTATTAAAGAAAGATTATGTTAAAGCATCCTCAATATAAATCCTGTAGTAACCTATGGAATAAAATATTAATCCAGTAAATCATATATCAGGGACTTCAACTTAACTTTAATTCTGATTATTGAAGAAGCTTTTCATTCATAGATTAAGTTTCGGTTCCACATCTGAATCTCTATGAATTCTGTCTTTCCCACCTATGTACTTATTTCAGTAGGTATATTGAATTCAATATTCAACCCTGAATATTGAGTTTGAAAACAAATGTATCTCTGATTTTTTTAAGTCAGTATTTTAGGAATTTAAGATAAAACCTAAAAGTTGAAGATTCTAACCCTTAAGTTGATATTAAATTTATTTTATCTTTTAAAAATTAGAATGTATTCAATATCTTATATAGGTATTGCAATTTGAAGCATTTAATATAGAGCATGGGATAACATCTACTCAGTGAATAGTAGTACATTGCCTGTGCACATTAGGTATTTAATAAATATTTGTGAAAGTGAAGGACTGTCCCCCAAAATCTACTCCAGGGTGCCTGAAATTCCTATAGATGGACCTAACAGTATTTAGTCTAATAGAAAGTAGCTTCTTATAAATTAGGAGCAGGAGTGATAGGATAAAACTATTTTGGACTTCTTCCCAAGGAAGGCTTCCCCAGTGGGAATCTGGACTGGCAGAGAACACTAAGTATCCTGGAGAAATAGCTGCCAATAGAGACGTGACCTTGGCTCACCTGCTAGTCACAGCTCTGACATAGGGTATTTAGTATTTACTTGATTTTTCCTTTCCAAGCCATCTTTTATGATAATGTTTTGTTCTCATTCTCTGTGTAATGGCAGTTCCTGGTAACATTATTATAATATAACCTTTCTCCCCTCAGTGACTCAGACTTCAGGTATTCTATATGCCTGACTTGTCAAGCTGCTTGTCTTCTTGATGTTAGGGTCTAAAAAGCATTTTATTTTCTTTTTTTAAAGTCTATGGATATACATTTTAGGTAAGTGACTATAGGAATATTTGGGAACATTTAGTTTTGGTTATCAGCTAGTTGTTACAAAGGTGCTTTAGGTAGTGGTTAAATGTATTAGTCTGCCCAGCCTTTGTTTTCCTTAAATTTTAGACTTGTGGGGTACATGTGACAATTTGCTACATAAGTAAATTGCATGAAGGTGAGATTAGGGCTTCTAGTGAGCCCTCTCACCCCCATTAGGGGACCTGGTACCCAGTGGGTGGTAGTATGCCCATTATACCTCCTCCTTCCCTGCTCCCTTTAGCAGTGCCCAGCATCTGTTGTTCTCGTCCTTGTGTCCACGTGTCTAATGATTAGGGCCCACTAATGAGGGAGAATCTGAGGTATTCAGTTTTTTATTTCTGGGATAGTTCACTTAGAATGGTGGTCTCCAGCTGCATCCATGTTACTGTAAAGGACATGATTTTATTTTTCTATAGGGCTGTGTAGTATTCCACTGTGTACATGTACCACATTGTCTTTGTCCATTCCACTTTTGATGGGCATCTGGGTTGACTTCATATTTCTACTTTTATGAATAGTGCTGCAGTCAACATATGTGTGAAGGTGTCTTTATTGTAGAGCAAATCATGTTCCTCCGGGAACATTTCCAGGAGTGGGATTGATGGGTCAAATGACAGATCAATTTTCAGTTCTTTGAGAAATTGCCACACTGCTTTCTTCAAAGGTTGAACTAGCTTAAATACTCACCAGAAATGTACAGGTCTTCCTTTTTCTCTGTGGCCTCTTCAACACCTGTTTTTTGTTTTTTACTTTTTAATAATAGCCATCCTAGCTGGTGTGAAGTGACATCTTAACGTAGTTTTGATTTGCATGTCTCTGATAGTTACTGAAACTGAGGATTTTTTTCTTGTTTGTTGGCTGCTGGTATGCATTCCTTTGAGAAGTGTCTGTTCATTCCTTTACTACTTTTTAATGGAGTTTTTTTTTCCACCTGTCAATTTGTTTGAGTTTATTTTAGATCTGGATGCATAGCTTTGCAAGTATTTTGTCAGATGCATGGCTTGCAAATATTTTTTCCCATTCCGTGGGTTGTCTCTTTCCTCTCTTGATGGTTTCTTTTGCTGTGAAAAAACTTTTTAGCTTGATAAGATCCTATCTGTCATTTTTAGATTTTGCTTTTGAGGACTTGGCCATAAATTCATTGCCTAGACTGATGTCCAGGGGGTTATTCCCTAAGTTTTCTTCTAAGATTCCACAGTTTGAGGTTTCATACTTAAGTCCTTGATCCATTTTGAGTTAATTTTTGAATATAGTGATGGTAGGAGTCCAGTTTAATTCTTCTGCATGTGGCTAGCCAGTTTTCCCAGCACCATTTGCTAAATATAGCTTCCTTTCTCCAATGTTTACTTTTGTCAGCTTTGTCAAATATGAGTTGGTTGAAGGTCTGTGGTTTCATTTCTGGATTCCCTGTCCTGTTCCATCAGTCTATGTGTCTATTTCTTTATACCAATACCATGCTGTTTTGGTTACTGTAGCCTTGTAGTAAAATTTCAAGTCTGGAGTGTGATGCCTCCAGCTTTGTTCTTTTTGCTGAGGATTGATTTCATGATTTGGGCTCTTTTTTGCTCCCATATGAATTTTCAATATTGTCTTTTCTAGGTCTGTGAGAAATGATGGTGGTAGATTGATAGAGATTGCATTGAATCTTAGATTGCCTTGGGTAAAATGGACATCGTGATGCTATTGATTCTTGCACTGATTCATGGTATGCCCTTCCATTTGTCTGTGTTGTCCTTGATCTCTTTGAGCAGTGTTTTATAGTTCTCATTGTAAATATCTTTCACCTCTTTGGTTAGATGAATGTCAAGGTATTTATTTTTGGTGGCTACTGTGAATGAGATCATGTTTTTGATTTGGTTCTCAGCCTGCAAGTTGTTGGTATATAGAAATGCAATTGAATTTTTTCAGCATTGATTTTGTATCCTGCAACTTTAATGTAGTCGTTTATCAGTGAAAGGATGTTTTTGACAGACTTTCTAGGGTATTCTAGGTATAAAATCATGTCATCTACAGAGAGGGGTAATTTTACTTCCTCCTACTAGATTTGAGTACCTCTAGTTTCTTTCTCCTGCCTGATTGCTGTGGCTCAGATTTGCAGTACAATGTTAAATAGAAGGGGTGAGAGAGGACATTCTTGTCTTGTTTCAGTTCTTAGGGAGTATGCTTCTAGCTTCTGCCTGTTAAGCATGATGTTGACTGCAGGTTTGTCATAAATGTCTCTTAATTATTTTGAGGACTGTTCCTTTGATGCCTAGGTGTTTGAAGGGTTTGTTTGTTTGTTTGTTTGTTTTAATCAAGAAGGGATATTGGATTTTATCAAATGCCTTTTCTGCTTCTGTTGAGATAATCATGTGGTTCTAATGGGATCTTGGATGTTATTCAGTAGAATCTTGTTGAGAATTTCTTTTAAAAAAAATTTTTTTTATTTTAAAATTGTGGGGTACAGTTAAGGGTTAGGTATATAAATATGCATCGTTCAGGTACCCTTGTTGATAAGGGGTGTCCACCCATCCCCAGACAGATATTGACTACCGTTAATCCCACCACCCTTACCCTCCGTGTCCCCCCCATAGATTCCCACCACTGTCGATCCTTTTCTTATAATATTACGATAGATGTTCAAGGTCCACTTATGAGTCAGAATATGTGGTACTCAGATCTTTGTTGCTGTGAAAGATCCCTATGATTTTGTTCTTTTTTTATAGCTGTGTCGTATTCCATCATGTATATGTACCACATTTTTAAAATCCAGTCCTCTTTTGATGGACAGCATGGTTGGTTCCAAGTTCTTGCTATTGTGAACAAGCTGCAATAAACATACATGTGCAGGTATCTTTTTTATAGAGTGATTTGAGTTCTTCAGGGTATATTTCCAGTAGGGGGATTGTGGGGTCATATGGGAGGTCAATATTTAGAGCTTTTAGGAATCACCACACTGTTTTCCACAGAGGTTGCACTAGTTTACACTCCTACCAACAGTGTAGAAGTGTTCCCTTTTCCCCACATCCTCTCCAGCATCTGTTATTTTTTGAGTTATTGATAATGGCCATTCTGACTAGAGTAAGTTGGTATCTCAGTGTAGTTTTAATTTGCTTCTTGATGATTAGTGAGGTTGCACATTTCTTCATGTGTCTGTTGGCTGCTCATATGCCTTCTTTTGTGAGTGTCTGTTCATGTCTTTTGCCCACTTTGTATTGGTGTTGCTTGTTTTTTTTCTTTTCAGCACGTTTGAGTTCCTTGTAGATCCAAGATGTTAGGTCTTTGTCAGACATGGAGTTGGCAAATACTTTTTCCCAGTTTGTGGGCTGTCTCCCCGCTCTCTTGATGGTTTTCTTGGCTTTGCAGAAGCTTGTCAGTTTAACGAGGTCCCACTTGTCTATCTTATCTCTTATGGCCCGTGAATTTTGCGTTTTGTTCAGAAGTTGAATGCCAGTTCCAATTTCCATAAGGGTGTGTCCTGCATTTTCTAAGGTTCTTATGGTTTGAGGTTTTACATTTAGGTCTCTGATCCATTTAGAGTTAATTTTTGTGTATAGGGATAGAAAAAGGGCCTTCTTTGAGTCTTCTGCATGTGGTTAGCCAGTTTTCCCAGCACCATTTACTGAATAGGTTCTCCTCTCCCCAGTGGTAGGTGGGGGAGGCTTTGTCGAAGATGAGTGAGTTGAGAAATTGAGGTTTTGCTTCTGGAATCTCAATTCTATTCCATTGGTCTATATGCCTGTTCCTGTACCAATACCAGGCTGTTTTGATTATTGTAGCTTTATAGTAAAGTTTGAAGTCTGGTAATGTGATACCACCTGCTTTGTTTTTTTTTTTTTTTGCTGAGGATTGTTCTGGCTATTCTTGGTCATTTGTGTTTCCATATGAATTTCCTGTATTGTTTTTTCTAGCTCTGAGAAGAATGTTGCTGGTAATTTGATGGGTATGAGAATTTCTACATCTGTGTTCATTACAGAAATTGGCCTGAAGTTTTCTTTATTTGTTGGCTCTTTGTCATGTTTGGGTATCAGGATGATATTGACTTTATAGAACGAGTTAGGGAGAATTCTTTCTCAATTGCTTGGATGCTTTCAATAGTATTGGTATCAGCTCTTCCTTGTGTGTCTTGTAGAATTCAGCTGAGAAATCATCTGGTCAGGGTTTTGCTGTTGTTGTTTGTTTGTTTGTTTACTTGTTTGTTTTCAGGGATGTTTCCTATTACTGAGTCAATTTCTTAGACTATTATTGGTCTTAGAATTTCAATTTCTTCCTGTTTCATTCTTGGGAGGATGTGTGTTGACAGGAATTTCTCCATTTCCTCTAGATTTTCTAGCTTACTCACATACAGGTGCACTTGGGGGCATGGAGTGGCCTCCTCCCATTTGGGCAAGACTGCCCATTTTGCCCAGGGGAAGAAAGGAAGCAGCTGTTTTATTCCTGGAGAATAGATATGTCTCCCTCTGTCCGTAGGTGGACGAAGCCAACCTCGCCCCACTTTGCAGAAGTGTACCATCTCCCAGCTCCATGAGGGAGCCTATACAATAATGGTGACCCCTTGAGGGCAAGCAACATCTGCACCTCTGATCTGGGGCTGGAACAGATGCCAGTGCAAGAGCAATGTCCTTGAAGTGGGTGTGTCACCCCTGCTGGGGGCTGGAGAGTGAGGGAAAGGGGAGTGCCCATGCAGTGCAGACTGTCCCCACTGGGTGTTCCCACAGAGCCTCTCTGGGGCGGGGGGTTGGTGACCAATGGCACTGTGGTTCCCCAGGAGCTGGTGTTTCCCAGGCTGCACATGGATCTCCCTGGTGCCTCTGTCTCTATTCTGGGCAACTCTCTTGCCTGGCTGGTGCGGGAGGGCTGCGAGGAGGACCTGGGCTGCCTCTCCCTTGTCTGGGACTGCAGAAACTTGCATGAAGTGTGTAGTCAAAAAGTTGTCACTTTCATTCACCCCTACTTTCTCCAAGAGGGCTCTCTCTATCTTGTGATGGGGCTACTTCTAGGAGTGCCTGGGAATTGGAGCTGTCTGTCCTCTGTGTCCCTAGGTCACTGTCCGATAAACCTCAGCTTGGGTTTTCAGACTGACCCTCAAAGCCCTAGGCCTGCTCCTTCCTCCTTTTAGGGTTTTGTAAAAATTTCCTGAGAACAGAAATTGTACGATGTCTTCAGTCGAACATTTTGGCCTTCCCTCAGTCTGCCTGGTTTTAAATCCTGCCAGCCGGGTGACCCTGGTCCTGTTTCTTCTCTGTGTACCTAGTTCACAGGATTGCAAAGTACTCAAGCAGTGTCTGGTACATAGCAGAAACTTAGGAAATGTTAGTGGTGGTGATGATGAGAATATGTGTGCAAATTCCAAGGTACTGAGTAGAAATAGTTAGAAGTAGTTGTATCCTGTGACTACATACTAGCGATGACTGCTGACTACCCTTTCTCCTGCCCTGCGCCCTCTGCAGAAACCTCAGGTAATATCTGATGTACTCTGAGTGTGCACCTAGAGAGAGCAGAGGTTTGTACTTAGGATTTGTGAACTGCATACAGAAGCTTTGCTGTATTTATTTTGCTCGAAGGGCTTGCTTCTATGGTATTCAGAATGTGAAATAATAGTTAATGGAGACAGGGGGATTAATAGCAGCATTTAAAAATCATTTAGTGACTAAGAATTTTGTGGCTTATAAAATCTGCACCTTGATATGCAGGGTGGCTATTCTATTAACATTGCTAAGCTGTTTAAAAGTCAGTTGGATGCTTTTTCGATGCACATTCATTTTTCATCTCTGCTCTTCCACTCAGGAAACATCAATAGAGTTTAATAATTCCTTGTCATTTCTGGAAAGATAAATAAGATTATAGATTATTAAAGGTTATTTTTCATTTTGATGGTGGGTAAACATTAAGAGGAATCCTTGCTGAATGAAAATTGTTACTTATTGATTATGATCACGGGATTAATATGAAACAACTGAAATATTTTGATATGTATAGATTCTTTCCAGTGCTATTGTAGATCAATTGAGGAATACTGTTAACTGTGATTATTTTGTAACCATTGAATACCTACTGTGCACCACACTTATATGACCTATGCATTATCTCTGATCCTGGCATTAGTTTTTCAGAGTAGGTATTTTATAGTTGAGGAAATACAGGCTAGGAGGGTTTGGACAGCTGACTTAAGATGATGTAGTTTTTTTTTTTTTTTTTTTTTTGAGAAAGCAGGATTTATTGAGAGAGCAGAAAAGCTCCCACAGTGGGAGGGGACCTGAGAGAGTTGCCAGATGATATAGGTTTTAACTTCTCAGATTGTTTTCTTTATAGCATCCTTTGTCAAAGCTTTATATAATCTACTGCTCCTTAAAAACATTATTTTCTTAAAAAGAGCATTACCTAATTAAAGATAACACAGCATAGTTAAAAAATTTATTTTCAACTTGAGTAAAATCTAGCTTTTATAGGAGATAGTTCATTGTGGGGGAGTTTAGCATTTGAGTCTTGGAGTCAAATGCTGGGTGATGGGATTAAATAAATTATTTGTACTTGGTGTCTAGAAGGGAGCTGTCACAAAGTCACTGCTTTCTCTTTACCCTGACCTCTGTTTTGGGGTTGAACTTTCACTGTACCTTTCGAGGTCTGATAGAGTCAGATGGACCCGAGCCTGAATATGGCACCTTCCGACTTTGGGCGGTACATAAATTGGGATGCTTTTGGCTACAAGTAAGACACTCTTATTTCCAAATGCCTCATATGAATGGCAATACATTAGCATAAGTCCAGAGGTAGAGCCAGACCAGAATTGGCCAGCCCACATGATCTGTCTCTCTACTCTTCTGTACTTGATATTAGTCCCCCCATTAACCTATAGCAAGATGGCTGCAGGCATCACATCCAAACGAGACAGTGTCTAGACAAAAGACCATTTATTCTTGTGGCCCATTCTTAGAAGAAAGGATCATTTTTTTTTCAGATTCCTCTTTCCGCAGGAGACTTCTGCTTATGTCTCATTAACCAGAGTTTGGTCAAATGCCTGTTCCTGAAATAATTACTAACAAAACAAAAATAACCTCTGCAGCTGGGAGTGGGGTGGCTTGCCTTAAGGCACATGGCTGTGTGGGGGAGGCATGAGTTAGCGCACAAAGTTGAGATCCTGTTAGCAAGGAAGGAGGGAAAAGATGTCGATCTGTTCTCTAAGACTTAATTTCCTTATGGCTAAATGGGGTAATATAACAGCTCACATGGTTGTCTAATGATACAACCACCAAGGACCAGCATCAGAGCAAGGGATTGCCATGAATTTGAAGGAGCATGAGACTGAGTGCCACACTTATGACCTCCTTGTGGGCTGAGTTACCTAAAGCTGTGTAATTTTAAGCAATTTGGAATCTTTTTTCGTTATTTGACAATTATTTTTTAAGAGCTTACCCCCATGGCAGACATCGTGCTAGGGATCAGGTTTAGGACATCTCTGCTCTGTATGCATGCAAGTGCTATTCACTGTGGTTATGTGTTGTGTAGTGTGTTTGATTGGCTATATATCAGTTACTGAATGCCTACTCTGATGGCTAATTTGAAGTGTCAACTTGACTAGATTGATGGATGCCTAGATAGCAGAACCATTGCTTCTGCATGTGCCTGTGGAGGTGTTTCCAAAGGAAACTGATGTGGGTGTCAGTGGACTGGGAGAGGAAGAGTCTCTCTTCAGTGTGGGTGGGTCCCATCCAATTGGTGGGGAACCCAGCTGGGATACATGGGCAGAGAAAGGGACATTCATTCTCTCTGCTTCCTCTGGAGCTGGATGCTTTTTCTCCTCCTGCCTTTGGACATCAGATTCCAGGTTCTTTGGCTACTAGACACTGGGACTTAAACCAGCTCTCAGCCCTGGCTTGGAGATACACCATCAGCTTCCCTGGTTCTGAGGCTCCCAGACTTTGAGCCACGCAATTGGCTTTGAGTGACACTCCAGGGGCTCTCAGCCCTGACTTGGAGATACACCATCAGCTTCCCTGGTTCTGAGGCTCCCAGACTTTGAGCCATGCAATTGGCTTTGAGTGACACTACCTTATTATCTGGTGCTTCAGCTTGCAGATGGCCTGTCCTGGGACTTTTCTACCTTGGTGGTCATGTGAGCCAATTCCCTGAATAAATCCTCTTCCATATGTCAGTGGTTCTGTTTCCCTGGAGAACCCTAACACACATACGAGGAGGGACCCCCCCCAAAAAACCCTGACATTTATTTATAAAAAGTTGTGTATTTATTCTTCCATGTTTAAGCTTGTCACCTTCAAAGTGCTCTCTGTTTGATGCTATACACCTATTGAGATGCTTTTTCCATTGCTCAAAGCAATTTTTTTTTTCAGTTGGAGTCTCACTCTGTCACCCAGGCTGGAATGTAGTGGCATGCTCATGGCTACCACAGCCTCCACCATCTGGGCTCAGGTGATCCTTCCACCTCAGCCTTCCAAGTAGCTGGAACTACAGGTGCACACCACCACACCTGGCTATGTTATTTTGATTTATTGTGGAGATGAGGTCTCACCACGTTACCCAGGCTGGTCGCGAACCCGTCGGCTCTGGCAATCCTCTCACCTCAGCCTCCCAAATTGCTGGAATTATAGGCATGAGCCACCACGCCCGGCCCCAAAACAAGTTTTGAGTTCATCAATTTTGATGCCTTTTAGTGCTTCTGGTGTTTTTTGTTTCACCTCTTCCACATCAGTAAAATGTTTCCCTTTGAGGACTCTTTTTTTAAAAATCTGGGGAAGCAAAAAAAGTCACTCAGGGCGAGATCTGGTGAATATGGTGGGTGGGACATGGCAGTCATGCCGTTTTTTGGCCCAAAACTACTGGACACTCAGCGTGGTGTGGGCAAGTGTCCTCATAAATCAACCATTATGAAATGGGCAAACACACTGAAAGAATCTCCCAGAAAAATTCACTGAAACCAAACACAGCCTCTCACAACAATGCTAGCTTGTACACTGATGCTTATGGGTTCCTTAGACCCTCACCTAGCTGGAGTAGCCTGTACTACAAGGGACCTGCCATCCAAAAGATCATTCCTTTTTTTGAGGGTCCCCTCCTTATACTGTGTTCCATACCGCCTCATCTAGTTTGTATGTATCACCTCTGAACCTCACAAGACCTTCTCCAAGTAGATGTTTTATGTTGAGGAAATGCATATAACAATGTCAAGTGCACACGAGCATTAAGGAGTCATGGTCAAGGGGAACCACCTCAGAATTTAAAAGTATTCCCATTGTTTTTAAGGAGTCCAGTAAATCAAAGTCTGCTTACCTCTTTAGTTAATAGACTTTGGAGATAGATCTGCTTACCTTATGAATTGGTAGTCAAAGTACCTCACACGTTTATATTTTTAAAAATCAGTTATTTCATGAAAGATGTTAATTTATTAATATTTTGATGAGTGAAAGACTTACACAGAAAAAGCTGGTTTGATAAAACACCAAAAGAGCTAATCCTTGCTTCTGCTTGTTTAAGACAAGAAGTTGTTTAAAAATCAGTGGGATGCTTTAGTTTATGAAATGTGTGAGAGGAGGAGTGATTTTCTGAAAAAAAGAAAAGTTTTTATTAGAAGTAATGACTTGAGTAGCTTTGTTTTGGTCACAACCATGACATTTCTAGTATAGTAAACTTCATAGGTATCAAAGTCGTATGGAAAGTTGTGCTTTTAAAAGAGAGGGTCATGAAAACACTGAGAAATTTCAGGAAATTTCAAACATTTTGTTAATAACACCTATATTCGATTTAGTCACATGTACTGCCAATTTTTCAAGAAGAAAGATTATTTTACCATTTGCTTTACTGACTACATTTTCAGAAATAGAGTTGGTGTCTGTGTTTACACATATTTCTTTAGGGCATGGTAAAGCATCTATCCAATTTAATAGGAGAGGAGGACAAACGTGGTGGCTCATACTTATAATCTCAGCATTTTGGGCAGCCTAGGTGGGCGGATCACTTGAGCCCAGGAGTTTGAGACCAGCCTGAGCAACACAGCGAGACCTTGTCTCTGTGAACCATCAAAAAACTAGCCAGGTGCAGTAGTACGAGCCTGTATTCCCAGCTACTCGGGAGGCTGAGATGAGATCTCCTGAGCCCAAGAAGTCGAGACTGTGGTGAACCGTGATCATGCCACTGTACTCCAGCCTGGGGGACAGAGTGAGACACTGACTAAAAAAAAAAACAATGATTATAATAATAAAGGAGATGGTTTTATCTCTTTATCAAGGACTCACTGAAGTAGTATTTCCTGGGTGGTGGTTAGCACAGACCTTCTTTTCCATGTCACAGGGTCAGCTGGCCCTCTCAACCTGGCCCTAGAGGAAAGTTGTATTGGCATTTTCCATTTTTGTAAATGACATCATAGTCTTTCAACCAAATGGCTGGTGACTCTGTTCTATTTTTTTTTTAAAGACAGAAGTATATGAAATTTAAGGAACGGCTTTCTCCACAGCAGATGGTGTAGGAGGTTTGTGAATAACGTTGGCAGTGCCTATGGAGAGGAGGAGCTAGCAGGCCACGGGAACCCATGCACATGTTTTTATCCTGGGAATATTGCATTTGTGGGATATTTTCTGTAGATTTTCAGAATGTATCAAAATTGAAGGTTGGGACCAGTGGACATGTTAGCGCATAGTAAATGGACAAGAAAGATGTTCTAAACGTGACAGTTCTTCAAACATAACCCATTCCTCTTCTATTTGACCAGCCAGAATCTTATCTTTTCCAATTTTATGTTTTACAGACAGAGTCTTGCTATGTTGCACCGGTCGGAGTATAGTGGCACTGCAGCCTCAACCTTCTAGACCCAAGTGATTCTTCTGCCTCAGGCTCCCAAGTACCTGAGACTACAGGTGCACACCACATGCCTGGCTAATCTTTACACATTTTTTTTAGAGACAGGAATCTCGCTGTATTACCCAGGCTGGTCTTGAACTTCTGGTCTCAAGCAGCATTCTCACCATGGCCTCTCAAAGTGCTGGGATTACCTGGCCTTCATAATCTTATCTCATTGTTGTTATTATCCCCCTTTCTCCCAGGCTTTTGGTAGTACACTGAAGAGAATTGCCTTTTTCCTTGAGGTTTTCGGTCTTTATTTAAGGTTTTGACGGTATCTGCAGGGTAGGTAGACACAAGCTCTGCTTTAGATTTGGGGAAATTTTTCTGTTAATAATCCAGTAGTGGCAGTACTTTTCAACCAAAATTTAGATTTCCTCATCATATCATTGTTTTGAAGCGCTCTGTATGTCTCTATGACAGGTGAACAGGCAATTGTGTTACTGAGTAATACTAAGTTTTTAAAACCGTTTTCTGATGCTATAACAGAATACAAATGGAAAGATCAGACGTTTGTTTTTCACAATTCTGGAGGCTGAGAAGCCCAAGATCAAGGTACTGGTGTCTGGTAAGAGCCTTCCTGCTGTGGCCTTACCTAGTGGAAGGCAAAAGGGTGAGAGATAGCTGAACGCTGTGTGAAGCCTCTTTTATAAGGGCCTTAATCCCATTCACCAGGGATTAATTCATCATATCTTAATTACCCCCTAAAGGCCCCACCTCTCCTTGACAACGCTTGAATTTTGGAGGGGACACATTTAAGTCATAGCACTAAGTTAAGTCATAAAATCAATATTGGTTGCTAATGAGAAAGGTCTCTGACAATCTAGCTTTATTCCTGGAGTTGGTATTTTAGCTGTTGGCGGGGTTTGGTCAATTAAAATGTAATCCAGTTAGTCAAATGACAACATTTTCTTTCCTACTCCTGTTTTTATTTTTTGGATACATGATAGAGGGAGAGAACTGGCTTGTCCTGAGTCATAAAAACCCTGGGCAAAGGATTTGTGACTTTCCTTCTGCCAACCAGAAAATATATGACCAGACCACAGGTTTGCTGATCGGTCTTTTGTGTGGCAGATTCATGCACATTAAACATCTGAAGAGGCCAGGCTTGGTGGATAAACCCAGTACTTTGGGGGCCGAGGTGATTGAATTGCCTGAGCCCACAGGTTCGAGATGAGCCCAGGCAACTTGGCGAGACCTCATCTCTGCAATAAATCAAAAATTAGCTGGGCGTGGTAGCACGCGCCTGTAGTTCCAGCTACTTGGAAGACTGAGGCGGAAGGATCGCTGGAGCCCAGCAGGTCGATACTGGGGTGGCTGTGAGTGTGCCACTGCACTCCAGCCTGGGTGACTCTGACTCAAAAAAAAAAAAAAAAAAAAAGAGCAGCTCTGAGCTCTGAGTAATTACTGACAAGAAAAAACTGAAACAGAAACACAAAGCACTATTTTTTTGTGTGCCACAGTTCGTGCTTTTGGCTTGTGAGGCAAATCATCTTTTCAGGTGATGGTACCCACAGTTGACACTTTCCTACAATTTTTAAAAAAATTATTATTAGTTCATGATTCTTAAGGTTCTACTGTAGACATGAACTTAGAGAATGGAATCAAACCCATGATGGAAGGGTATGTTTTTTCAAATCATCTTATGGGCCAAAACAGTAATAGTACAATAAGTAAACAGTTTAAAAATGGTAATATAGTTGACCCTTGAATAGCATGGATTTGAACTATGTGGGTCCACTTATAGAAGGACTTTTTTCAGCGAATATATGGAAAATATTTTGAGATTTGTGACAGTTTGAAAAAAACTCATTGATGAGCTGAATAGCCTAGAAATGTTGAAAAAAATAAGTAAAACTTAAGTGTTTCTGGTTGCATAAAATATATGTAGATTCTAGTCTACTTATTTGTTGACCAACTGTTTATGATATTAGTAAGGCTTCTGGTCAGCAGTAGGTTATTTGTAGTTAAGTTTTTGGAGAGTCAAAAATTATATTCAGATATTAACTACACAGAGTCAGTTTCCTGAGCCCCATGTCGTTCAGGTCAACGGTATCAGTAATAGCTAACATTTGTTTAGCTTATTATGTCTAAGTACTGTCTGACAGTCTTTACATATATTAATAATTATGAATTATAGGCTAGGTGCAGTGGCTTATGCTGGTAATCCCAGGGCATCAGCAGGCTGAGGCAGGAGGATCTATTGAGGCCAGGAGTTTGAGACCACCCTGGACAACATAGCAAGACCCCATCTCTACAAAAAAAAAAAAAAAATTAGCCAGGCGTGGTCACATGTACTTGTAGTCTGAGCTACTTGAGTGACTGAGGTGGGAGAATTGCTGGAACCCAGGAGTTTGAGGTTACAGAGAGCTAAGATTGTGCCACTTCGCTCTAGCGAGAGCCTGTCTCTTAAAACATTTTATAATAATAATGAGTTACTCTTGTTATCCCCACTTCACAAGTGAGGAAACTAAGACCCAGGAAAGTTAAGACTTTTCCCACAGTTTTATAGTTAGCAGAGAGAGATTTGAACATTACATTGTCGTTTCAGATGTTTTAAATTCTTAACCACTATGCTGTGTTTCCAAGACTTTGGATTATTTCAGAATGTTGGTTCTCTGTTGCACAACTGTCAGAGCTCAATTTTGTTTGAATCCTCTCAGGTGGTATTAGTGTTTTGGATTCTCTGTGTAGGCTACGTTAGCAGCCTCCATTTTCTTGCGTAGATTCTGAAGGACCTGGGAAATAAAAGAGCAAGACAGATAGATGACAGGTTAAAATATCGCATTTGTTACTGATAGAAGGACTTGTTCTTGAGGCAGTATACTCCCTCAAGAAACAGAGCAGAGGAAGAAACAGAGCAGAGCTGAGAATGCCCACTTAATCCCAAATTTACCTATCAGCTAAGTTAAGCCATTTCACGGGAGTAGAGGGAATCAAGGCCAGGAGTGAGTGGCCAGAGGGAATTTTCCTGATGAAAACCAGAGTAGGCTAAAAGAGATCCCATGTAACATTAGTGTGTGTTATGCGTTGATTAAGTTTGGAGTCCAGTGAAAACTTAGCTTTTCTATTAGAATAGAAAGTGGAAGGATTGCTATGGTGTTCAGTAATAGTTTTATGGGTTGGTGGGAAAATCCATGTTGGTAGAAATAGTTGAAATTCTTCTTGGAGTTTGTATTAAATTGCTGCATATTTCAC
This sequence comes from Cephalopachus bancanus, assembly GCA_027257055.1. Classification (NCBI taxonomy): domain Eukaryota; kingdom Metazoa; phylum Chordata; class Mammalia; order Primates; family Tarsiidae; genus Cephalopachus; species Cephalopachus bancanus. The sequence continues at coordinate 328,089 of JAPVLO010000961.1, read as the reverse complement.
CTCTCACTGATTTCTGGAATACGAAATTGCCTTCCTCTGGACCTGGTGTGTTTTTTTTCTTCTGTGTCTTTGAAGTGCTTTTTTGCCCCTTAAGTTGTCAGTGGCACAACTTACTTTTTTTTTTTTAAACACTGATGGTGCAGCCAATTATTGTGCTTCAGAAGGTGTTGTTGTCTTTGAGAATGTTACATGATGTGAGCAGTACTTCTGTTTTTTTCGAAAAACATCTCAGATCTGAAAGCAATTTAGAGACCTCAAAAAGCAGTACTTAAAGAGACGTTTCTTAGACATATCTTAGTACATCATCAGAGCCCACCTTGTTCCTGATCCTATAATAGCCACTTAAGAGATTGGAACACTGGACTGCTGCATGGCCGTGCAGGGAAGTGGTTAGTGGTGAAAACTCTGGTACTTAAAAGTAACAAGGCAGTATAGGAGGCTGGATTTTAATTTGCAGAGGTGTCATCTAGAATGAAGTGGGGAGGATATATGTCACGTGATGTCTGGTAACAATTAAGGGTAGAGATGGGGAGATATTGGGCAAAGGGTGTACATTTCAGTTGGATGGGAGAGCAAGTCCTGGAGACCTAATGTACAGCATGGTGACTGTAGTTAGTAATACCATATTATATACTTGAAAATTGCTGAGAGAATAGATTTTAAATGTTTTCACCACAGAAAATGTTATGTAAGTAGGTTATAGCTTTGCGAATTAGCTTTCATCGTGAACACATATGGTAAATTATTAAGTTGTATGTGGTAAATATATACAATTTTTATTTGTCAATTATGCCTTTTTTTGGAAAGCAGTTGTAGTCTATGCTAAAGGGATGGCTGTGGCTGTATTCCAAGAAAGCTACAAAAATGGGAGGAGAGCTTAATACGGTTTGCTGATGTCTCAAATAAAGTAAGGCACAACAGGTCTTTGAATAATGTAAGTTTTGTGTCAACATTGCTATGTTATATTGTTGATGAGAAAAAAAATGGATTTCCGGCCACAGCCACTGTTTAGGTGGGTTTTCTCTGGGTACTCTGTTTCCCTCTCATAACCCAAAGCTGTGCTTGTCAGGTTCATTGGCATGTCTACATGGACTCAGTGTTAGTGAGTATTGGTGTGTGTGTGTTGTGTGTGTGTGTGTGTGTGTGTGTGTGTGTGTGTGTGTGTATGTGTGTGTGAGAGAGAGAGTGAGCGTACCCTGTGATAGGATGGTGGCCTGCCCAGGGCAGGTTCTCTGAGCTGCCCATCTAGATTCTTGCCATTTGAGACCCTGAACTGGAATAAGTAGGTAAATAATGATCTTCACTGTTTTATCTATATTATTTTAAATTTTTTGTTTATTTTATTTTTAAATTTTATTTATTTTCTAAAATTCCATTTTAGATTCAACTGGTACATGGGAATTGGCAGATGTGCGGGTTTGTTGCGTGGGTGTTTTGCATGATGGTGAGGTTTGAGATTTCTGTTGAATCTATCACCCACATGGTGAGTGTGGTACCCAATAGGCCGTTTTTTGACCTTTACCTCTCTCCTTCTCTTCTCCTTCTTGGAGTCTCCAGCATCTATTGTTCCCATCCTTAAACCTGTGTGTACCCGGTGCTTAGCTCTTACTTATAAGTGAGAACTTGTGGTATTTGGTTTTCTGTGTTAATTCACTTAGAATAATAATAATGGCAGCTACATCCATGCTGCTGCAAAGGATATAATTTTGCTCTTTTTTTATGACTGTGTAGTATTCTATGATGTATATGTACCACATTTTCTTTATCCGGGCCACCGATGATGGGCACCTAAGTTGGGTCCATGTTTCTGCCATTGTGAATAGAGCTGTGATAAACATACGAGTGTAGGTGTCTTTTTGGTAGAACGATTTATGCTTCATTGGATCTATACCCCAGTAGTGAGATTGTTGGGCCAAATGGTAAATTTACTTTTAGTTCATTGAGAAATCTCCAAGCTGCTTTCTATGGATACTGAACTAACTTACATTCCCACCAACAGAATATGACTTTGTTTTTCTCTGCAACCTTTTCTCAACAACACTTATTGTTTGTTGACTTATTCCTAACAGCTATTTTTGACTGCTGTGAGATGGTATCTCATTGTGGTTTTGATTTGCGTTTCTCTGATGATTAGTGATTTTGAACGTTTTTTCATATACTTATTTGTTGCTTGTATTTCTTCTTTGAAGAATTGTCTGTTCATGTCGTTTGCCTGCTTTTTAATAGGGCTGTTTTTTTTCCTGTCAGTACAAAGGATTGGCAAATTGAAAAGCTTGTTCCTGGAAAGGATAAACAAAATTGATAGACTGCCGACCAGATTAAAAAATATATATAGAGAAAATTCAAATAATCAGAAACGAAAAAGGGGACATTTCAACCCATCCCAAAGAAATAGAAAAGATTCTCAGAGATTACTATAAGTATCTGTATGTATGTAAACTAGAAAATTTAGAGGAAATGGATACATTCCTGGAAATACACAACTTCTCAAGAATGAGACAGGAGGAAATTATTATTAAATTTTTAGAGATGAGGTGTTGCTCTGTCACCCAGGCTGGAGTTCAGTGGTGCAATCATAGCTTATTGTTACCTCAAACTCCAGGGCTCAAACAATCCTCTCACCTCAGCCTCTCAAAGTGCTGAGATTACAGGCATGAACCACCATGCCCAGCCCTTTGTTTTTATCAATCTTTCTTAAATGTATGTATAGTTCACATTTATTTTGAAGTTTAAGGTTAGAAATGTGTTTGAGTAGAAGTTTGGTGTTACTTTTGTGACCAAAAATATGCCATAGGAACTTAATGCTTGTTTCTATCAATGAGGCTGTGGTAAAATTGATATTCTTATTCATCTTTTCCCTTAAAGCTACAGTTTCTAAGAAGCTATTAACAATGTTAAATGAGCACTTACTGTATATATGGCAAGCTACATGGCATGCTGATTCAGAACATGGACTTTGAAGATAGATCACCACCTATGTGATCTTTCTGTGTTTCAGTTTCCCCATCAGTAAATAGAAATAATAATAAACCTCCTCATAGGACCAAAAAAAAAAAAAAAAAGATAAACAGTAAGGACTTGTACCATCCAAAATGTACATAAAATGTTATCAGATACACACTGCCAAATTATCTTTTTTTCACGCTTCGTGAATGCTTTTTGGTATTCAGCTTGACCTAGAAGCTTTTGGTGACATAAAGGAAACAGAAGAAAAAACAGTGATAGTTATCATTTATTATGTTCTTACCATGCACCGAGCTGTGCCAACCACTCTCCATCATTGTTTCGTTTAACTCCAGGAGGTAGTGACCAGTCTACAACTGTGGAACCTGAGACTTTCAGAGGTTAAGTTCCTTTCTTGAGGCCTCACACTAATCGGCGATAAGCTATAAACCCAGTCCTGTTGACAAGCAGTAGCATTGTTTCTAGGAAGGGAAAGATGGTGGACAGTGCTTCTGTTTACCAGATTTCAATCTAGTTAGGGGATAAAACTGGAAAAATACTTAAACACTCATAGATTAACAAATGAAAAATAATATAGTGTGCTACAAGGAGAAATGTAGCACTTTATGGACCACCTTGATGTTGGGGATGAAATTTGATTTGCCTTTTTTCTAAAACTGCTTTCCACTAAGTGATTTGATAACAAATCTAAAATTACTATAATTGTGATACACAAAAAGAAACCGTTTTTTTGCACTGTTTGAATTTCACTGTGTTTGCAGTGCTGTGATTTGGCTTTTAATATTACTTGAATGAAGGATTTGTTTGAAGGAACTGTGCCCAAAGACTGGTATCCTGCTCCCCCAGCACAGCTTCTGGTGACCAGGAAGTAATCCTGTAGTAGGGAAAGCTGGACCACCATAACCATTCTACAACTTCCGTCCTGATGTTGAGTCCATTGCCATCCTGGTGTTCCACAGACTGGGCCTAAAGTGGCATCTGAGGGTTGCATCTTGTGCCAGTTCAAGTACTATTTAGGATTGCCTGTTGAACAAGACTTCATTCTATCTTGATGCTCAAAACACAATGGAATGAAAATCAGAGGACTTTGAACTGAAGTTTATAGTGGTCCTACTGTAAGCTCAAGTGCACCATACCTCTGAGTTCCAGACATAAGATCTCCCATCACTGGCTGTGCGAGGTGGCTCATGCCTATAATTCTGGCACTCGGAGGCTGAGGCAAGAGGATTGCCTGAGCCCAGGAGTTGGAGGCCAGCCTGAGCAACATGGAAAGAACTTGTCTCTACGATTAAAAAAAAAAAAAAAGTCAGGTGTGGGAATGTGAGCCTGCAGTTTCAGCTTCTTGAAAGGCTGAGATGGAAGAATCACTTGAGCCCAGCAGGTCAAGGCTGCGGTAGCCATGGTGGCGCCATTGCACTCCAGCCTGGGTGACAGAGGAGGTTCCGACTCAAAAGAAGAAAAAGAAAATCTTCCACCATCCCTGCATCCTTCAGACTAGGATGTGTGATGGCCTTGTTGGGGATTATAGAACATTTCCCTCTCAGCACCATCCCTGTGTGCTCACTTATAAAAACAGCAGCCTAGGACGATGTCTTTTCTTATTTATAGAGCTCTGTCATGTTCTTTAAGAATGCAAGCTAGAGCCGGGCTCGGCGGCTCAGCCTGTGATCCCGCGCCTTTGGGAGGCTGAGGTGAGTGGATTGCCTGAGCCCGCGGGTTCGAGACCCGCCTGGGCAGCGAGACCTCATCTCTACAATAAAATAAAAAAACTAGTTGGGCGTGGTAGCACGTGCCTGTAATTCTGGCTACTTGGAAGGCTGAGGCGGAAGGATCGCCAGAGCCCAGCAGGTCGAGGCTGCAGTGGCTGGGAGCGGCCACTGCACTCCAGTCTGGGCGACCGAGTGAGACTCCAAGTCAAACAAACAAACAAAAAACAAACAAAAACAAACAAACAAAAGAATGCAAGCTAGATGATTTCTTTAGTGTCAGAGTATATGTTGTTAATTTTAAAGGTGAATACAATGTGAAACTATTACATGATCCTAAGAAAAATAACTAAAATTAATTGTAAAAAGTAACTATTTTTATTTATGCTGGAAGAAATACAAATTGAAAACATATAATTAAAAAAAACCCAAATTGTGGCTAAGGTAAGCAGGGAGGAGAGGGAATGTATAACTGTAGTGATAGATTATCTTCTAAAATAAATGTTACTAATATTATCCCTAATGTTATTTGATTTATTTAAAAGTTTATGTTGCCTTAATTCTCCCCTTTGTGTATCACAATTATAGTAGTTTTAGATTTGTTATCAAATCACTTAGTGGAAAGTAGTTTTAGAAAAAAGGCAAATCAAATCAATGCCCAACAATCACTTGAGATGAATTATCTGGCCTCTCAAAATTACACTATTATTTTTTCAAATTGATATTTTTTTTTTGAGGAAGTAATATTGAAAGTAGAGACGGTTTTTGAAAGTATTCAGTTTTTAAAAAAATGATGTTATCTTTTTACCAAATGTAGATTTAGTCCTGCCCCAATAGTTGACTTTTATAGAAGTCAATTATATACCGGGATGTTTTTATTTTTAAAATGATAGTCCTTTTTTAATAGGACATAATTTTAATTTTTAAAATTATGACTACTTGTAATTTGGAGTATACTTGCTTTTTCTTGTATATAAATTAAATCTTTCATAATCCTGAGAAGAGCATGATGGGTGAGGATTATGTGATTTGTTTCTGTAGCTGATTGAATTGTTTTAAGCAGCTGTGTATCAAGAGCATAAAAGAACAATATGGTGTTGTCATTTTTTTGTATCTGTTTTCCCCTGTTTATTTTTTAAGACAGTTAAATGCCGTGCTGAAGTGGGAAGGGGAGAAGCAAATAAGTGCTGTTTAGAACTTCCTCAACAAATTTAGTCCATGGGTTTTTGTTTTTCTTTGTGGGGGCGGTGGTTAATTAGTAAGATTTTTTGTTTTGTTTTGTTCTGTTTGTTTTTTAAGTTTAGGAGACAGGTGACTTACTGTGTTGAACAGGCTGGTGTCTAACTTCTGGGCTCAAGTGATTCTGCCTCGGCCTCTGATATCTGGGATTATAGGCATGCAACCCCCCCCTGCTTTTAGTTCCTGTTTGTTAGATGTATATGGGTCCAGGAAGGAGAGTCCAGCATTAGCATGACTCTTGCCTTTCTTGGATTTGACTTTGCTCACATGAGCTCCCCTGAGGCTAAAACTTTGTAACTCTCTCTATCATATAGTACTGGATTATGAACACAGAATGTATCATGTATATCATGTTCTCTAAAGAAGAGAGTTGTACGTGGAGTTAGGAGAATCCACTGCTGGGCAGTCTGGACTAAGTGGCCCGTAGGAGGCTCATATGTTCCTATCACTGTAGTCATGGTTCAAGTAAGTAGTTATGTGTGGTCAAGCCTTTTGCACTTCCCTGCTGCCTTCCATCCAGCCCCATTCCACTTTGCTTTTTTAAAGGAGACAGCAAAGATATCTATTTCCTTTGCATGGATGAGAGTGCTTAGCATCTCTGGGACTTCCATAGATTATTGCTGTGAAGTGTAGATGGCAAAGAAGATGAAGTCTTCCCTCTACGGACCCTGTATTCTTTAACTTGTTTCTGACCAGTTAATTTTAGGAAGCAACTTTTATCATTTTACCTGAGAAAACTTGAACAAAGGGGTGATATTATGAAACACACACACACACACACACACACACACACACACACACACACACACACACACACACACACACACACACACTGTTAATAGGTGATTGCTGGCTGGCTGCCCCTAAGTAGCTTCAGAATGAGGCTGGTCATCAGAAAGACCCAGGCAGGATTGAAGGGTTGGGACTAACCTTTCAACCTCTGGAGATGGGAGAGGGGCTGAAGGTTAAGTTCAGCGATTTCATTAAGATCAGTCATCTAATCAGTCATGCTTATGTAATGAAGCTTCCATAGGAAGCTCAAAGAGAGCTTCTAGGTAGATGAACAGATGGAGGTTCCTGGAGACGGGTGCACCCAGGGAGGGCACGGAAGCTTGGTTCCCCTCTCCCCACCTCACCCTATGCACCTCTTCATCTATGTCCTTTTTCTTAAGCCAGCAAATGTGTTTCCCTGAGTTCTGTGAGCTGCTCCAGCACGTTAATCAAGCCCAAAGCAGGGGTGGTGGGAACATCAACTTGAAGCTGGTTGGTCACACGTTCCCAGCACCTGAACTTGTGACTAGTGGGAATGCAGGTGGGGATGCGTCTTGTGAGACCAGGAGAGCTGATGCTATCTGCAGGTAAACAGTATTGGGATCGAATTGGAGGACATCTAGCCTGATGTCTGCTACAGAAATGATTGCCTGCATGGCGTGCGGGGAGAAATCCCCACGTCTTTGGTAACAGAAGTCTTCTGTGTGGATGATTGCTGATGTGTGAGAGAAGAGGAAAACAGTTTGAGTTTTTCCTCATTCAGGAGGAGAGTTTTTGAATGCTGGAATGGTAGGAAATGATGCTTGATTGTACTTCAACACTGAAGGCATTTTTGTTTACTGCATCACCCATGGGATGTATGCAGTGAGTTATGCATAACTGATATTTTTATCAGCTTTGCACAGAAGGCTAGGATATAGAAGGAGAAAACCAGGAAGCCTATAGGAAAAGAGTGTGAAGAATGAAGAAACACCACCTTGCGCTTAGGCAGGGGACTTTTGTTAAGAGAATAACAAGACGTTCTCTGAGATAATCCCTATATTCTGATTAATGCTGTAAATTAGTGTTTGATAAGTATCTGTCTTCCAATTCATTTTACTGCCTGAAAGGTGTATTATACCATGAGAACACATTACTAAATTGGAACTCAGGCTGTTTTTAGATAGATGTTCACAGATTGCTTTTTTTCTTCTGGAAATTCCTTCTTGTGCAAGCTTAACTCCATCAGTTGAACAGAATTTTGTGGTATTTTGGGGAGAAAAGGAGACATTTATGATGTAAATGATCGTTTTAGAAAACTTTAAAGAAAAAGTTATATAGCTTTTTCTTTTCCTCTGGATCTTGTCCAGTAATTTTATATTAGTTATTGATGGATCCTTTTAAGGTGACTTTTTATACTGTTTCCATTGGGTGAATTTCTGATTTACGTTTACTATATTTTTATGTATTGTGGCTAGAACTTAGCATATGCGTGGAAGGCTGAGGCAGAAGGATCACCGGAGTCCAGGAGGTTGAGGTTGCGGTGGCCGGGAGCGGCCATTGCACTCCAGTCTGGGCAACAGAGTGAGACTCCAACTCAAAAAAAAAAAAAAAAAAAGTAATGGCTATTTGTCTTGCTGTTTGTTTCCAGCTTGGTAGTGTTATCCTTACTGTTTTAAATGTATACATAGTTCCTTGAAACATTCCTTAGGAGTTACCTGTCTTTTATATGTAACTTGCAAAGATATTTTGTACCTAAGCTTTGATTTAACTGTAACTCTGTCAGCCATGAAAAATGTCAATTCTAGGTACGTATGTATATGAGTCAAACAGTCAAACAGGACTGGGTATTCAACTCTGTTCGAGGTATCAGTGATACTCCAAGGGTCCAGTGGACATTTACTTTAGCCCCTAAGGTAGAAACCTGGATTATACAGCCTACTGGACAGTTCTGCATGGTGTTCTCCCTCTTAGATAATTAGCAACAAAGTACCAACAAGTGAGAAACTGTTATAAGTTGTTCTAGGCAAGCTGTATGATATTTGTATAAATAACAGCTTTCCATTTCCACCCTCAAGGTTTCAAAGGCTTCTCAGCTTCCAGGAGTAAGGTTGTCTCATACTCACTGAATTTTATTCTGCTTTCTTTTAACAAGCAGATCTACCACCCTCTAATGGAAGCTGATCCTCGCTAAACCTTTGCTCTTTTCAAGCCATCAAATAATCAAAGCCCTACCAGCTAGAGCAAAGATAACAGATAATTTAAATTAAAAAAATAAATTGTGCCCATTTTTTCTTAATTGATTGTGATAGATTACGCTTCAGCTCTCTGCCTTTGCCTGTTTTTGTTATTTTGTATGCAAAAGATTTGGTGTTAATTGTGTATTTAAACTATTTTATAAATCATTGCATTTGCTGAGAGTGACAACGTCTTGAATTTAGTCAAAGACTAAATTTTTGAGGACTTATAAGATACTGGGCCTACTGGCCAGTGCTAGGGATATATACATGAACTATTACAAAAGTGACCTCAGAAACTCATAGGGAATGTACTGAGTATGTGTTTTCCTTGATTATTAGTGCTGCCAACATTTTGTTTCTAGAATATCTTGAAGTAATCTTGACTGAAGAGTAAAATCTCCTTTATTCTCCAGCAAGAATCTGTGCCAACGTGTCTTTTCTCTTATAGATACAAATTCTTAGATAATAAGGTAATAGTGAAACCACCTTACGAAATTAATATCAGGCCATGAGGTAAAAGCTGTAGAAGAGACCCAATCCCTGAAACACTGCAGCTAGGGTTAGAATTTAATAAATCTGTTGTTTCTAAGTTTGTTTTCACTCCAGTAGAAGGCATTTGATTATCATTGTGTCCCGACCCTTGGGGAGGTCGGAAGCTGCCCTACAAGACTGGTAAACATATTCTCCCATAAACAGTAGGCCTAAGACTGCATAGATCTCCTTGAGGACTCAAGTGGAGACTGAAGGACAAAAGCAACTCCAGTCTCAGGGATCCCACTTCTCCCCCATGCCTTCCTCCTCAACTACCTCTATAATGGCTCATTCTGGGGGAAAATAGCTGATGATCACAGGACTTACCTTGGAGATGACATCTATTGTGTAAAACCTAAGAATGGCAACGAGATCATTTTCAAATGGACCTGAGGCCTCACCTGAATCCAGAACACATGCCAGGAAGCTGACTCCACAGGTCCTGTGGTGCCCCCTTCCAGAAATTGACTCTGTGACATGAAGACAGTTTTGACACCCCCATGACATAATCAGCCAATCAGCAATTCCTATCCCCCTGCCTTCCAAGTTCCATTTAAAAGCCCTAACCTCTGAATTTTGGAAAAGGCGGATTTGGAGAAATATCTCCTGTTCTTCTCACTCAGCTGCTTTGCAATATTAAATTCTCTCTCCACTGCAATGACTGTGTCCATCTTAGTTTTTCTGGGCAGCGGGCATAAGAACCCAGTGAGGCTGTAGCAGTGGGATCATAAGAACTGGACAGAATCTGGGAAATGAACCTTCAAATCTTCTTCTGTCACTCCTTCTCCTAGGTTATCAACATTTTGGCTATGTCTAGACAGAATTCATAACATTTCCCAGAATGTAGTTGAGGCCATTAGTAAATTATAGCATTTAATCCCTTCATGAAATATTTTCCATACAGAGCTTATGAAATATGCAAGGGTTTTCATCTGAAATATCTGTTCAGTGGGAGTTGGCGTGTCATTGAATCTCAGATGTTAAGATACTTTTTTTATATTCTCTATGTTGAAATGACACAAAGTTTTTAAACTGAGGGGGAGGATTGAAATATGCAAATCGAAATGTTGCAAATATGATTATAATTGTAAATTAATTTTCTTTTTGCTATGAATATTAAACAGGTGGCGGACTCAGGGATAATGTGCTGGACATTAGAAAATATTTCTAGACAGTCTATAACTCTTACTTAGATATGAAGAAATTAAGGTGTCATAGTTTATTCCAGAGTTTTTTCATTCAGCCATGTTATGTGAGACATTTTGTCCAGTAGTTATAGGGGATTCAAAGTTGATGTGCATGACTCCTGTCATAAAGAAGCTCACAGTTTTGTGATTATTTTAAATGTAAAGTTTTAAATTAAAAAAAATTATAATAGTTTATTGATGCTGTAAAAATGTGTCCTCTATGCTTCACAGTAAAGGTGCTTAAGAGCACTGATGTAACCACCACCCCCCTTGGAGTTTGGGATCCACTTGGTGTTCCTTTGATGTGTCATGATTCAGAAACCCAGGCATCTTCTCCACACATCTGAGTGATTGTTGAAAGATTCAGTTTTACTGTTTGATCTCCTTTCCACTCCAGTTCATAAGTATTGACTTTTCCTATTTGTATAGTATTTGCAAAAGAGCAGGAGAAACCATTCTAAAGTGCTGCTGTTTAAAAGAGGAACTCAGCTACTTCTAGCAGAAGGCCCTTGTCGGCGTGGGGAGATCCCATCTGGGCCTTCCCAGATCGACTTCCCCTAGTGACTGCACAGCTGTTCTTGATCTGGCATCCAACCTTCTGAGAGCAGCCCTGAAAATGAAGTCTGGAGTTGGTGTTCTGCTGATGAAATTTATGTGGGGATTTATGTAACTTCTCATGTTGGCATTACCAATCATATCCTTTGTCTTTTTTAGTTTTATGGTTTCTGTACACCATAGTGCTTCTTCTCAAAATGGTTCCCAGGTAGCAGCCTCAGTGACTCTGAATTTGTGGCATGGTTTGTTCTTTAGTTACTATTAAACATGACTGGGAGGTAGAGTGAAATGTGTTTTGTTTAGTTTTTTGAATAGTTGGAAAAATTCAGGTTTGACTATTAACAGCTACAACATTGACTGGCACCCCAAGCAGACGTGAAGATAACAAAGTTACACTCACTTATGTCATCTAAGTAACAAGGGAGTGATAGATGCCTTCTCTTCATCTTCTATGGAGACACTTTCTCCTCACCTTTCAAGGCTGGGAAGTTGTCATCAAAATAGTTTTTAGGGCAAAGTGTGGGGTATAGATGGACCATCTTTTAAGTGAACAAACGCTAACTTTCAGTATGTCACCCAAGTATGTTTGAGGTAAACATCGGAAAGAAGCCGCCATGTTGAACTCATTCTTACCTTTATCTCAACATTGTTCTGAATTGTGTGGTGAGGGATTTTCTCAAACTTCTAGTCATCCTGCCCCAAGTTGAGGGAATATGGTGTCTCCCTGAGCACAGATTTCTCCTTTTATTCTACAGTGTTCTGTCATCCATCCGATTTTCAAAGCAACAATGACAATGATGAAACACCAAAAACCTCACTTACATGTGGAAGAGCTTTGTTACTAATGATGTATTGACAGCTGTCTTTACCCAGATGGAAGAAGAAGAAGAAAGGGTAGCCTGCTCTTTTCCAGATGCTACTCATATCTGTGCTTGCTTTCCAACCTTGACCTGTGCTGTGTGTTGTAAGAGAGTCAATCAGTGACTAGCTCTGAGATTTTCTTACTTTGGACTCTACTCCTTTTACTTGCATTTTTGTCATTATTTTTTGTTTGTTTGTTTTTCTTGGGAAGTACCAGGAAAGGATAAGAAATTTAGGGAAAATGCAGACGGGCATGAGACATATGTTTAAAGAGGACAGAGGCTAGGATGTGATGCCAACCTAGACTTTCAGGGTGAACGTTGACTTAGTAAAAGCCTTAGGAATTTACAAGTTTGTCCTGACCTCTTGTAGATGAAGAAATTTAAGATTAGGAAAATTAAATGATTTGTCCAATGATGCATGGTGGTGACTGGTAGAGAAAGAAAGTCTAAGCTCTTTTCAGTATTAAAAATAAATTACCAAAAATATCGAGCAGACAGCAAACTCTTTGAGCAGTCAGCAAGAAAAAAAGAACTCAGACTGAGTTTAAGCAATTTTAAATAGACTTTTTGACAGTAGAAGCTCTTAATAATGGAATGGGGTGCTTTGTGGTTTTATGTTGAGGGGTTATCTACACTCTAAGATGTTTTTGGTACAGCGTTTCCCTGAAAGATGGGAAGGAATGGTGAGAGGCTCAATCAGTACACTTTGGCTATTTATTGTGGTGTTCCGGGAGTATCTTATAGTTCAGAAAAGGAAAATATTGACCATAAACTACTGATAATCCTAACATCTGCCTTGGTCCTCTGGTCTTGACCTCCTTCTCGACTGACTGTAAAGAGCCCCTGATGAGAACTACAGCACCCCCAGACTGACTGTACTAGAGTTCTCTTCTTTTGATCTGCAACTACCTATTATGTCCAGGTCACTATTAGGCCTGGGATTCTTAGATCTGTAATAAATTTGCAATGGACCTTTGAAGTTAATGACTTGGCTTGACTTTGAATTGGATGATGACATGTTTTCTAGTGTATTTTCTAGCATTTGTGAAAAATGACTATAAATGGTACCAGTCAGGATGTTTTGGGGCCCGGGAGGATGTTTTGGGGACATCCCGGTGAATAGATTTTTCTGTGCTGGTCAACATCAGCGTCCCAATCGGGCTCTGTTTTTGCTTCTCTTTCATGGATACATTTAGTGTGATCAGGGTAAGAAGCAATAGACTTTTCTCATAAAAGTATGCATTTAAAAATAATATAATCAAAAAAATTGTGATGTAAAAGGACAAACTTTTGCCCATCTGTGTTTGCTATTCCTTTGGAAAACACTTCTGAACTTGTGTAGAGTGCCCAATCTTGGATGTTTGTACAGCGGTGCACTTGAGCAAGGCTCTTAAGTTTTCTTTCTTGGCAGTTGTTGCACAATGAAGTATACACACCTAGAGAGCATCTCAGTTTTTCATCAACCATTTACTCGGCAAGATTGCAAGGACCCTGAGGAATAACTAAGATTTAAATACTCCCAGCAGGAAGGGAGGGAAGGAGTTTAGATAAAAGAACATCTTTCCTTCTCTCTCCCAGGATTTTATCATTAGAAAAGATCATTTGGCCTGATCATTAAAACTGCCATTAGTGCTTATGCACAAGAGACACAAGCTTTTACCATAGTCTCTTGTTTTCACCTGGTGTTTAATTCCCCAGTCTCACAGAAGTATTTGAATCTCAGAGTCTTTTCAGAAGTTCAGGAGTTTTGCGGTTATGAGGTCACTGCTGTCAAAGGAAGTTAGTAACCCCCCCCTACCTTTTGCCAGGAGAGTTATAATTATTAGGGGTATTTAGGGCTCATCTCCTGTCCAGCTTCTCAACATTATGTAATTCTTTCTACTGTGGCACTGGCAGGTTCTCTATCCCATTTGTGTCAAGTAGGGCCTTTTGTGGATTTTTCTAACCAGTATGGAAAACGAGGAGACCCCAAATGTGTCCTCCATCTGCACTTACAGCTTTGTCTCCTTTAGCTGATACCTTTGAAATAAAGCTGGCTTTATTTCTCCCCTCCTCTCCTGTCCTCAGGTATACAGTCACTCTGTTGCACTCAGAAATTTCTTGGTGTTGTCGGAATCAAATGTGCTCTTTTGCACCTCTGTGTCTTTGATCAAGTTTTTCTTCCGTGTGGAATGTCCTTCCCCTCCCTACCCCTCCTCTCAATCCCAGTCCCTTACTGTCTGGCAAATTCTTACGTGTCCTTCACGATCTGGGAGAAGCCTTTCCTGCTATTCCCAGCTGGAGTTTTCCTATGGGCTTCCACAGGCACTGTACTTTGTGGCTCTATTACTTATGACAGGCTTGTCCAACCCGTGGCCCACAGGCCGCATGTGACTCAGAACAGCTCGTAATGCGGCCCCACAAAATCTTTTAACATCCTGGTTTTTTTGTTTTGTTTGGAGTTAGAGTCTTACTCTGTCACCTAGGCTGGAGTCCCGTGGCATGCTCACAGCTATCGCAGCCTTGACCTGCTGGGCCCAGGTGATCTTTCCACTTCAGCCTTCCAAGTAGCTGGAACTACAGGCATGCACCACCATGCCCAGCTAATTTTTTAAAAATTTATTGAAGAGACGATGTCTCTCCAGGTTGTCTAAGCTGGTCTCGAATCTGTGGGCTCAGGCATTCCTCTTGCCTTGGCCTCCCAAAGTGCTAGGATTACAGGCACAAGTACCTTGAGAACTTGCTAAGAATTGCAACCATTTCCATTGAACTAGACATTGACACATTAGTTTTACAAAATAAAATCTAATTTCCCCCTAGTTATATACTGTTCCCATTTTTCTAAACTTAATAATAATATAAAAAATAAGTCTTATTATGTATCTACACTAACTATATTATATAATTTATGTGCAGCCCCAAGACAATTCCTCTTTACTCAGTGCAACCCTGGGAAGCCAAAATGTTACTCGGTGTGGCCAAGGGAAGCCAAAAGGTTGGACACCCCTGACTTATGACATGGTACACTACCTAGTTACCTGTTTTTTGCACTAGACTGAAAAGCCTTTGGAAGCAGAAGACATTTCTTAATCACCTCAGAATTCCTATGTCTGACACTGCCGCCATGTATGTCATAAGTGCTCGACTGACATTTACTAAATCAACTCTCCGTGGGATGGATTGAGCAGTACATGATTTAGACAACTTGGGTAGTGGGCATTCACTGAGCCACTGTGTGTATTCACCTTTACTCTTGCATAATAAAAGTGACACGGTAGCTAAGCAACTTACACAAAATCTGGAAGGGAGAAAGACTTATATCCTTGATGTGCTGTGTCTTCTTTATCCCTCTGATCTCTAGTGGTAGGCCTATGGCAGGGCATGGGTCCACTGGGATCCCTTTTTGCTCTAGAGTAATCATGCATGCTCTTGAAGAGACTGCTCTTCAAGTCTATCATTCTCTTCAGACAACTTGAGAAAATTTCCCAAAGTCTTTTTTGGGACCTCTGTAAGGGCCCAGAATTCTCAGAAGAGCTCTAGGTATACCATACTTTCTCAAAAAGTGAATTCACTTATAATTCTAATTGTGATTCTTGGTTTGTATAGGTCCCAAACATCTTTTATAAGGAAAGAAGTGTACTGAAACTGTTTAATGCTAAAGTAGAAAAATGAGAGTGACAAGTTATGAAACTTATATACTGTTCACGGCCCTGTTCCTTTCTGGCTTGGTGACCTTGAATACTGTATTAAACCAAACTTTAACTTCCATTGTGGTAAAATGAGCGAATTCTATTGAATGGTCTCAAGCTTACTCTTTGGGTCCAAAATTGTGACTAAACATTTCTTATTTTAAGTTGTAATATAATAAGCGAAGTGTTTTATTGCCCCTTTTCATAAAAGCCTCAATTGAAAATACAATGAATCAGAGATTCTAAATAGAGAGTGCTCACACAGGTTGTTAAGTTGGACTAATGATCTCTAAGTTTCCTTCTAAATTCAAGATTTCATGTTAAAGGCATTTTCTTTGCTTAAATTACATTATCGCTTTTCAATGGATTGACTGCTTAGTTAGAAAAAAAAAATTCCATCTTATATATGTGTATAAATGAAAACCGTAATGCTGCTTCTAACACTATCACCATGTTGAAATGATATGGCATTTAATATTTTTTAAAGAACATTCACAGATATTATCATTTTAGAGCAAATGAAAGTGGGTTGAAATGAGTATCACAAGTCTGAGTACTTGTATATGCCAAGCCTTATTTGTGAGATTCAGTGATGGTGACGTTTTACAAAGAAGGCAAATCTCTAACTCACTCATGCTGCTAAGCACAACCGACAGTGAGGAGAGAAGTCACGTAGGATACAGTTTGAACCAGGTGCTTTCTTGTCTAGAACAGTTACTCATACTATGCCAGGCTGTGGGTTTATGCTAACTGCATGTCAACATATCTGCAGTATCATCCGTATATGAAGCGTCTGTAGGGTAAACATATTGCAATGTGAAAAAAATGTGTCTTAGAATGAATAAAGTATGATCTCTCTAGAGCTGATTTTGGAAACTGATGGGTAACAGTTTGGAGCTTGAATTACTGTTGGTCAGACAAAATGTTTCACTTTAAATATACTTGGTCAGTGTATTTAAATATCTCTAAGTGGGGAATGTGAGCTAGCAATATTTACATACATTTTGGTAGCATTCCAGAAATAGTTGAGAAAATGAATAATAGGTAGAAGGACATACTTTTCTTCTTGACTGTTTTGAGGGTTCACACTCTTCAGAGAAACAAAGAAAAAAAAGAAAACTGCTATTACACCAGATAAATTGTTGTGAATAAAAAAAAAAAAAGTTTCTTCCAGGGATTACTCTTGAGGGCAAAGTCACAACATACCGATGATTGGTAATTTGGTTTATGGCTATGTAGAAAGCCACACTCTTCTTCATTTAAGTCCAGGTTTTTATTTAATTATGCCTATGTACTTTTTGGATTATTTTTTGCCAGATTTAGGAGGACAATGAAATAAAAAGTAGAGAATCCTCAGAGAATTTTAAGTGCCAGGGAGATGTTAGAGCTCATCTAGTAGATCTTCCTTACAGTACAGGATGGTAAGCTGAGATTCAGGGAAATAGATACTATGTTCAGGGTCATATTCCTAAATTATTGGGAAAGCTGGGACTAGAATCTCCTAGTTCCCAGGCCAGTACAATTTTAGGGTAACTAAATGCAAGGATAGCAGAAGGCAGATAGATGATTTAAAATTTTTTTTCTGAATTTCAAACCATACTCCATGGTGAAGCAGTTACTTTGGGCCATAGGATATTATGTGACCGAGGGGGATCTTAGAAGGAATTTGTACCAAGTCAGAAAAGTTTTGTACTCAGGATATATATCCTTAGCATATACCTTTTCCATATGGTACTATGAAGTAAAGGATTGAGAAAATATGTAACATGAATATGCTTGCAGATGGGCAATAACCTCATGAAAACCATCTCAGCACAGGCTCCTCTGGTGAATGATGTGATATAATGAAAAATAAACTTGCTTTGAGTATCCCCCTCCTCCCGAAAAAGAAAAAAAAGATAAAGTTTTAGGTTCTGTGAATTTGAAGTTCTAACTTAGTCAGTGCTTTGTTGATTTCCTTGGGTTATCAATGGCATGAGCCTTTTGGTATATTGGAATTCTTTTGGCTGTGTATGCAGAAATCCAACAAAAACTGGTATAAGCCAAAATAAAGAAAGCTGTATTACTGACTCATGTAAATGAAAGTAAGTCTCAATTCAAGCATGATTTTTTTCCAGGGTTTCAAACTATGACATTACAACTGGTCCCTCTCTGTTTCTTGGTTATGTTTTCTTTGGTGTTGACCTTGTACAAAGGCAGGTTTTCCCCATGACACAGCAAGATAGTCACCAGCAGCTCTAGGCCCAGGCAGCTTTGACTACTACTAGCTATGACACAGGCAGAGAGGGCTTTTCCCTCCTCATAACTTCACTGCTAGGATTGAGTATCATTGCACCAACTTTTCACTGGTATGGGAGGGGTGTAATCAGCTCTACCATGTTGGATTGACTGGTGAGAGATTGGTTCCCTCTGAACAACAGGGGTGGTGACCACTGGGCTGTCCAGACAACAGATGTCCTCTCCCTTCTGCCTACATGTTACCATTCATGAGCATTCATGCACAAAATCGTATTTAGAAAAAAATCTTCTTTCTACATTTAGTGTTTCTTTGCTTCCAGTCTGATTCTAGTAGTCCCAGTGGAAGCTCCCTTTGTCAAAATCATTTATAGCAAGCCTCTTAAAGTATGTTTATGTCATAAAGACCAGGGGATTCTTTGCTTTACTTTTAAGATAATGTTTGACCACTCATTGTTTTTATGTTTTATCAGCACTTGTTAAATAACTTGTATTTGTATTTATATTATGATCAGCCTCTTTCAAAGCCCCCATAGTTCTGTTTGAATGGCTCTCTTTGGAGCGTGGGCAGGGCATAGCTTACCTCAGTGAGCAACCGCATGAGACAGTTTCTACATTGGAAGCTGTTTATGCAGAAATATCATTCATTTCTATTTCCATGTTTGCTGGGACCTAGGAACAGGAAGACTGTAGGATTAAAACATGTGGGGAAAAGTTCACTTCCTCCAAAATATATAACTAGAGAGCAGTTAGAAGTGTCAAAAGCAAGCCTTTCACAAATTTAGACTCAGGTTTGATATAAATTGAGGAGTTTTAAAGAGTGCATCAAAGTAGAAGGCAAAACACAGCAACAAAGATAATGTTGTGGAATGGCAGTGTTGATTACAGAGTATTTATAGACTGATTTTGAATTAGGAAATTTTTGTTATGCCTATCAATAATAATTGAACATTTAAAACAATTCTGTAAGCAGCTTTAATCTGACATCTTTAATTTGAAGTCATTCAACCATATCTATGGAATCACTCTGAAGTTACCCTGAAGTGACTTTAATCTGATATCAGTTTAGTCCCTGAGTGTTTGAATATGTTTTCTTTCTTTTCCCTATTGTTTTATCACTCATTTGGGCCCCTGTCTCTGCTAGCGGCACTATTTAATGACTGGGGGTTTTGTCAGTGCTATTCTTTTCTTTTTGAGACAGCGTCTCACTATGTTGTCCAGACTGGTATCAAACTTTTGGGCTCAAGCAATCTTCCAACTTTGACCTCCTGAGTAGCTGGGGCTATAGATTGGCACGTGCCACCCCTCCCAGCTTTGTGCTATTCTTTTATAGGAAAGTGCATTCTTCACCTTTTTGGACGTTAGCATTCCTTATGAAGTATTTGAATCTTCAAGTAACGTTGGTGACTTCCTACTCATTTTGAGTAATTGAATCTCCCTCTTCTTTCATAATTGTTTTTCGGTTTGTTGTTTGTGGCTTTTCCTTTTTTTTAAATTGTATTTGATTGGATTTTTGCTTAGAAATAGGATTCTACATCATGATTTTTACGTTTTAAATACTGTTTGGTTTTGAATGGCTTGATTCCATATATATATGATTCCATACTGTAAGTCTCCTATATGAGTGAGTTCTGTTCCAAGAGCATATTCGTAAGTCCAGTTTGTTTGTAAGTCCCACCAAGTTATCCTAGTTGGCTAACTAACACAATTGTCTATATAGTACTGTATTGTAATAAGTTCATAATGCTTTCACACAAATAATACATAACAAACAAAAACACACGCAAAAAGAAAACATTTAAAATCATACAGTACCTTGAAAAGTATAGTATTACAGTACAGTACAACTGGCATTCAGGGGCTGACATCATAGGTGAGAAGAGTTACTGTGGAGGAGGGAGAGGAGGTTGGAGATGGTAGAGCTGAAGGATTGTCAGCAATAGGAGATGGAGGTCAAGTTGCAATTTCACTCACCCCTGATGTTGATGGCAAAGGTTCTGGTTACTTGCTGGATTCAATTCCATCTACTCTCTTGGAAAAAAACGATTCAGTGATGTCTGGGTAGTAGCTCATTTTTTTCTCATCATAGATGACACGGTAGCACTGGATTGCATTCTAAATGGCTGATGCAACCCTCATGTACTGTTCTATGTTTGGGTCCTCTGCCTTAAAAACTAACAGTGCCTCCTCAAATAATGTGAACGCATATTTGCATCTTTAAAAGTTTGCAACTTGAAGGTTCGTATGTAGGGGACTTACTGTATCTGATTGAATGGCTTGATTCCATTGATATTTTATGATGTAATGATACTAGCATAATGTATACATTCAGTCATGCAGTGAAGGACATAACACGTTTGGTTCTCGGTTTTACTGAAAGATGAATAAAAATTTTTGTCTTAGTTATAACCCTATTTTTGTGGGCCTCTATATTATTTTTCAAATGATTATTTTGGTATTAACTGAAAGATATATTTTTGAATTTTATTTTGTCTAATACCATCACTAGTATAAAAATTGCCCTCATCTTGCTTCTCCTTTTAATTTGAAAGCAAAATTCTTTTAATGATTCATACCTTATCATGAAAAGTTCTACCATGATTTCCTTTTTCAGTTTTTCTATGGGAAAATTTTTCTATGGGAAAATTGAGAAGAAGGGAAAAGAAAACAGCTCTCAGGACTGTTAAATAGCCCTGGAAGAGTAAGGCATTTGAGCCTGTGAAAAAATAATTGTTTCTTTACAATCTACTTTTTAGCTACAGCTGTACTTTTCTTGTCACTTCCTTTGGCTATCAAGTTTTAAATTACACGACTTTTCTGAGTGCCCACTCTCCCTCTCTTGCCCGTCCATTGTGGAAGGATACCTGTCAGGGGCAGTCTTTAATAAGAGAAGGTAGTTCCAGTAACCACAGGGGAAGAAAACATTAAAAACGAGCCCACTCAGATGTCATGGACCTGCGAGGCACTTGTGAGGGTTTTGGAAGCCTCATTATGTTCAGCTGCCACAAAATTTCCTCTTTCCAGAACTGGTTAGGAAAAGAGGGCTCAGATGACAGGTTAATAAGCTGCCCCTTGCTGGCCATTGTGGCACAGTCAGGAGTATGTGGTACCATGGGAAGAACACACAAAAGAGAAATATCTTCTAGAAAAAAGACTGCTCCAGGGGTATTTAGGTAACAGGACAAAGGTGGGATAGAACCTTGTGGCAGAGAAGGAGAGAGAAAAGCATGGGTTTGAGAGGAAAGCCTGCTTCTCTTCTGCTGGAAGCAAATAGAAAGAGTCTGGGATTCTTAGGTGGATCTTAAAATTAAAAAGTTATGCTGTAATTGACAATAGGGAGAGGCTAAGCAAAGATACAGAGGTTTCCATCGATGTTGATACCTTGGCCACAAATCATAATACTTAAGGATTTTGCAGAATCAGAGTAGAAGTAATATAAAAATGATACATAATTTGAAAATATTTGTCGCTTTCAAAGCAGAAATATTGCTTTGGGTTGTGCATTAGTCACTGTTTGACTAAATAATTGTTTGCTGAGATAGCTTCAACATGAACCTGGGGAATATTTTCTTGCTTTTTACTTCTGCTCATCGGTAATCACCCAGAGATTTCCAGGCCAGAAATTCCTTTTTAATGTACTTATATGAAATTTAGTTCCTGCTTGTAATATAGGTTTCATACCTTTTCCTTCCTAGAAAAGGATGTTTTAATATAAATGTATATTTACTCTCCAGGGCATGTAAAACAGTGAAAGAAGGAACCCAATTGTCACGGTAAAGAGTTTTAAGAAGACAGAGTTGTGACACTGCCTTAATATAAAAAGATACATAATTTGAAAACATTTGTCGCTTTCAAAGCAGAAATATTGCTTTGGGTTGTGCGTTAGTCACTATTTGACTAAATAATTGTTTGCTGAGTTATCTTCAACATGAACCTTGGGAATATTTTCTTGCTTTTTACTTCCGCTCATCAGCGAATCACCCAGAGATTCCCAGCCCAGAAATTCTTTTTAATTCACTTATATAAAATTTAGTTTCTGCTTGTAATATAGGTTTCATACCTTTTTCTTCCTAGAAAATGATGTTTTAATATAAATGTATATTTACTCTCTGGGGCATGTAAAACAGTGAAAGAAGGAACTCAATTGTCATGAAAAAGAGTTTTAGGAAGATAGAGTTGTGACACGCCTTAACACTGAGAGGTTTTTAAAAAATCCAATTTGGATTTTTAAAAGACATACAAAGATGACTAGACATTGGCTGTCCTCTTAGGCATTTTTAGATCTAAAGATTTTTAAAATTGCTGAATTGAGCATCTTTGTATATCAGATACCAGTTGAGTTTAAATAACTAGTTTCCATCTAGATGAAATTTTGATGAGAACTCTTGGAAGATTAATAATTTCTTTGTCCAACTCAAATGTGGTTTTTGTATTATTCATAGTGAATGCCTTTTTACAATTTCCTTCAAACTTTGTTTTAGTAAACACCACTGTCTGCCTTTCATGGGTCACATTGACCCAGTACGAGGTCCTGTAAGTAATCAGTTCTCACCAGTATTGGTTTGCCATTGGACTGCATATGACTTTGTTTGTGGTGCTAGTCCAAGTTCTTAGTTATGTGGATGTTAGTAATAGCTAATTATTGTATGGTGCGTCATTGTATAGTAGTACAAAGGGCTTTCATATGTTTTATTTGATCTTTATGGTAATTATGTGATGGGTAAGGGGTTAGGGTTGTTTTAAAATTTTTTTAGTGAATAAAATAATTGAATCTCATTGAAGTGGATTATTCCAAGGTTGGCCAGCTAAAAAGTCAGAGGCTGGATATTCAGTCATGTGTTTTGACTCCTAGCTCAGAGTTCTTTCCACTCTAATGTTGGCCTCAAAATGTCATCAAACCCTCAGAAATTCTTTTAGTTGCTTCCTCATTATTTTTGCGCTTTGGCTAGAGTTTTATTGATTTTATTTTTATTTGCACCTTTTCAGTCATTCATTCATCGTTTATTGAACCTCTGTTATATTCCATGGATGATGATGGACACAGGTACAGTAAGAATAAGACATGGTCTTTGTCCTTAAGGAGTGTAGTCTACGGAAGAGAGAGCCGTAAGCAAGAAATGTGATGAGTGTTGTCAGTCATGGTCTTAATTCTTCCAAGTCCATCCGTCCTCTCCAAGATTTACAGAGTAATTTATACTTGACCCTGTGGAAATGCATCTTTTTTATAGTCATCTTTTAGGTGATTATAACAGCTTTTCCTAACATATCTTAAGTAGTAATGGCATGAATTCATCCTAGCGAAGGTAAACTGGATAGTAGATTGGGGATAGGTCTATGGCAAGGGTTCCCAACTCCTGGGCCACAAACCAGTATGTTAGGAACCTGGCATGTTAGGAACCTGGCACACAGCAGGAGGTGAGGGGCAGGCAAGGGAGCAAAGCTTTGTCTCTGCTCTCCATTGCTCACATTACTGCCTGAGCTCCGCCTTTTATCAGATCAGCAGGGGCATTAGATTCTCATAGGCGCATGAACCCTATTGTGAACTGCACATGCTAGGGATCTAGGTTGTGCATTCCTTACTATAATCTAATGCCTGATGATCTGAGATGGTGATGCTACCTACCACTGTCTCCCATTACCTGCTGATAGGACCATCTTGTTGAAGGAAAACAAGCTCAGGGTTCCCATTGATTCTGCATTGTGGTGAGTTGTATAATTCCATCATAAATGACAGTGTAACAATAATAATAGAAATAAAGTGTACAATAAAAGTCTCATCCTCAAACCACCCTCACCCCCGCCATGGGAAAATTGTCTTCCATGAAACCGGCCCCTGATGCCAAAAAGGTTGGGGACCACTGCTCTATGGAACTTTGTTGCATTTAAAAGCTAGAGAGGCAGAGGCGTAGCAGTAAGACCATGACGACACTCCCAGTGTGACTCATTCCTTCTCTACTCCCCTAGCATCCTGATCTTTTTTGTGTCACCGTCCTGTATGACATACATACATTATTATAATCAATTATCTACTTCTGTTCTCTCCAAGTGGTCTCTAAGTGCTTTGAGGGCACTTCTGTTGCCAACAGTTTCATATTCATAATACTTAACTCGGTGTGTCTCACTTGTGCACGTGTGGGTGGTGCATTTTATGTTCTCAGCCGTTTTTTTTTTCCTTCTTCCATTTTCTTTTTTTTTTTTTTGAGTTGGAGTCTCACTCTGTCGCCCAGACTGGAGTGCAGTGGCCGCTCCCGGCCACCGCAGCCTCGACCTGCTGGGCTCTGGCGATCCTTCCGCCTCAGCCTTCCGAGTAGCTGGAATTACAGGCATGCGCCACCATGCCCGGCTGATTTTTTGATTTATTGTAGAGATGAGGTCTCGCTGCCTAGGCGGGTCTCGAACCCGCGGGCTCAGGCAATCCACTCACCTCAGCCTCCCAAAGGCGCGGGATTACAGGCTGAGCCACCGAGCCCGGCTCCTTCTTCCATTTTCTATTGTAATACCACATATTTCCTTAGCGTTTTAGAACTTACAGATAGTCTCTCATTGAAAGATGTATCATCCAGTGCTTAAGACTTCTACCTCCAGTGGGTCCTGGCAGTTCTGGCAGTTAACTGCCTAATATTCCTCAAACCCCCTCTGCTTTTCTCCTTCCCACCTGATGACCTGGCTTGCTTTGCTGAGAAAGTAGAATCAGTTAAAAGAGAACTTATGTGTCTTCCCGCCAAACTCCCACGTGCTCTACCCGTGCTTCCCCCTGAGGCTGTCACCTCTATCTGCACTCTGATCCCAGGTGGAAATATCTGCACCTATCCCATCTCTTGCCTGAATCACCAACTTTTTCTCCTTTTTGGATTTTTTCAGGATTATTTCCATCGGCATGCAAACATGTGTTTCTATCTCCTTGCTATTTTTCAAGCACACCAAGAACACTTTTCTTGAAACCTTCTCCTAGATATCCTAATATATACTCCCTTGCTTCATTCAGATAATTGTCATCTTATCAGATAGAGCTTGCCAATATCAACTCCCATCATTTTTCTGTTCTGCTCTCTTTTCCTTATATCAGTTTCCCCCAAAATGTGCATGTTTGTGTGTGTGTATCTGTGTGTGTGTGCATATGTATGTAGTTTCCCTCCTATTTTATTTCTATGAGAGCAGGAGTTTTTTCTGTTGTGTTCACCTTTCTACATAGTGCCTAGAAGAGTGACTGAAATATCACAGAAGCCCCCAAATATTATCTTTCTTGACTCTGTGTCCTTCCCAGTGATGAAACCATTTCTTTGTTCACCTTTGTAACACACAATTCAAGAGTTGTCTATATCTGCAGCTCTGCTTATCTTCCCGTTCTCTCTTAAAATCCCCTTTATTCTGCATCTAAACTCCACTGCTCTCCTGGAATTGCACTCGAACAGGCCACCAGTGACCACCATGTTGCCAAATGTAATAGTAGTTCTAAGCTGTTTCCTCACTCAATTTCTGGGTACCATTCCACACCAGTGACTATTTTTTTTTTTTCTTTTGCAACTTGTTTATTTCACTTGACTCCCGATCTTCCCCCTGCCTTACAGGTCATTCTCCATAATTCCCCTTTGTTGAAGTCCCCCCCTTATTCTACCTCCTCATATTGGTGAGTACTCGGTTCAGAGTTCACTTTTAGATACTTCTCTCTTTCTCTCAACTAGAATCATGTCTTTGTATACGTTCTTTACACTGCTGACTCCTCAATATTTATCTTCAGCATGACATTTTCCCTGACTTCTAGATTTGTATATTCAGCTCACTTGATACAAGTCATCACAGACGTAGCCCATCCAAACTTGGCTTCATATCCTCTCCCCGCACCACAAATAGCTTTCCCTGCATTCCTCATGTTTGTATGTGGTAGCACCATTTACCGGTGTTCAGGCCTAATCCTTTGTAATCGTCTCCATGCCACATCAACAAATCCTGTCAACTTCACTTGTGAATGACATCCAGGGTTTGACCTCTCCCCCACCCTAAATAGAAGCCACCATCATCCTTTGCTTGGGCTACAGTGACAATCTCTCATGCTCTGAAGCCTGAGTGATTCTTTTGGAGTGAAGAGAATGAGTCATGGCACTCCTTTGCCCACAATTCCTCATGGCTCTCCACATGCTTGGACTAAGCTCCAAAGCTCATCCCATAAGGCCCTCTGGGCCTACCCTGCTACGTCTCTGCCCTCTTTTCCTCCCACTGGTCCCAGTAGCCCCCTTGCTCTTCCTGGAGCTTAATGGATTACCTCTTTGGCACTGCTATAAATAAGTAGTTGATACTGGGTAATTCGTAAAGAGAAGAGGCTTATTTGGCTCACAGTGCTGCAGGCTGTACAAGAAGCATGGTGCCAGCATCTGCTTGGCTTCTGGTGAGGTCCTTGGAAAGCTTTTGCTAGTGGCAGAAGGCCAGGGGAGCCATCGTGTCATATGGTGAGAGAGGGAGCAAGAGAGAGAAGGGAGGTGGCACCAGCCTCTTTAGCAAGCATCTCTTGCATGAACTAATAGAGTGAGAATTCATTACTGGACGGAAGGCACCAGGCCGTTCATGAGGAATCCACCCCCAGACCCAAGTTCCTCCCACCAGGCCCCCCCCCACACTGGGGGTTACATTTTCCATGAGATTTGGAGGGAACAGCAATTCAAACTGTATCACTTACCAAACCCTTTCCCACTGCAGGGCTTTTGTTTGCTGCCTTTTCCTGCCTGGAATATTCTATTCCCAGCGTCACGTAGCTCTTGGCTCAGGGCCTCCTCATCCGAGAGGTCGTTTCTATCCATGCTGTTAATACAGCCCCCTTCAGTGGACTGGAAAAAGAAATTGTGGTATATACACCGTGGAATATCACACAGATGTAAAGGACAAAATCATGTCCTTTGTAGCAACATGGATGCAGCTAGAGACCATTTTTCTAAGTGAATGATCACAGAAATAAGAAGTGGAATACCACTATTTTCACTCATAAGTGGTCACTAAACATTGGACACACATGGGCACAGGGGCGGGAACAAGAGACACTGTGCACAGCTAAGGGAAAGAGAGGGGGTTGGGGAATAAGGGGTACAAAACCCATGGAACCATGCTCACTTCTGGGTACCGTGTTCACTACTGCAGGGGAGGGTTTGTTAGAAGCCCAAACCTCGCCTTCACACAATATACCTATGTAGCACATGTATTCCATGATTGCAAAATTAAATATATATATATATATATATATAATATGCATGTTTGTGTGTGTGTGTGTGTGTGTGTGTGTGTGTGTGTTGTGTGTATTTCCCTTTATTACTCTTGGTTCTTTGACCCTGCCCTTTTGTTCCTGACCCTTATTACTACTAATAAAATTTAGTATTACTACACTACACTTTGTAACTATTCATTGGTTTGTTATTGGTCTTCTCTCCAGGTGTATGCTCCATGGGTACAAGAACTTGTTCTGTCCTGTTCTTGGTCTTGTTGAATGAATGGATTCAATCTTTACAAAAAACAGAAATGAAGAAGTAACAGTTATTCATAATCTTTTATATTCTGGGCACCCTTTCCTAGAAATTTTATACAAATTACATATTTGATTATTAATCCCTTACAACAATCCTGTAAAGTGAAGTTCCGTTTTATTTCATAAAAATAAAAACTAGTGAAAAAAACTAGTCACAGTGACGGGTATAAGGAAAGCTAGAGTGCTGGGATTCAAACCTTGTTGAATCTATTCCAAAAGCAAAACTCTTTTTGCTTGATCTGTATTGGTTATTTATCATAAATTATAAAATGATAATTATATAGCAGATAAATTATTGCAACTTATGATTATATGACTTATTTTTTTCCACCTAACTCTGAACACTGAGGATGGAGTGATGGGGGAGTTGCTTAGGACAGTGTCGCTAGGACCCCAGTGTCGCTGCTCCTGTTGGAAAAGGGCCTCAGAACCTGGTTTGGGTTCAGTGGGCTATTTTTGTACAACCATGCTATTTCTGTGACACAAATACTTTGTGTGCCTCATTTTATCTGAGTTACTTTCATGTTTTATATCCACTCTATTTGACCCCTTGTAAACTGGCAGAGGCTCACGTTTGTAAGTTCAACACGGACCTTTTCAGAAACTAGTCCACAACTTGTGTCATGGCTTTGTTTCATGTGCAGGTTACCCTTTGGTTGATGTTTGCAGTACCTGTGTAAACTGAATGAAAGTGGCAGTGGAGTTGAAATTTGCTGTTTTTCTTATACTCACTTTCTAATTGTGCCAGTGTGCGACCTGACTCTTATCAGGAATAGTTTATTGCTCACTTATAATTTGCTGGTTCATTGATTCATTTTCAGGCTAGAGAAAAGCCCTCAGCTGAAATATTTACTGATTGCAAGAAAGGTGAGGTAATTTACTGAAAGCTTTTTAAAAATATGGGGGTTGTGGTATCTGGTACACTGGATGGTAATCTACATTTTAATTAAATAATTATATTTATAATTAGCATGAAAGAAGATAATTTAATTGATTGGCCAATTACAGAAATAAGTTGCAGACTGAAATTTCAAGCTTATGTTTCACTGTTTTTCCAAAGCAAATCTATGCATTGTTGGATAAATGTTATGCACCTACAAGCAGAGCTATGAAACCCTTCTATAAACATGAAAGTGTAGAGATACATGCCAAAACATATCCCAGAGACAAGATTAAAATTACTTTTATGAATCATATTATACCATGTTCCATGTTTTTGCTGAGAACTCAGTGGTATTTATTCTCCTATGGTGGCATGCTATATATCTTTCTGGATTAGTTATATATTTTTTACTTGGTCTTGAAAATTTGTCCTTGTTTTGTGCAATACAAGAGAAATACACTTGTTCAAAGTCACTCTGCTATACAAGAAAGGACAGTGTCTTCAAAAACCTGAAATTGCCTTATCTTGAAATAATGGTTTTGAATATACAGATTCAGATCCTGAAAATTGCTTCTAAAATGACTTCTTCATCTTTTCTTGTATAATATTTGCAACTCATGTAACAAACTGCTCAGTCTCCCTCCTTAAGATGTAGTATTTTCAGTATCCTTACTTAAAATGATGGGGTAATTAGCACACAGTAGTTTCTCTTCAGAATTTTAACATGGTTTGTGCAATCTGAGTCTGTTCTGGGTCTTTGAAAATTTCTACCACTTGTTCATTGTGGTCTGTGTCATTCTTTAGAGAAGGGGAGGATGTTTTTCAACATTCTAAAATATGCACACAACCAAAACCAATCTATTATGTATACTGTATACATACATTTATACTTATACATGGGTGTCATCTGCTCTGCTAAGATACTGAATATTTTAGAGTGGTATGAATAAATATGTTTAACTTTTCATGGAAACATAATATCACACACACAGTTTATAGATTAGGCAATGCTATCTGGTGCACTTGCCAGAATGAATCCTAGGGGGTCAGTCTGTCTGGCACTGGCTTTTGTTTCTGAATACTTGGTACCTGAGCATCAACCAGGTGAGAGGAAGATACTAGAGACTGCCAAATGACTGCGTGTCTCTGTTGATTTTAATCCTTTATAAAGGAACACTCATTTTCTTTAGTAGCCATTTCTTGGGGACTATTCCACTTATAGGCCCAAAAGACTTTCTTATACTCGGCACATATATTATGATGAATTTTAACAGGAGTCTTGATAAGTGAAGCAATCTTCAATGCCAACTGGGAAGTTTATATCATTCAGAGATGGGAGCATAGGCTTAGATTTTATTCATGCTAATTTCTAAGTGGAAAGGAGAAACATGCATTTTTAAAAAATCTTACTCTTTGGTGAATGTATCTGTCAGTGTTAAACTCTATCTCATGTGAAACAAACACCGAGTTTGAATGTCTAAAATACCCCTAATCTTTCTAGATCTGGTTTTTCACCTGCATGCCAACTTTTTTTGATAAAGGTAAAATTAAATGCTTAATTTTTATTAGCCACTTTCGTTGTTATGTTATGACTTACATTACCCACGCCATTTTAGGCTCTTTAAATTTATATATCTTTTCTTTTCCTAATCTCAATTTTTGCTTTACCATAGCTCTTAAAATATTTCAGAAATTTACTTAGTTTCAAAAGATTTCCTGTGCCCTCTGGTGTCTGGGAATCTTTCTTTCTTTGCTTAGTGTCTTTCAAGAGGTAGAATTTGCTATCACTAAGTCTTAGGTGATATTCACGAGGGCAGTTTCAATTTTTAAGTCAAATTCCACTAGAGAATAGATGGTATACATCATATCCTGATGCTGACATTGATTTTTCATGTGATCTTAAAGAGTACTTTCGTTCTGACCTAGCTCAGTTCTTCTGTGGTTGGTACTGGATTGATTACAGGATTTTATCTGCATCTACAAATTATTTGTGTGCTACTCTAGTTGTGCCATTACTATACCAGAATGTGTGTGTATGCGTTGTATGTGTTTAGCTTTGCTTTAGTAGTTTTGCAGCTCTAATATTCAGTGGCCTACCTTGCGTGAGGAGGGGTATAGCAGAAGGAAGCAATCAGCCTGGTCCAGTTTGGAATTTATTCCCCAACAGTTTTTAGAATTGCTCATGCGTGGTGATGATAAAAAGCAGACCGACTGTCATCAGTATATTGCCATCTTGCATCTCCCTGCAGAGTCACTACCTTCTTGCCTGCATCTGGGGCTGACTGTGACCTTGACTCCTCTGCTACTCCTATTAGTTACTTCATTTCCTGGATTTTAGGGTAACTGGTGAAAGCAGTAGTTGAAGAGGAAGACACTCCTGAATTTTAAGCCAACAGCCTTGTTTTATCAAGTACTTGAATGAATTCCAAAGGATATGGCCCATGTTAATACGTTCATTCTTCCCATAATAGCACAGAAGAGTAGGCTTGAATCTAGTATTTTTCCATCTCTAACATGAAAACTACAAAAGGCCACTTTCTCCTCTTTTGTCTGTGTTCGTTGAGTAGCATTACTTTAGAATGCCGTTTCTTCGTCTAAATTTTAATTATTGACTGACTTTTAATGGCCTACTGATGATATAGCCAACCTTCTCTTTCTCGTGCCACCATTGCCTGCTACTCCCCCATCCAAATACATTTGCTTGCTATTTTCTTTAAGTGTGTGTTTTATGTGGCTTTGTTGTCATTGACAGCATTCAGTGTGCATTCAGGAAGTCTGTAGTCTATTAACCTTATGTTTTTGTCAAAACATTGGATAAAAGGAAATCACAGAATTGTACTTTGTATTGTTGTGCAGTGAGTGATTTTATATCATTGTAGGAGGCAGTATAACTCAGAGGTACATCAAGTTTTTGGGTTTTGCGTTTGGGTAGACCCAGATTTAAGTCTCAACCAACCACTTGCCAACTGTTTTCCGTGGGCAATGACTTCCTCTCACAATGCCTTTTTCTTTCTCATCTGTAAAGTAACCATGATTATAGTCATAATACTTAATTTACAGAACTCTTTGTTTCTCTTCCATTGACTGTTCATTCTTGTGCCACATAATGTACTATGTGTTAGGTATAAAATGATAAATAAAACTAACATGGGCCTTCCCTTGATGTCATCAAGATAATGTGTAGTACCTGGGATAGAAATGATTAATGATTATTAGCTGCCCCTAGGGAGGCGGTAGTTCTACAGTGTAATCAATGGTAGCTCCTTTCTCTTCTGAAGGTAGAGAAAATATATATTCGTTCTTTTATTTGTCAAATAGTTGACTGAACATCCACGACACCCTGGGTACCAGGAACAAGGCTGTCAGAGTCCCTTTCTTCATGTAGTGTACATGTTGCAGAAGATGGTGAACAAGGAGACAGTTAAATAAACAAAATCATTGCAGAGTGTGATCCATGTTATAAAGGGACTGGCGAGCTAAGGGTGGGGCAGCAGGGTAAGGAAAGGAGATGGTCAGGTACTACCTCAGGAAAGGGACAGAGCAGGTCCTGCAAAGGTCTGGAGGAAGAACCTTCTGGAAAAGGAGAAGAATAAGCAAAGTCCTTGAGGTAGAAAAGGGCTTTGCGCATTTGAGGAATAAAAAGGAGATTTGTGTGGCTGGCTTGTAGTGAGCAGAGTGGAGATGAGGTGAGACGGTATTGTAGAGGCAGAAGGAAATAGATCATACAGGGCTGGATAGGCTGTGAGAGGGAGTCGACTTCCACGCGGACTGGAGTGAGGCCAGGACAAGTCACAGGTATATAGGCGGTTAGTAGAAGGAAATAATAAGGATGCTGCCTAGGTGTATGGTATTAATCATTATTAATTGCCTGACAATACCACTCATTGAGATGAGGAACAGTGGGGGATGGTACAATTTGGGGGAGTTAAAGAAATAAAGGTTTACATTTTGGGCATGTTAAGTTCCATGGTGAGTATAGATCTTTGAAAGTATGAGCATTATTTGTGGCTAATCCTAAGGAAAAGGCTTATCTGTAGTTCCTTTTCTGTGACATTTAAGAAAGGCATTCCAGAACTTCCCTGTAGAAGTCTCAGTCTTTAATTTTTGCTAAGTCTTAGTTGGTAGGAAGCTAAAAGTTCAAGTTGCTAAAGATTGCTGATGGCCTGTGAGGAGACCATGGAGTCAGAATCTAGATTTGTTGGCTAGTAACAAAGTGTCCGGGAATGCTAAGGAGTTTACTTGGAATTTATGAGTGCCACAAGTTTGCTCAGTGCTGATGGATTTCCTGAGGTAATGTATTAAAGATGAAAAAGTAAAGTTCCCTTCTGGAGAAGTGTTTATTTTTACTAAACTGGGAGTAGAAAGACACTGGCGAAATGTTTATGTATTCGGAGCTACCATTTTGTCTTCTGCTTGGCCAGCTGCCACCTCTGACTATTAGCAACTGAGAGGTCTGACGTCTTGATCATGTGTGATATTTGGGCATCTTTATCCCAGCTCTCTTTCTGCTGACATTTCCCAGGCACACTGTTAATACTTGCCTCACAGTCCATAATCTTTCACATGCCATTTTGAATATAAACTTTTATGTTAACTCATCAGCACAGAGCAGCAGATTACTTTTGTAGCTATCTTATTTTTGAGATAAAAAAGATATTGCTATCATCTTGCATAAAACCACATGCACAGCATGAATAGTTAAGCCTATTAATGAAAACTCCTGTAGTTTCCTCTATTTTAACAACAGGCCAGAGACAGGTTTGTGCAGCAAACACGTGAAAGTACACTTAATTTCTTCCCTTGAATTTGCACAGGAGAGGAATTCTCTTCTTTCCTTCCGCCTTTTTCCACAGAACCATAACACGTGAGTGCTAGAAGGAACTTTGGAGGACATCCAGTTCATCCACTGGTAGAGAACTGAGGGCTAGTCAGTCACATTGCAGTTCAAATGGGGTCATATCCCTGCAGATAAGATTATGACTAAGGAGAAGCGTATATTTTGCTGTAGTGTCACTACACTGTGAATATAATCACTATAAATAACAGAGGCACATAATGATCAGATACCAGGCACTCCACTCCTTTCAGAGTCTGTTGATGATTGGTCACTGTGCATAGGTTATGCAGTTCACACACACACAGCAGAGTGTGTTAGTTGTATTACTTGTTTTCCAGTGATCAATGCATGGGATCTTGTACCAAAAAATGGATCAGTGGGAATTGGCCAACATAGATGAAAACGCATCAAATAAACAAAAAATGATAACACTGGAACTGAAATTTCAGTTGAATATAGGAGTTGTAGAAGGATTATCTGGGTGTGGAATGCGGACAGTCCTGCCTCTTGATAGACTCTAGATATACAGCCAGAGAAACTTAGTAGAGGTGATCTGATTAAAAGAAATGAGGAAAATGGTTGTATGTAATAGAATGAAGATGTTCTAGAGGAAGAAACGTCGAATGAGAAACTTTACATTATAAGAACTCTCAGAGATATCTTACCATGTTGAAAGCACAAAGGAGAAAATATCAGAAGCTGATTCAAATGTAGAAGGAACGTGACACACCACCAAGGCATAGAAAAATTGCTTGCTCCCCATGAAGTGTTACATTATGGGAAGGATAAGGCAGGGCATAAGTGTTTTACAAAGCAATACAACACTTTAATTCTCAATGTTTCCAATGTTCTAAATTACAGTGTAGTAAGAAATTTTAGTGTTTTTTTTCATTTTTTGGATACATTTATAAATCATAGTAAGAGAGTTTTTAAGGTTTGGACAAAAATTTTTAAAGGTCATGGAACTGTCATAAACAATCATACTTTTTCCAAAGATCACCAAGGACTAATTTTTATGGTCTTGAACTAGCGTGCAAATGAGCACTGTCTATATTTTTAAATGAACAACTATAGATGCAATTAAACTCCACATATATTGGTTTCTTTAAAAAAATTATCTCAACGTATTTGTACTGTTCACTACTTATTTGTTGTAAGAAAAAACTAGGATAAATAACATTTTATTTGGCCATATGCCAGAAAAGTCAAAAGCAATAATAGAATAAATGAGATGAACTTGTAAGTACTCATCACAAAGCCTGGAATATAATAGGCTTGATACATGCAACATATACCCAGAATTTAATCTCATTTCTTCACCTCTACTGCTATCACCCTGGTCTGAGACTCCACAATGGATGCAATAAACCCCATTAGAAGACTGGGTGTGGTGATTTATGCCTGTAATCTAGCACTTTTGGTGGCTGAGGCAGGAGGATTGCCTTGAGTTAGAGAGTTTGAGAGCAATGTGGGCAACATGACGAGACCTCATCTCTACAAAAAAACCAAAAAATTAACTGGGCGTGGTGCTGTGTGCCTGTACTACCAGCTACTTGGGAGACTGAAGCAGGAGGATCACTTGAGCCCAGGAGATCCAGGCTGTGGTAAGCCGTGATTGTGCCACTGCGCTCCAGTCTGGGTGACAGAGGGATGCCCTGTCTCAAAAATAATAGTAATAGTAATAACCTCCATTAGGTCACTCTGCTTCTTCCTTCCCTCTCTGCACTCTGCGTTTAGTTAGCACACAACCCAGTGGCTTCCCAGTAAGTGCCAAAGATTTTACACTGACCTCAATGTTTTTTCATGGGTCTAGCCCCATTATCTCTGACCTCATTTCCACCATCTTCCCCCTAGCTTACTGCTCCAGCTGCAAGTTTCTTGTCAATGCTAACATCATGCCTTTCTGCCTAAAGGGCTTTCACTGGCCTTCCCTCTCCCTGGATTGCTTGCTGCTTCTCCAAAACCATCCCTTTTCCTTTCCTCTTTGAAGTCTTTGCTCAGAAGTCAGTTCCTCAAAGAGGCCCTTACGGTTTTATTCAAAATGTTCATTTCCCCCAGCTTGACAACATTTCTGATCCCCTTAGATTCTTTTTTTTTTATTATCTGTGAAACTTTTCACCTTCTAATATAATTTACAAATTTATAAGGTTTTTTAAAAATGGCTCTTTTCCCTTGCCAGAATGTAAGCCTAGTGAGTTCAGGGATCTTTGGTTTGTTGGGTGATTAGCTCAAGTTCCTAGAACATTTCCCAGTGTATATTATGTCCTGAATAAATAAATATCTGTCAATGATGAATGAGTGTTTAAAAGAAGCTGCTGATGTTGTTGTTTGAGTTTTTTTTTTTTTTACATGCTGTACTATTCTTGCAGATTTGGCAGCATTTGTTGTAGAAATCACGTCTTATTTACTTATTACAAAATTGTCTAGAACACAGTATTCTAGCTCTGGTCTAAAATTGCCTAGAATGCAGTATTCTGGTTCTGGTCTTTCTTCCTGTAAATATTAGATCTCTGTTCGAGCTTTAAAGTCACAGGAAATATGTAAGAAAACTCAGTAAAAGGATTGCAACCCAACATATACTTATTGAGGATTTGCTATGTGTAAATGTCCAAAATGGATAATTATTTGATTGGTTTAGATTTTTAACTAAACCACCTGGTTTCTGAGGAATTTAAGCTGAGTTGCTGGACACACAACCACAGGATAAGATACATGTGGTGAGCTTTTGGACTTGAAGCTCATTGTGGAAAAATCCCAGGACATAACTCAGGGAGAGGACCCATTTATAAAGTCTAAACCTGGGTAAACATTGCAGAAGACAAGCATAGTGAGAGTTTAAGGAAAATACTAGTCATGATGCAAGGGATTTCTTTTTTTTTAGAAAGCAGGATTTATTGAGAGGACAGAAAAGCTCCCACAGTGGGAGGGGTCCTGAAGGGGTTGCCCGGATTTTTTTTTTTTTAATAAGTAGAGTTATAAGAGCAGTTCTTGAGTTATGGAGTATAATAGGATTGATTTCCTTAGATTATGTGTAGAAAGAGTATTGTTGTTATCAAAATGGAGGGTGGAGGGTGGGATAAGGGACTACATTGCTTTGTTCCAGCAATCCAGTCTTGTTTGTTTGTTTGTTTGTTTGTTTGTTTTGAGTCAGAGTCTCACTCTGTCGCTTAGGTTGGGGTGCAGTGGCACACACAGCTACCACAGCCTCCACCTGCTGGGCTCAGGTGATCCTTCTGCCTTAGCCTTCCAAATAACTGGAACTACAGGCACAAGCCACCATGCCCAGCTAATTTTTAAAAATTTATTTGAGATGAAGTCTGCCAAGTTGCCCAGGCTG
This sequence comes from Cephalopachus bancanus, assembly GCA_027257055.1. Lineage (NCBI taxonomy): Eukaryota > Metazoa > Chordata > Mammalia > Primates > Tarsiidae > Cephalopachus > Cephalopachus bancanus. The sequence continues at coordinate 291,586 of JAPVLO010000961.1, read as the reverse complement.
CCCTTGAACCCCTGGGCTTAGGCAATCCGCTCACCTTGGCCTCCCAAAGTGCTGGGATTACAGGCGTGAGCCACTGCGCCCAGCCCCAGGGTTGAGTTTTATTTAGATGCTGTGGATGCTTATGATACATTAAAATATGTCACAGCTCTAATAGACAGGATTGGTAATTTCCTTCAAATATTGCCTTATTTCCTGGCTGCATAAAACCATAAAATCATTTAATGGGATCATACAGTACTAGCTTTGATTGGAAATTAAACAGGATCTTACCTTGGCAGTTCTAAAAAGAGACTCCATCTGTCAGCATGGCAGCACATGTTTATGAACAATCTTAAGGTGGACTGAGATATGTAGTCATTTAATGAGAATATTGTATTTGCAAGCTCAGTGCTAGACAGTGGAGATATACTGGTTGAACAAAACACATTTAACGCCTGCTTTTACATGTGCAAATGGGCAGAATTTGGTCTACATCACTGCAAAAAAGTGATTTCTGTCTGCGAGTAACTCATCACTATCATGGATTATGAATTCTGTTCCTCGTTATTAAGCATCAATTAGGCAATTGATATAGAAGTGCCTGGGATACTAAATAAAATAAAATGCTTAGGCTCACCCTTGAATGCTTCAAGATGCTAGTGTGGAAGGAACTGAATAGCTTTTATTTGATGCTTACTTGCTATCATACAAAGGAAGAGACTCCTCTAAATGCTACCCCCACGTGTGGATGGAATTTGATTATAGGCCATCTATTCATCCATCTACTCATTCAGCAGATCTTGATTGAGTGCTTCCTGTGAGCCAGCATTCTTGCAGGCCTTGGTGATAACCATTAGCAAATGTGACTAAGTCCTTTTCCTTATATAACTTGTGTTCTAGTGAGGAGGGCTCACTAGACAAAAAGAAAAAAAGCAAATAGCTTGTAACATAATGCCAGATAGTCGTTATTAAAGGGAAAAAAGCAAGAAAAAGGACTCAAGGTAACAGGGGCTACTACTTTAAATAGGGTGACCATGGAAGCAGGTGTGTGAGCCACAGTCAAGCTGGCTTTGCTTAAAATTACTAAACACGTGCATATACTCCAATAATTCACCCTTCAACATCTCTCCATGAAACCCCACTTCCCTACTATCATCATCCCTGAACCACTATATAGATATTCCTGTCACTAAGCTCTGGACTTTCTCTTTCTCCTGCTCTCTTGTTATCTCTACCTGTAGTACCCCTAGACCACTTAACATTTCCTGAGTCTTCATAGGTTCTCTATTTTCTTTCTTCTGTTCTGAGATCAGCTGGTATCTCGTCTGGCCAAGTTTGAGGTCCCTAGGCACTCCCAGATGAATGCCATATCCATTTTCTTTGCTAAGGCCTATGTTTGTCTGCTTTGTAGCTGAAGTTTCTCATTTGGCCCATCCTTGGTATGGCTACAGTGATTTCGGGAAGGCAGGCTTCCATTAGTATTGAGAAGGCTCTCATTTTGAACTTGTATTTTTAACTGCAAATCCAAAGTAAGCAATTCAATAAAGGGTGAGTGCTAATTTAGCAATATTAACTTATTACAAATCTTGGGCATTGTTTGTTCTTTTATTCATTCATTCAGCTACTACTGATTGAGACCTTCTTAAATACATGACATTATGCTAGATAATGGGGGTATAGTTTTAAGTAACAACAGGCTCAGTTTAATAATCAAGACATTAATCTAATAATTACAAAAATGGATGCATACTGACCGAAGAAACTAAAGGAAAGAATAAAATGGTTTAGTAGCACAAAACAAAGGAACTGGCATAGCCTGGTGGGTCAGAGAAGTCTTACTTCTGGAAAGGATGCCTGAGTTGAGATTTGAAAGATGGATAGGCATTAACTACAGAAGGGAGGAGGGGTTTGATGATGTGCAAAAGTCCTGGAGGAGCATAGGTCAAGTTTGTTTTGCAGAATGCAGAGCGGAGTAGTCTGAAACAGTGAGATACTTATTACCATGCTAGTCTCTCATGGTTAATGAATGAACAGTTAAAGATTTTGAAATTTGAAAAATGAGATAACAACATAAGTGGAATCTATTTTTGTAGCATTTTGGTTATGGAATGTGGTTTGTTGTGAGCTGAGTATAATTGTGTTGCCCTAACAAGGTACTAGGGCATAAGACATAGGAACTCAAAAAACAAAGTTTAATAAAGGGTAAATATTTAAGGGTACTATTAGTTTTTGTGGGCCACAGTTGGAAAAATGATGGTTATGATGTGCATTCAAGCACTCAGATACCTCAGATACACCAATGGCCCATACAAGTAAAATGCAAGAACGAGAAGTGTGAATTATGAGTCCTCAGTGCAGGGGTGGAGTAGCAAAAACTAGTTCAGAAGAGGCCTTATGAGCCAAGAAGACATGTGTTGGTGATATCTATCATTCTGTTAATTGAGGATCGTTAGCCCTGTGAATCCCATCGGTTTTAGGCAATGTTAGTCTTTATTCTCAGAATGGAATAGGTTATATGAGTGCATATACGTGTGTGCTTGCATGCACACAATAATATCCTCCTGTGCACATCATTTATATATATATATTTATATATATATATATGAACAATGGCCAGATTTATTATGCATGGATAACAATAAATGGAATAAATAAGCTATTTATCAAAACTTCTCAAATGCAAAGTCTGCATGCTTCGAAACCCTAGGGATTCTGGAAAGAAAGTGTGCTTCAAGATGAATGATAGGTTAATTAAAGGCACCTGGCAGGTGGCTTGTGAACTGGTGTTCGGTCCATGAAGCAATCAGTATATGCTACATTCTGTCAAAAAGGAACCCTTTGCTATACTGGAAAGTAAAATAAAAACAGCTCCCAGGTAAACTGGCAAAAGCTTTTCTGCGTCCATCAGGTTAGACTCTATCATTTGACTTTGAACCAATGTTGAAAGTTGTAGTCTCAGCCTCTCTCCTTGGGTGCTGCAGGGCTCTTCTGAACTCTGCTATGTTGCTTTGTTGCCAGCCATTCTATCATACTGGGTTAAGGTCCTGGACTGAAGGGAAACTTTGCATCGGTGAGTTGGTTTCATACATTTGATATTATTTAAATATGTCCCACATATTAATGGGCAGCTCCCCCGTGAGTTCTGATTTTGTTCAAAGACTTATTTAAATGTCCAGCTATCATTGATCATCTCCAAACTCCTAACGGAATCTACTCATATCTTTCTTAGGATCTATATCTTTTCTGGGTTATGTTTTGGATCCTAGTTTCTCAGAGAATGGCTCTTTTACTCGAGAGCTTGTCAGAAATATGGAATCGGTTCCACTGCAGACCTACAGAGTCAGAATCTGCATTTTAGTGAGATCCATAGGTGATAGGATGCACTTACTTCTATAGATAGCAAACATGGTAAAAATTGAATCTCTGGTAGCAATGTGGGGCTAAGGACTTTTAGATTCAGAAGAGTTGGACTTGATGATCAATTCCTGGAAATATATATGGTAAGCCCTATGTAGGTAACACGTTGCTTTGCCCTTTATTTCCCTCATCAATGGGAATTGTGGGTAATGCCTATATTACAAAGATATAGTGAGGATTAAATAAATTAATGCCAGGATGGGCATACCTTGCACTTTTGATAAGTATGGTGTGCCTTCTCTTCTCCTGGCATGATTGCACCCACTTGTCCTGTATGCCTGTGGTTTGCATTCATGTACCTACCTTCCCATCTTACTGTCTTTTCTTAGTCTCATTCTCAGGCTGTCCTTAATTAGTACATTAACACAATTATTTGCAAAATTGTATTTAGATAGCCTCCAGCATTCAGAAGAGCCCATCTCACCCAAGAGTGTAGTCTGCATGTTAGGGTTTATTCCATAGGGAAGCAAGACAAGATAGTAACAGATTCTGGGGATTTAGTAAGGCACTGAGCACATCAGCACAATTTTCTTTTCTTTCTTTTTATTACACTACATATTTGGAACACAATATATCTTTGATCTTGTAGATTATATAAGCTCCCAAGTACTTCATGATTTTTTTATTATAGCCACACTGAACATGAATTTATATTCAGATGTACTCGTCATATAGAAATAATGCCATTTGTTTTTAGCAAGTGACTTTTAAAATAAAACAATTGAATGTTCACTGAAAATCAGTGAGTACCCAGAGGGACAGTTCGGAGATGATTGTTAAAAAACTGGGCTTTGCCTGTGGCTGGCTGTAAACTAAGCTACTAAACAGTATTGCTAATATATAGGAAATAAAGGCAAACACATAGCATTATGTGGGTTTTAAATACAAATTGGAGTTGCATTTTCCCAATTCATGTAACATATTCTTTATGTTAGCCAAAAACACTTGTTTTTGACTTTGAAGATTGATCATAGCCCATCACCTCTGCTCTGCTATTCCCCTTGGTGAGGGGTTTCTAGGATAACTTATATGTCCCTTTCCGCTCAATCTAATTAAAAGAGTTAATGAATATATTTATTCCTTTACTGCTCTGTCATGAGTCCTTCTGCTGCTTTTCAGTTGAGATGTCAAAATACAAATTGTGAGAGATTTTGGCATTTGCCACTTAATGTGAGATTGTTAAAAACATGATAGTGATATATTCCATTTATTTAGTGTCTGTTTAGTGTGTTTTGTATGTTAGTCATCACACAAGTTGTTTTATCGAATTTGTTTCATGACTTTATAGATCCCATACTTTACCCGAGATCAGATAACTTAGTATGTGGCTGGGAAGGGAATCCAGAGCTTGCTCCTTCTAGAGTCCATGTCTCTTACAGTATTCCTGTTGCCTGTATGGAGTCCGTTTATCATTTTCTCCTGTGTACAGTTTTTCTTGTGATCCTGCTTAATTAATTGATTGGAAACCAGTGTTGGATTTTGGAGGATTGAACTGTAATTGTCTCTTTATTTATGTTTTTAAGCAACCCAGGACCCTTTCAAATATGATCAAGTAGGCAGTGTGTGGTTGAACTAATACGACTTTTATGGTCAATTTGAACTCAGAGGTTCTGTTCTTGACTCGTTTTCCTGTATGAGTTTTGGAAGGACATGTGTACCTGCTATTAGAATCTGTTCTGTTCTTGATGATACTTGATGTCCTAGAAATGTGTCAGACAATTTCTTGGTAATTTTGATGATTAAAACAGTGGGTAAGAGTGGTGATGTGAAAATCTCATGTTTTACTCTTATCCATGCAGGTTGCCTCTGGGGATCAGTCATGGCACATGAGAAAACTGTTGAATGCTTTGAATGGCTATAACCCCTCTCCCCTGGCCTGTTCCCCTTTTGCAAATAAAAAGTGCTTTAGGAATGATTCTGTAGTTTTTGTTTTGACAGTGGTTTTTGCAATTGGCTCAGATTTTTAAAATTTTTATTGTTACTATTTTTGTTGGAGTTTCACTCTGTCACCCAGGCTGGAGTACAGTCGCACAATCACATATCACCACAGCCTCAACCTCCTGGGCTCAGGGAATCCTTCCTCGGCCTCTTGAGTAGCTGGGACTACAGGCGTGTGTTGCTATGCCTGGCTAAGTTTTTGAATTTTTGTAGAGGCAGAATCTCACTATGTTGCCTAGGCTCAAGCATTCCTCTCAAAGTGCTGGGATTACATGCATGTTGGCGCAGATATTTTGAATGTACTAAAATCAAGTTCGTCTAGATCTGACGTAGACTGTGTAGTCATATCAAATCTCATTTTTCCCCCTCTTTTTCTCCCCCTTTGCAGGATGATGAAGTGGTTCTGCAGTGTACGGCCACCATCCACAAGGAACAGCAGAAACTATGTTTGGCAGCAGAAGGATTTGGCAACAGACTTTGTTTCTTGGAGTCTACTTCCAATTCCAAGGTAGGGTGAAGCCTTTAGGGCTATTCAGATATTCACGTTTTACTAGTGCACTGAAGTTATTTATGAGTATTCTACCATTTTCTGTGGAACACATGATATATAAACTAAAGGGGGTATAAAATGTTTTCACTCTTCACCAAGTGCATTGTTAATTGAACCTCTAGTGGATGCAAACAACTAAACAACTGGGGTATGTTTGTTAATAAGAATAGACAAAGTCCTTTCCACATGATGTTTATATTCTAGTGGAAAATTAAGCAAGAAAATAAGTGATATGATCTGAGGGCTAGAAAAATTTATGTATGATTAATGTATGATTAAGTTTGAAAGGGATCCAATAGTCTAAGGGTAATCATATTTTTATAAGACAGATTTTCTATTTTCCATAATAATAGAGTCAAAACTTTAGATCTCAGTTCACGTTTAAAATATGTAAACCTGGCTATGGATGTATTTCACACAGGTGTATTTGCATTTGACTTTCATTTGTAGAAAATGGGATATGGCCTTTTTTTCTCAAGTTGGTGTACCTTGCCTTGATTATAAAAGTGGGAAGAATAGAATGATTGTTGGCAGTAGATAGTCAAACACTGTAAATTATATATGTGCTCCTGGAAATTATCCCAGAAATATCTGAAGCTATAGAATTTTTAATAAAAGCAAGCCTTCCTTTTTGAGAAGGCAGTATTTCATGTTCCTGGGATATTTACTCAGGCTGACCTTTGCCTGATAGGGGATGGTTCATAATTTCAGCATAGATTATCCTGTAGAAATAGAAACATTTAAATCTAATGATATGTTTTGATAGTTATTCCTAATTCATGATTGCAGATATTTACAGTATAGTCTATGTGAATGAGCATTCATCTTTGTTTCTGTGTTTTAGAATTGAGAAACTGGGCTTCTGCTTTTGGGAACTAGTGACTTTATGGCAGACCTACCTTGGTATTATTAAAAATTTAGGGAGAAATGAGACATTGTCAGGAAGATATTTTAACTTATTTGAATCTCCGCATCAAAGTAGACAGAGCTATGAAGATGATAAAACCCAACCCCACAGATGAATTATTATCTAAAACAATCTAGGTGACAAGTTATCCCCACAAATGGTATCAGTAAGTATAGGAGGAAGTAGAGGAGAGGCAAAGTGATTTCTGCTGTCTCTAAAAACCAGTAGCAAGTCTTCACTGGAAAGCATGATAGCCAGTGTGAAAACAGCAGCCACAACTAAGAGAGAGCAAATGAACTATGGTGAGGTTGGAAATTTCTGGAGCAACCTTGGCCCTGTGACTTCTGGCACTAATCAAATAAAGTTGCCTTTTGGGACAAAGTCTGGCTCTGAGGTGAAATCGTTGGGAATAAAATCTGGATTGAGCAGCAGTCATAGCGGCAAAGGATGGAGAAGAACCAGGCAAAAGTGGGGGAGAGAAGCAGAACTTATAGATCTCATAAATACAAGGCCATGTTTTGAACACTAGGAGAAAACCACAGCATAAGGAGCTCTAGAGCCATGAAGCTAAAAAAAAGCTATGTCTTCCCCCTCCCACCATTAAGAGTGCCAGAAAAAGCATCTCAATTTTTACCTGGTTATTGGTGTGCTTTTGTTACCTGTAGGCATTCTTAATGCCTACAGGCATGTACAATTTATAACATATAAATGGAGTACTTTAATTTCTATTTATTTATATAATTATTTACAATGAAGTTATATATATAATTTATGTATGTATATATAATTTTATATGTAAAAAAGAGAGTAAAAGAGGCAGAATAATGTCTATAGATGACAAGGGTTCACTAGATAAACTTAACAACGATATCAAAATGAACTAAAAGAAATTTAAAAAGTAAGAGACACTCAAGAGTCTCATGATCTCAGAAATAAGATGAATAAAGACCAGAGATTTGGAAAAGAGAGCTGAAGAATAGTAGGAGAGAATTCTGTATTAAAGAAAAACTAATTTTAGTCTTTCTTCCTGAACTGGAAGGAACACCAGGGCATTAAAAACCCACAGGTTATAGCTTCAGAGAAATAGAAGATAGAGAAGTGGAAACCTTTAAAAATCCAAAAGAAATGAAGTAAGAGATGAAAAAGGCATCGGAGAAAACATTAGGTAGAAGATGTAGGAAGAACATTCAATGTGCTTATAAGAGAAGGCCTGAGGAAGAAAACCAAGGCAGTGGAAGAACAAACATTTAAAACGATAGTTCAAGAACACACTTGCCTGAAACGACACATTGAAAAGTCATTTGTGCATACCTAGGAAAATCAACTCCTCGGTCAACTGAGACAGATATTCTAGTACAATGGAATTTGAAAGGAAAGAAAAAGAAGTTGAATCCAGGAAAATAGACCAAGTCACTTTTAAAGGAAAGCAAGGCAAATTGTCATTAGACTTTTTAACAACAGTGCTTTCTGTCCAGAGAAAATGGAGTGATGTACTTAAGAAACTCAAGGAAAGAAAATATGAATCAAGGATTCCACCCAAACCAACTTTTCAGGATAAAGATTGGAAACCTTTATGAACATGGAAAAATTTCGAGATATTGTTTCCTTGGGCCTCTCCTTAGGAATTCACTGGAGAATGAGCTACAGACAACCAAACTGCAGTAGAGACTAAGAAGTGATGGTAACAGTGCATCTTTATGCAGAGAACTGAGGCTGAGCAGTGACTTGGAATGGAGTATGGAATGCCCATGGTCTGACAGCGTGGAGTCAGTAGAACTACTGAAAAATGGTAGAATGGGGAGAGTATATAAAAATTAAGTTAAACTTTATGAGTGCTTTGTGAGTATAGTCTGAGAGTAAACAAAATAACTGGAAGAGAAGGATGAGAAAGAAATTATTAGTTACTTGCAATATTGCTCACAGAGAGAACTTAAAGGTAGTACCCAAAGAAGACTTAAGGATATTATTTGAGATGCTAGAATTAGAATAGCCAAACATTTTAAGCAAAAAATATATATGTAATAGATATATATTTTAAATATAGGTATTACAGATTATATATATATGTATAGCATGCATATATGCATGATATGCATTATATATACACACACACACTTGTACACACACACAGATCCATCATGTACTGCATAATGATATTTTTGTCAGTGACGGACCTTATGACTGTGGCCCCGTAAGATTATAACAGAACTGAAAAATTCCTATTGCCTAGTGATTGATCCCAGTTCCATGTGGGCCTAGGCTAATGTGTATGCTTGTGTCTTCGCTCTCAACAAAAACGTTTAAATAGTAAATAAAATAAACATAGCAAAAGCTTACAGAATAAGGATATGAAAAATATTTTGTACAACTGTACAATTTTTTGTTTGTGTCAGAGTCTCACTCTGTTGCCCATGCAGGAGTGCAGTGGCATGACTCACTGCAGCATTGACCTTCTGGGCTCAGGCCATCCTTCCACTTCAGCCTCCAAGTAGCCCGGTTAAGTTTTTGATTTTTGTGGAGAAGAGGTCTCACTATGTTGCTCAGGCTGGTCATGAACTTCTGCACTCAACCAGTCCTCTCACCTTGGCCTCCCAAAGTGCTAGGTTTATAGGTGTGGGCCACCACACCCAGCTGTGTTTGTGTTTTAAGCTAAGTGTTATTACAAATGAGTCAAAGATTTAAAAATTTTAAGAGTTCATACAGTGAAAAATTTGCAGTAAGCCATAGTTTCTTATTGAAGAGAGAAAAGTATTTTAAAAATAAAGTTAGTCTAGCCTGTGTACAGTACCTATAATGTCTGCAGTATTGTATAGTACAGTACTGTCCTGGGCCTTCCTATGAACTCACCACTCACTCACTGACTCACCCAGAGCAACTTTCAGTCCTGCAAGCTTCATTCATGGTAAGTGTCCTATAAATATGAACCATTTTTCCTTATCTTTTATACTGTATTTTTATTGTACTCTTTCTATGCCATGTTTAAATGCACAAATACTTGTTATTATATTACAGTATTTTGTAAGTCACATGCTGTACAGATCTGTAGCCTAGGAGCATTAGGCTGTACCATACAGCCTAGGTGTGTAGTGAGCTATGCCATCTAAGTTTGTGTAAGAGCACTTTAGGTTGTGAACATAACAACAAAATTGCCTAATGATACATTTCTCGGAACATGTCTCTGTTGTTAAGTGACACATGACAGTATATATATCATCCATGGATGAGACATATATGCACACACAAACATGCACATAAGATGTTTTAAATGAAAGGGAACATTTTATTTTAAATAAAGTGAAATTATATTTTATAATCTTTAAAATAAGAGTATATATTTTACTGATTAATCATAGAGGACTGAGGTCAAAACATATTAATCATATAACTAATTGTAAGTGGGCCTGACTTATCTGTTAAAATAAGAACTTAAAATTATAAGATTGACTAGCAATGCCAAATATACTATATGTAATAAATCAAGAGGTTCAAAAAGTTAAAAATGAAGAATAGGCAAGGAAATACCAAGAGGTGCAAATAAGAAGAAAGCAAATATCCTCGGTCTCATGATTTGACAAAGTATGATTTCAACTAAAATACTTTAAGTGAGGCAAAGAAGAATATTTTTATAGTGTTAAAGGATACACTTCTCAATGACAAAGTTATATGCCCCAGTAACAAGAACAACTTTTACAAAACAGAAACCTCAGGAGTTATAAAGACAAATAGAGAAATATACTAATGAAAAGAGATATAACATATTTCAACCTGAAAAAAAGAATAAAACAGCATAATCAATGAGCTTGACCTTACATAGATATATTAATATCTGAACCTTAAAATGGAGAATACATTTTTTTAAAGGTTCACATATCAAATTAAGGAATATTGACTATATTTTTGGCCACAAAGCAAACCTCAGTAAATCCAACAACACAAGTATGGCTATAAAGCAATAATACAAATATGACTATAAAATAATAAATATATAAATTTTTATATTAAGCTTCTAGGTTTTAGGGTGGCTTGTTACACAGAAATAGATAATTAAAACACTTAGCCATATCATGTAAATCTGAAGTTCTCTGAACTGACATAATACATAAATTTTTAGAGCAACAAAACAAAGCAACTCCGAGAAACAAACATAAAAACCCCAAAACAAAAAACCTTTCCACCTGAAAATTAAAAAGTACCTACTAAATAAGTCTTGTGTCAAAGAAGAAGTAAAAAATAAAAGTGAAGAGTTTCTTGAACATAATGATAATGACTATGTGGTGTTTTGAAATATGTGGGATACCTGAATTGTACCCTGCATCTTTAAAATTTAAAAAAAAGAATATGCAGGATATAGCTAAAAAACTATTGAAATACAATTTGTGGTGTTAAGTGTATATTTTATTAAAGGTGAAAAAAATTAAAATAAATGAATTAGACAACCAAGTAAAACTAGGAAATAGCCCAGTACGGTGGCTCACACTGTAGTTTCAGTTGCTCAGGAGGCCGAGACAGGAGATCACTTGAGCCCAGGATTTTAAGGACATCCTGGATAACATAGCGACACCCTGTCTCTTAAACACACGCACACAGACATACACGTCAACTAGGAAAAGAACAGCAAAGTAAGTAAAAGAAAGTAACAGAGTGGAATGAATAAAGATAAAAAGAAAATTGATGAGTTAATTTTAAAAGTTTGTTGTTCCTTTAAAAAAAAACATGCTGTCCATCAAAAGAGGACTGGATTAAAAAAATGTGGTACATATACACGATGGAATACTATGCAGCCATAAAAAAGAACAAAATCATGAATTGCTCAGCAACCTGGATGGAACTGAAGTCTATAATACTGAGTGATCTCTCACAGAAACAAAGATCTGAGTATCACATGTTCTCACTCTTATAGTGGACCTTGAACATCCAACATAACACTATAAGAAAATGACTGACAGTGGTGGGAAACTATGGTTGGGGGAGGGGAAGGGAGGTGGAATTAACGGTAGTAAATATCTGCCTGGGAACGGGGAGACACCCCTTATCAAGAAGGGTGCCTGAATGAAGCATATTTGTATAGCTAACCCTTAACTGTACCCCACAATATCATAATAAAAAATATTGACTATAAAATAAAACAACAACAACAAACCCCAATAAATTAGACAAAAAATTACTGATTAATCAAGGGTAAGATGAAAAATCACAAATATCTAAATATTAGAAGTTAAATATGGCCCAAGGGGATAATAATCAAGCCAGAGGAAGTTAAATCATAAGAGACAGCTTGCCTAATTATATACAAATGAATTTTAAAATCTTCATTAAATGAATCATTTTCTGGAAAAATTAAATTTATCACAAGAAAGTCCAAACAGACCAGTTATCATAAAATAACTAATGTGTGTAAAAATGTTCCTTGACAAGACACACATCAGGATGAGATGATGCCTCCTAATTATACTGCTTAAATTATTCTAAAGCATGGTTAAAAAAAGAAAACTTCCAAATTTATTTTTATCAAGTAAGTATAACATGGATTCCAAAACCTCAAGCATTATTTTGCAAAAGAAATTTATAGATCGATTTCACTTTTTATTGATATAGAATTTGAAGATAGAATATTTAAAACAAAGAAACCAATGTTGCATTAAAACTTATATCATGACCAAAGAGGTTTATTCCTGGAATCTAAGAGTGGCTTAGTACTATAAATCCATTAATAAAATTCTTCATTTTAGTAAAGATAAGGAGAAAAATTCTTTGAACTTTTCTATAGCTAGGGAAAGGGACTGGGTAAAATTTAAATTCTGCTTATGCTTAAATAAGAACTGATGGATACATCCTTAACATTATTTTATAAGTCCTTTCCCTGTCCCCTGCCCTGTTCCCCCCCTTGCCCTCCAGCAGTTCAAAAGTCAGCACCTTCTTTAAAGTGGAACACTAGCAGTTAAAGTCAGGTGTAAGTTAGAAGGATGTCCAGTATGCCCTCTACTATATATGTATGGGTTGAAGGTGCAAGCCAATGTAACTAGACACAGATACTGAAAATCAGAATTGAAGAGGTAAAAATTTTTCTAGTTGTACATAATTTGATTATTTATCTAAGAATTCCCAAAGAATCAATGCATAAACTACTCCAAAAATGGATTGATGGGAGAAATCCATATTGTAGCAGATTATAAAATCAGTATATTCATCCTGAGCAACATAGTAAGAACTCGAGAACTCAGGAGGCTGAGTTAGAAGGATCTCTTGAGCCCAAGACTTCAAGGTTACACAGTGAGTTATGATGGTGCCACTGCTCTCCAGCAGATGACAGAAAGACTGTCTCTTCCAAAAAAAAAAAAAAAACCCCAATGTGTCAATAGCCTTCATATATTTAGACGAAAACCAATTAGAAGGTATATTGGAACATAGATATATGTGGAATGATATTTGGCATACATTCACACACGCAAGCACAAACTTGATTTACATTAAATTAGAAAGATGATCATTAATAGTCTGGCCAATCATTTGCCAGCGTGAAATCACTAAACTTTGATATTATGTATTTTTATTGCTATTTTTGATGATGTTAATATGTTAATTGTATTATATTATGTATGCATGTGCTAATAAGTTAATTTCTTTATTTCTTTCTTTATTTTTTTTATTTTTTTTTGAGTTGGAGTCTCACTCTGTCGCCCAGACTGGAGTGCAGTGGCCGTTCCCGGCCACCGCAGCCTCGACCTGCTGGGCTCCGGCAATCCTTCCGCCTCAGCCTTCCGAGTAGCCGGAATTACAGGCGTGCGCTACCACGCCCAGCTGATTTTTTTATTTATTGTAGAGATGAGGTCTCGCTGCCCAGGCAGGTCTCGAACCCGCGGGCTCAGGCAATCCACTCACCTCAGCCTCCCAAAGGCGCGGGATTACAGGCTGAGCCACCGAGCCCGGCTCTAAGTTAATTTCTTATATGTGTGTTGCATCAGTAAATTTGTAAGGATCACATATTTGAAATGCTGTTTCTGTTTTTCTTTGTGTTTTTTAGAGCTCAAATTGGATCAGAGGTTATGTGAGGATATTCATCTATTATATGAAAAAGAATATGTGCTTAGTCCTAGAAACCTTTGCTCTTGAAATAGAAAATACACTTTTACTTCATATATATCGTTCTAATTAGTACTCTTTAAAATTAGATTAACTCTGGGAGAGAGTAGGATAGAATAAAATATGAATATTTGATTCCGAATAGTAAATAACTGATATAATTTGTATTCCTGAGGGCTGGTGTTAAATTTTTGCAAGCCAATTTTCCGTCAGGTATACCTTTTTAAAAGTAAACATCCACACTCTGTCCTAATTGAATTCTAGTATGGGGAATGTAGACTTAAGCACTGAACGTGGTCTGAGCTGGCTTGCTTTGCTGCTAACCAGCCACTGTAGTGGCGAATCACACTCCTGGGTGCAGCAGCTCCGTAATCATAGCCACTGTCAGGATCTATTAGGGAATTGTTCTTCCTCTCTCCTTTTCACTTATAGTCACTTTATAATCAGTAAAATGTTTAAGTGGAATAATTGCTGGTTAAGCTAATGTTCCTTTGATAATAATTGGGTTATTTGAGAGTTTTAACTTGAATTATATCAAGAAACGTTGGTATCAATAGATGCAATAGTATTTAGTATATGAGCCAATTTTAAATGAATGCTGTTTTTTTAATACATATAGCAGAATAACTTAAATCCATTCAAATGGGTGAGATTAGTTGGAGCAACCTCTTCAAGGAGTGGGGATGTTAAACAATGATCGAAAGAAGAATGGGTGAAATGAAACTGCCTGTGTAGTTCTGTGAAGAATTGCCGTAGGATTTGTCTTGACAGTTTCACTAGGGTCTAATTTATTTGGCCTTTCGTGTTTATGACAAGGTACAGTTTATAATAATAAGCAATGGCTAATGCTGATCATTTCATAAGATACTCTGCACTGCTGAGTCTCACCTTGTTCAGTTGATCCAAAACTCATGGCAATAAACATTTTAAAAATAATTATCTAATTTTATACTAAATCAAGTCCCAAGTTTTACTAGATTACTATATTAAACAGGGATAGTTGTTAAATGTTTGAGAATGTTATTTTGGAAATTTACAATTGGTTAACAAATTGCAAAATGGGAAAAGATTTTAGCATCATTACGCAAAAATGACTTTCACGGAACACCAGGGTTCCATAGCAGCACAGTTTGAGGACCATTGTTTTATAAAAATGAGACAATTGAGTCAGTAGTCATGCAGTGCCTCCCCCCAATAAAAGGACATTCATTTTGTTAAAAAATTAAATCAATTCTTATTCAGTTATCTCACTGCTATAAGCATAGTTTTCTGCTGTTTATCTTTGGAAATCAAATAGAGAAAAAGGGTCTTTAAGATTTGTTTCATCCAACGTTTCAACTATTCTGTGTTTCTAAGACTGGTCCCTATCCACAGTACTTATAAAAAACTTTGTTGATTTTTATTAGGGTTTCTAAAAGAAAGCTGGGCCTTGTAGATGCAACAATATCAAGAACTCTTTCTGGTTCTTCCCGTTTCTGTGGCATCACTTTAATTAAAAGTTTTTCTTCCCATTATGGAACATGATAGAGCGATATTTTATCTTCAGTGGCTTCTCATTTCAGGATATTATTCTCCAGCATAAATAATGCATTAAGATATTAATGATGCATAATAGTTGTGATATTCCAGATGAACTGCTCCTTATTCAAGTGAGAATTTTTGAATAATAAAAATGTCAGTATAAGATAAATGCTAGATTATGTAAGAAAGATTCACTTTATAAATAAAGTTTATGAAGCATCTTAAACAGCAGATGCTTGCTTCTTAGCATGTTTCCCCTAAAATTAATCAAAATAGTAAAAATGTAAGTATAAGGGAACGAATATTAGTATCATTTTTGTTTTGTTCTTCTTTGTACTTTATTTTGACTTTCACAGAATTTTTTTTGTGCAAAAGAAAGTCCACTGTGTTGAGAAAGAACATAAATTATCAATAACCATATTTATTTCTCAGTATCCTTATGTTTTTGTAATATAAACAATATATTTCTTTGCCAATATTTTAAGAGGAAAGCAAAATAGATGTTAGATGTGGCAGAAAGAAAAATATCCTAATGTGTGAATATCTCATTTATGTGCAATAAGTGATTAGATACTTAAACAGAGTTCTGAAAGAACAGAAGAGTTATTAAAAAAATCAAACAGTTTTTCATAGGCTGTTACATTGGGCCAGAATGGAACTGCCTGTTAAATTGATTAAAGTATGAGGACATAATTCATAGTGCTTTAAACATGCATTTATGCTGTGATCCAGTTAGAAAAGAGTGGTGATACCAAGACAAAGATGACATAATTGAAATCCCCAAAGTAGGAAGCATTTTATGAAAGGAATAATACAATATCAGTATATTGTCATATGAGCTAAAGACCCCATTCTGGGAATTTGTAAAAGATTTTAAAGAATCCCTTTTGTGGTCAGAGATGAGCTACTGATTTCTCATTATGTTTCTTATAAGATGTAGAAAATGAAGTAAAATGAAAACTTAAGAAAACACTGAAGTCTAAGACTGAAACAGTCTGATCTGCAATCTGGGAGAGAGCTTCACTAATTATAAGGCAGATGGATCCAGTGGGAAAAAAGCTACCTTGAGTTCTTCTTTTGCACATGCAAGTTCACCTCAAACTCTGAGAAAAGATTGGTGGACATTTTCATCCACCTAACCTGTCTCCCCGAGGCAAAGGGTGCTGTGCTAACAAGCAAAGTGACCAGCAAACTTTTTGTTCTCTCCTCTGCTTTGATCTGTCCCATCATTTCAGCCTCCCCTTGGATGGTGTGGGCAGGAAGCTGGTGACGACTGATTATGTTCTAGAAGCTTTAGTCCTCACAAATAAAGTGTGAAAGGCGTATGCAAAAAGGAACAGCATTGGTGGAAGTATAGGCTAGGGATTTTGATTTTGATTATGGTATATCTGTTGTAATAACAGAGAGCAAGACCAAAGCTAGGGGAAGGTGAGGCTGTTAATTTAGATGATCAGATCTGAATTAAGTGAATGCCTTCGTAGTTTTGTATACTGTCTTACCTCCTGAATCTGAGACTATGATTTAGCCATCACTGAAGTGAACACACTGCAGCAACTGAAGTGCTATAACACGGAAGTTGGCATACTTTTCCTGTAAAGAGACAAGCAATAAATAGTTTAGATTTTGTAGGTCTTATGTTTTCTATTCAACTTGGACATCATATTGTGAGAGCAGCCATAGATCATATGTAAACAAATGAGTATGACTGTGTTCCAAACAAACTTTATTTATGGGCACCGAAATTTAAATTTCATCTTGTCTTCATGTTTCATAAAATATTATTTTTTTCTTGAACATTTTTTCAACCAGTGAAAATTGTAAGAACCATTCTTAGTTGTGGACTATATATCAATAGGCAGTGGGCCAGATTTGGTCCATGCCATAATGCACCTATCCCTGATCTAATATATGGAAATTAGTATATTACTAAAGGAGAAGCTGGCACAAATGCAGTGGGAGCAACAATCAAAGATACAATAGAAGAAAAGTTTTGTGCCTGTAGGTTAGATAAGCTCAACCTCCTAAAACTGGGAAAGAGAATACTTGTGGCTGGAGCCAGAACCTATTTTATGAAGGTAGGCATGGAGTTTGAGTGGGATGCCTTGATGGATGATAATTAATAAGTTAATGAATGTTTTCGATGTTTAAAAGAATGAGAGAATAAATGGTTAAAATGTACATATAGATGGATTATGGTGTGGGAGAAAGCATTTCTTACAAAGAACGAGGACAAAAGCAGGGGAAAAGAATCATTTATCAATAATTGGGAATTCTCACTTGTTCTGTTGAGGGGTGAGGTGGGGCTTCAAATTCCATGTAACCCGTACAACTTTATTAGGAAGATAAAGAGAGCTACTGAAGGTTTTGAAACAGCGGATGGCATTATTTCATGTGCTGCTACTTACTGATTTGTATGTTTAAACATGCATAACTTTCCTGGAGGTATAAACTGTCCAGTCTGATTTTACTGAAAGATTATATGCCTGTGGGTATGCTCTGTCCTCTCTTTCTAGAAAACCCTTGCACACTCTTCAACTGAAGGCAGAGTCTGTTCATCCTTTAGGTACCTGCCAAATATTCCTTCCTTTGTAAGGCCGTCCTGCATTTATTATGTGTGTCCCCCTCCCTTCTGAAAAAGTAATTTCCTTTTTCTTTTTCTTTCCTGCTTGCTTGCCTGCTTGCTTTCTGTATCTTTCTTTCTCTTTCTCTTTCCTACTCTTTCATTCACTTGCTTGCTCTTTGTCCCTTTTTTTCTCCCTTCCTCTCCTTATCTCTGTCAAGCAAAATGAATTCTCCCTTCTACTGTGCAGCATGCTGCTAAATCATGTGTTCCTTTACTTTACATTTACGTTTACCTTTCTCTTATCACGAAAGCACCTTCAGGCAGAGAGAGGCTTTCATTCATTTTATGTCTCAGGTACGCAAAGTAGATCCTCAATAAATTCTTGTTGATCTTTACTGATTTTCCTTGTTTAGACTTACAGCATCTTGACAGTTTATCAGTTCATTTGTCTTTTTATGTTCTACCATACTCTCCAAAGAATGCACAGACATTGTCTTCCTGCTTTGAGGAATTAATTTAATGTCATTAATTTTGCTGGAGTAAATATTTATATAAGTGACTATAATAATGCTTAATCTCATTTAGGCTGATAATGGGCTTGGTGTAGCACATTTGCAGTAATATCAGATTTATTACTTTATGTAAGTGATACATATTTGTTAGCATGCTTATACATAATTTAAAGATTCAAGTTTTTACCAAAAAATCATTAGAATATATAAATAATTGTTGACAAGTTGATACAGAATATAATGCTGAGTTTTTTTTGTCAGCATAATTTTCTAATGCCTTGGGATAAAAATATTTTAATTGCAAGCATTGTTTCACAGTAAGTAATAAAGACCTTGAAATTATATTTTAATGCAAGATGGTAGAGTTGCTTTGGAAAAAAGTTTGGCAGTTCCTTATAAAATTAAAGATAGATTTATAGTATAATACAGTGATGTACTTTTCATTATTTATTCAAAGGTTACATACTCAGGTTTCTACCCAAAGTTTTGGACTCGTATGCTTTACACGTAATGGCATAAAACTAGAAACAGCCAAAATTTCCATCAGCTGATAAAGGGATACTATGTCGTATCAAAAATGATGAACTGTTAATCTGTGAAATGATGTGGGTGCAACTCAAAGTCACTAAGCAAAGTGACAGAAGCAAGACACTAAAGACTACCAAATTATTCCATTGATATGAAATTGGAGAAAGGCAAAGCTACAGTGACAAAAAGTGCTGGCAAGGGCTGAGGAAAGTAGGTGGGAATTTACTGCAGAGACATGAAAAGGATTTTATTTCATAAAATAGAGGGAAATGTCCTATTTTGTGATTGTGGTGATGATTAGATGATTGTAGAAAAGCATTAAAACTCATCAAGTTGCATACTTATAAGTGGTGAATTTTATTGCATGCGAATTATACCACAATAAAGCTGATTTTTTAAATATCTCAAAAAGCATAAACCACAAAACAAAATAAAGACATATTTGCTACATTAAAATTAAAGACTTCTGGATATCAACAGATACCACAATACATAAAGCAAACAATGAAACAAAACAACATAAAAATTCTACCACCACCACCACAATGAAAAAGCAAGCCTCAGGTTGGGAGAAGATATTTTTAACTTGTGCATGCAAAATGGACAATGTTTTACTATCTAGAATTATAAATGTCTCCTACCAACCAATAAGGAAGAAAGAATATCCAAGTAGGAAAATGTTCAAAAGTTTAAAGTAGTTCATGAAAAAAGAGATTCAGTTGGCTTCCAAATATTTTAAAAGATGTTCAAAATTATTAGTTATAAGGGAATTAGAAAGCCCCATTCTAATTCCCTTGCTGAAACTGGCAAAAGTTGACCAGTTTGGCAATGCAAAATGGTGGCAAAAATATGGACTGATAAAAATTCACATACATTTTTGTTAGGAATGTAAATTGATAAAATCTCTTTAGAACACAATGGGAATATTAATATTTAAGATGGTTCTACCTGGGACCCGACAAATTCAATCCAAGAAACATACCTGGCTTAGACCTACGCTTAGACTTGGGCTAATGAAAACATGCATTATACGTGTTCATGTCAACATTTTTTGTAATATAAAAGAACAAAAGATCACTACACATCCATTAGAAGGCCAAAGACCTGAAATACAACAGCAAATGCTGGTGAGGCAGTAGAGCAACAGAAACTCTCACTGGTTGATGATCTTTTGGAGAACAGTGCGGCAGCTTCTTATATAGCTACACATACTTTTACCATACGGTCCAACAATCGATCTCCTTGGTATTTACCCAAGTGAATCAAAAACATATGTCCCCACAAAAACCTGCACACATCTTTGTTCATAATTGCCCAAACTTGGAAGCAACAAAGATGTTCTTCATTAGGTGAACAAATATAAAAACTGTGGTACATTTAGATAATGGAATATTTTGCAGCACCAAAGAAATGAGCTATCAATCCATGAAAAGACAAGGAGGAACCTTAAATATGTATTGACAAGTGTAAGAAGCCAATCTGAAAAAGGCTACATATTATATATGACATTCTAGAAAAGGCAAATCTTTGGAGACAGTAAAGAGATCAAAGGTTGCCCAGGGTTGGAGTGGAGTAAGGGGTGAATAAGCAAAGCACAGGGGATTTTTAGGGCAGTGAAACTATTCTGTAAGATATTGGCATGGTAGACACATTATACATTTGTCAAAACCCATCGCGTATCCAACGCAAAGAGTTAACCCTAATGTAAACTGTGGCTCTTGAGGTGTTAATGATATCTCAATGTACGTTCATCAGTTGTAACAGATGTAGCACTCTGGTGATGGATACTGATAAACAGGAAGCTGTGCACATATAGGGGGAGGGGACATATGGGAGCTCTATACTTTGGGTTCAATTTGGCTGTGAACCTAAAGCTGCTGTAAAAAATAAATTCTATTTGAAACATGAACCAGTCAACCAACCAAGAGTTTCTAAATGTTCATTAGTAGAGAAATAGTTAAATTATAGTATAGTCAAGCAATGTATCACACACATCAACAAGAATCAATCCCAGGAATATAATACTGTGCAGAAATCAAATTGCAGATGGTCACATACAGTATAAGGCTAGTTAAAATCTAAATGTTAAAATTGTGTCGAAATTTGTGAAATAATTCTGTATAAAATATTAGACAATGTATGTGTAGCAATATTCTGAAAAAGTGCACATGAAGGTAAACCAGGTTCAGAATGGTTATTGCTTTGGGAGAACAGGCAAAATGAAGTAAGGGCTGGATACCTAGCGTTAGCTTCAACTGCATACGTAATGATTTATTTTTAGGTGGATATTGGAACATAAATATTTATTACAGAATTTTTATATAGTTTGTATTTCTGAAGTACTCCGGTAGAAAATAGCTATGGAAAGCGAGTTTTAATTTGTAGCCAGAATATTTTAAAAATAAGCTGTAAACACTCAAGTAATTAATCTAGGAAGTTTTGATGCTGTGAATAATAATTTTTTGGTCTTGTCAGATTTACATTTTCAAGGTTATACCTTAAAAGCCCACAGCAGGAATTGCTTGACTGGAATTCTATTGTAACTCAAGGTTCAGTGTTAGGGTAAGGCAGTCAGCCTGGTGAACAGGAAAGTCGTATTAGTGAAGAACTGAGGATATTTGCACCGGAGATCCGTACTGTAACTATGAGTACTGCTGGGCAGCTGTTTGCACTTATATTTTAGCCACTAGTTACTCAAGTTCTGGCCACCAGTTACTCAAGCCTCAATTTGTATAACACTTATGCCCGAAGTAAAGGCTTCAGAGTTCTGATAACAAAAGAAACAAATGTTTCTTCTCTCCTCTCACGCCCCACTCATCACAACACTTCTGATACTAGATGTGTGGGGGTTTGTGTCCACACACCAAGCAGTTCTCCAGTGGCACTAACTGGGTGTCCTCTAATTTGAATCAATCTTGACATTATCCACCAAGAGGTATCATCAGATTCCACAGTGGAAGTCTCAGCCCCACAATACTGGCCCCCATTTCAGATGCCAGCTGCAAGTAGGAGGTGATCACCTGTACTTCTGACTGACTCATGATAAATCAGGGGTTCCCCTGACCCCTCCTCATGCTAGAGTGACTCACAGAGCTCAGACAAACACTTTACTCGTGTCTCCCCATTTATTATAAAGGATATTACAAAGGACACAGATGAACAGCCAGATGGAAGCAATGCGTAGGGCAGAGTGTGTGGGAAGGGGTGTGCAGCTCCATGCCTGCCCAGCGCACCACCCTCCAGACACCTGGTTTTGGTTCAGCAGCCAAGTTTTAATTCTGAACCCTTGTTTTTTTGTTTGGTGTTTTTATGGGGCCTCCGTTATGTAGGTATGCTTCATGACATCACTGGATTTTGGTGATTCACTCGACCTTCAGCTCCTCTTTCGTCTCCAGAAGTCAGAGGTGGGGGTTTCTTGAGGATGGGGGCGAAAGTTCTAACTCTTTCGTCACATGATTGTTTCCTCTGGCAACCAGCCTGCATCTTCAGGCTATCCAGAGCCCACGAAGAGTCACTCATGTGAACAAAAGATGTTTCTATCACCCAGGAAATTTGAAGAGATTGTTAAGAGCTCTGTGTCAGTGACTAGGGTCCAAGACCAAATATTAGAACAAATATTATCCTGGCACTTTTGTATATAGAACTAGGGCAGAGACTGAATATATATTTCTTTATTATCACAAAAGTTAATCCAGTCTTACATGCTCATGGAGATACTGGTTGTGCTTGGCACTCCTTTCTACTTTTCCTAGACATAGCCTCTCAATGTGCCAAACATACATTTGTCCAGATAGCTACTACCCATCAGTAGTATCTGAAATGAAACTGATGTGCCATCTGGTTTAATCAGGATAGGCTTTGATTAGCAACAATAACAAAACACCCAAATCTCAGTGGCTTCCCATAGGTGAAGCTACTGGCCAACACTGGTTAG
Organism: Cephalopachus bancanus; assembly: GCA_027257055.1. NCBI lineage: Eukaryota > Metazoa > Chordata > Mammalia > Primates > Tarsiidae > Cephalopachus > Cephalopachus bancanus. The sequence goes on along the minus strand of JAPVLO010000961.1, from coordinate 268,657 downwards.
GGTGCTCTGTCCCAAAAGATCAGTCGGGAACCCCAGTTGACTAATGGTCCATATCTAGAATGGATTCAACTACTATGGCAGGGAAAGAAAGGAGTATGGACAACTAACTTCATTTTTTTCTGTGGTCCCAAGGAGACACATGCTACTCCTGCTTATAGCTAATTGGTCAAAGTTAATGGTCTGATCTAACTCCAAGGGATCTGGAAAATTTGAGGGATCACATGTCTATTCAGTAAGTGGTTTGTATTTCTGTCACTTGAACTGAAAGTATAAATTAAGTTTACTAATATTTGGAGGGGTTCAGTCAAAAAGAAATGTGCTGGGTAAATGGGGAGGATGGCATATGGCATGGTGTTCTATGTGTAGATGATAGAATTTAGGGCATTTGGAATAGCTCAGTCATTTAGTTTGATAAATGAATAAATTGCATCCTAGTGACTTTGCCAAAGTCAAACACACAGTTAGTGTCAGCATTGGGCAAGGTAGAAAAAGGAACTAAGCCATCATCATATACAGACAATCTGATAATCTTTGATATGATTGTCCAGGGGAACCTGCATACTAGTTATTAGAACTAATAAGACCATTCAGCAAAGTTGCTGGGTGCAAGACTACTATACCCTAGCAACATGGAGACCTATATTCCAGCAATCATCAATTAGAAATTTTAATAGAAAAAAGTTATTCACAATAACAACAGAAATTATAAGACCCATGGAATTAAAGGTAACAAAGGATATATGAGATCTGTGGTGAAAATGTCAGTGTAACTGATGCACATGAGGGAAGACCGAATACAGAAGAGTGCATAGTTGGTGTTATGCCAACTCCCAAAGACCCCAAAAGGGAAGGCACTATGTCAGAGGGGCCGATGCAATGGCCTGGAGACTGGATGAGACAAGGGCTTTATTTGGACACTTACTTATAGGGAAGGTGGTCCAGGAGTGGAATGAACAGGAAAAAACTGCTTCCAATGGTAAAAGGCATAGAGGTCATACATCATTTTACATAGGTGGAGTGTAGGGTTAGACGTGACGAGGGTAGGGTTTCTAGTGCACAGCAATAGTGTGAGAACATGCTTATACATATATTACATGACACAAGATGGCTGTGATTTTGCTCTGGGAGTGAGATTGTTAGCATTACAGTGAACTAAGGTCAACTAAAGTAACCAAAGGTTATGGGCATTGACCCAAGTGGGCCCCACCTGGTCTGAACCAGCCCTGGTGGCTGACTGCCTCAAGGAAGAATATACTAGGACATTCACTGTGCACAGCTGCAGTATGTGGTCAGCAGGCACAGAGAACACTTCGCCCATGGCCTCAGCATGACCTGCCTGCCTAGGACAGAGCCTGAGCGAAAGGGGACATCCCAGGTTGGCCACTCCCAGGATCCCTCCCCAGGCTCCAGCCATCTGCTTGGATACAGGTGTGCTCATGTTGTCACTACAGTCAATGTATGTTGCCCTACAGTCAGCTCTTTGTATCCCTGAGATCTCCATATCCCCAAGTTCTGTATCCACTGATTCAACCAACCTCAGATAGAAAATATTCGGAAAAAAAAAATAACAATACATGGCTGGCTGGGTATGGTAACTTGCACCTGTTATCCCAGCGTTTTGGGAGGCCAGGTGGGAGGATAGCTTGAAGCCAGGAGTTTGAAACCAGTCTGGAAAACATTGTGAGACTGTCTCTACAAATTTTTTTTTAAAAATTAGCTGGGCCTGGTGGTACGTACCTATAGGTCTAGGTACTCTGGAGGCTGAGGCAGGAGGATTGCCATTTGAGCCCAGGAATTTGAGGCTGCAGTGAACTGTGATGAAGCCACCGTACTTCATCCTGGGCAACAGAGCAAGACCCTATCTCCAAAATCAAGTGCAATACAGTGATAAAAATTACACGTAATACAATGTAATAGCTATTTACACAACATTTATGTTGTATTAGGTATTGTAAGTAATCTAGAGGTGATTTTAAATATATGAGAGAATGTGCATAGATTATATGTGAGTGCCATTTTATAAAAGGGATTTAGGCATCCTTAGATTTTGGTATCAGAGGAAGGTCTTGGAACCAATTCTCCATGGCTACTGAGGGATGACTGTATTTTTTGGATAAACACGAATACTATACAAGCAATTTTAACAAAACTGGTTATACATAAGCATATGCAACAAATTGAAGATTTGTAGAGAATGATCGCCTCATCATTGAATATGTATTGTGAGTGTTAGGCTAATATTTCTAATAGGGCAACGACGTTTTAGGATGTGTTAACCTGGATATAATGTTTGGGAACTGTGTAATCTATTGTATGCAGTCTATATCTGTTAGGATTACTTTTATTTTAAACTTACCAAAGTGTATTATAATGATAAAATCATAGAAAACAGATTCTATATGAGGTCATATAAGAAAAGATCATAGTTTTTAACTTGCCTTGTTTCTCAAAGAGAATCACTTTAATAGCATCAGAAATACTAAATTGAAATTTATACCCACTGTGGCATTTACAAGGTATATGGTCATGGGCTGCTGTTATTAACATAATGTCTCAACTGTAGAATATGTGAAGTAATAATACTTGAGTTATGGTATTATTATAATGATTATATGAGATACATAAGTGCTTGAATGGTCCTCTTTGTTAGTGCACAGTAAATGTAACCAGTAGTTTTTGATGTTTATTATTGTTTCTATTGTTGTTAATTAGAATGCCAATTCATTGTTTTCCATTACTGCATAAAATAAAATATGAATATATTCTAATAATAAATTTGGACAGATTTACAGGAAGAGTTTCTTTCTCTTAAAGTTAATTAAGAGTCATATAACCTGTGAATGATATTGGCAGAATTTTTTATTTTCAGAGGTAACAGTTTGTCTTGCATACTTTGGAAATTTACTGGTTTTCAGTTAGAAAGTAGGACTTTTTCTCACTCTCTATGCCTATCATTCTCTTTTTAATATTTAAAGTGTTCTGTAAATTTTTTGACAACTTGTTAATTAATTTAGTCAACGTTATTTATTGAACACTTAGTATATTTTAGGCTCTAAGGATGATATGCTAAGTTATGTATAATCCCTAGTGTTTTTGAGCTTTTATGCCTGGTATGGAGCCAGAAAGTAAATATTTACCTACACATCATATGTGCTGACTGGTGCTCAGTACACAATCCTAATGGAACAGGCAGGTTGCCTGCTCAATCTTGGGCATTTGGGGAAAATGATGCTTAAGCCACCCTGAAGAATGAGTGAGGTTATTTGTGGGAAGAACCTAGAAATTAGTTGACTGTGGCCATACAGAAAGCCTATATATTATAGCAACACAGAGGATTGGTCAGCCCACAGAAGGAAATGAAGCTTACGTGTGTTTATCTTTGGCTGTGTTCTTTGGGCAAACACAGAAATACAGTAATAGGTTCGGTCCTCATAAATGCAGAGCAAACCTATTATGTGAGATGCACTTTCAAGGTTTAAGTCAAATTTCTAAGAATAATTGAACACATTGGGAAGGATTTTTGAATGGAATCAAATTTTGAGACATGGCTTTGAGAATGTTAACTTGTATTCATTGGATATATCACACTTTTTTGTTACTTAAGGAATGGACTGCTTAAATTTGATGTTTGTTTTATTTTAATTTCTGATTAATAAAGTGAGATTGATAGTAAATTAATAAGCAATAAATTTAAAAGTTTAAAATAGTTGAGTTAGCAGGTTTGCTGCTATGGTATGATGATTGCTCTCTTGATATATCTATACATAAGAAGCCGGGCGTGGTGGCTCAGCCTGTAATCCCAGTGCTTTGGGAGATCGAGGAGAGAGGATTGCCTGAGTCTGGGGGTTCAAGACCAGCCTGGGCAACTTGGTAAGACCTTGTCTCTACAATAAATCACAAAAAAACTAGCCGGGGGTATGTAGTTCCAGCTACTTGGAAGGCTGAGGCGGAAGGATTGCCTAAGCCCAGCAGATTGAGGCTGTGGTTCTCAAAGCTTACACTCAATTTTTACCTAACCCTGAATTGTACCCCACATCTTTATAATAAAAAATAAAATAAAATAAACATAAGAAATGATGAGCTCTGTTTTCTAAAAAATTGATTATCAATTCATTTTTAAATTTTTTGTTGATTTTTGGTTTAGAGATTCTCAAGTAATTTTTCGTCGGTGCTAGTGAAATAGTATCAACAATTTCCAGACCTATCAAAGTAAATAAGGGAGGCTCATAGAGATATCATTAACTCTTTTATCGTACTCATTTAAATAACGTTTGATGAGTAAGAAGTGAGTTGAGTTAAAAATATAAAAACTAAACAGTTCTAACCTTAGTTAGATCAAATTGATGGTTAATGAATGTTTAAAATGTATAATGGCCTGATGATCAGAACTGAGTTTATTAAAGGAGACTTTGAAGGGAGTATATGTTGATATATGTTGATAGTGGCTTTGGGTGGGGAGTCACATGAATTTGCAGCATAGTATTTGTATTGAGTTCAGTGATTGAAGTAGAACATAATAAAATCTCTTAAAATATGGAGCCTCCTTTTAACGTCAAAAATTTGTGACAGCTGGGTTTGGTGGCTCATGTATGTAATCCCAGTGCTTTGGAAGGCTGAGGCAGGAGGATCACTTGAGGCCAGGAGTTCAACCAGCCTGGGAAGCACAGTAAAACTTCCATCTCTACAAATAAAATAAAATTATAAAATAAAATTAAAAATAAATTTTAAAAATTAGCCAGGCATGAGTGTGTGTACCTATAGTCCCAGCTACTTGGGAGACTGAGATGGGAGGATTGCTTGAACCCAGGAGTTCGAGGCTATAGTGAGCTATAGTCATACCTCTGCACTCCAGCCCGAGAGACAGAGCAATATCCTGTCTCAAAAAACAAACAAAAAACCTTTTAGGACTCTAACATCATTATAGTTGTATATTTGGCTTCTATTTATTGAGAAAATAGAAGATGACTACAAACACTACTATGAATTCAGAAATGTGCATGCATATGAAATGCTTTATTTGATTAATCAAAAACATTTAAAAATTATATACACAGGGCCGGGTGTGGTAACTCAAGCCTGTAATCCCAGCACTTTGGGGGGCCGAGGTGACAGGTTTGCCTGAGCCCGCAGGTTTGAGACCAGCCTGGGCAACATGGTGAGACCTTATCTCTACAATAAATCAAAAAATTAGCCAGGCATAGTAGCATGCGCCTGTAGTTCTTGCTGCTTAGAAGACTGAGACGGAAGGATCACCAGAGCCCAGCAGGTCGACGCAGGGGTGGCCATGAGTGTGCTACTGCACTCCAGCCTGGGCGACAGAGTGAGACTTCAACTTAAAAAAAAAAAATTGTATATGCAATTACAAGTAGATGTTTCTGTACACATATATACATGCACATGCACATATGCATACATTTTACAAATAAAGAAATTCTTCATTATACAGACAATGCTTCTGGAATGTGTGATGATTTCACTGACTGCTTTTTATAGTCTCCAGCCCCCTGGCAAACAAGGTGGCATCCACTGAGTTCTGTGTTGGGTATTTCAAGAAGAGATGCTTAATTAGAGCACAAAGTCTTATGACAGGATTTAGTAGAATAGTATTAATAGATACAGTTATTTTTTGGGGGAGGGATGAGTAATAAAAGTAAAGTGAGATTTTAGAAATTGTACTTATAGGATTTGGAACAAAAATGGAATGAGGAAAGCCAAAGGGAGAGAGGATTGCTTCTTGCAGTAATCTTAAGATTAATGTATTGAAAAATCTGTTCTAGATTGGTACAAAAGGCAAGGATTTCAGAAAATTTAGAGACAAAGCTATCGCAGACCATGGTGATATATTGCACATTGCTGGTGAAGTTCAGATTAAATTCCTTAAAACTGCAGAAACATAAAATATGATACTTCACCCGGGCTCGGTGGCTCAACCTGTAATCCCGAGTCTTTGGGAGGCTGAGGTGAGTGGATTGCCTGAGCCCACGGGTTTGAGACCCGCCTGGGCAGCGAGACCTCATCTCTACAATAAAATCAAAAAATCAACCGGGTGTGGTAGCGCGCGCCTGTAATTCCGGCTACTCGGAAGGCTGAGGCGGAAGGATCGCCGGAGCCCAGCAGTTCGAGGCTGTGGTGGCCAGGAGCGGCCACTGCACTCCAGTCTGGGCGACCGAGTGAGACTCCAACTCAAAAAAAAAAAAAATATGATACTTGAGATAACTTGACATTGATGTGCGAGCTATTTGTATTATTATTAATTGCTGAAAATATAATCTAGACTGTAAAATTAATACGATATAGGATTTATAGGTACTATAAACTATTAGACTATTTTAAACATTGTAATGTAATCTTTAATATTATCGTTTACTGGTTAAAATTTCTATGAAAGTCGTCTAAGTGAATAAGTCTAATTGAAATTTTTTAGTGTATGTGATAACTTTCAATAAAAATTTTTTAAATTGCCACAAAATTGATTCATAGAGTTTAATTTGTGTTTAAAACAGATTTGTTATATTCATTCATTCAATAAAAACTCTATTGAGTATTGACTATGTGCTAAGCACTGTCCAAAGGCATGGAGATGGTAGCGATTGAGACAGCATTCATCATCTCATGGACATTTCATTCTAGTGGATAAAGACAGAAAATACATTATTTAGCTAACAATTAGTGGTAGATGCCATGGGGAAAATTAAAATAAGTAAGGTGGTAGAATATGACATTAGTAAATGATAGTAAATGGCTCTGTTGGTTTGTTGTTAGAAGAGTAGTCTTCAACCCTTTTGGCATCAGGGACCAGTTTTGTGGAAGACAATTTTTCCATGGATTGGGGGTGGGTGGGGAGAGGTGGTTTCAGGATGATTCAAGTGCATAACATTTATTGTGCACTTTATTTCTATTATTATTACATTGTAATGTATAATTAAATAATTATACAACTCACCATTAAAAAAAAAAAACAGGGCCGGGCTCAGTGGCTCAGCCTGTAATCCTAGCACTTTGGGAGGCTGAGGCAAGTATATTGCCTGAGCCTGTGGGTTCGAGACCAGCCCGAGCAATTTGGCAAGACTTAGTCTCTACAATAAATAAGAAAGTAGCTGGGCATGGTAGTGCACACCTGTAATTCCAGCTACTTGGAATTGCATAACATTTATTGTGTACTTTATTTCTATTATTATTACATTGTAATGTATAATTAATTATACAACTCACCATTTAAAAAAAAACAGGGCCGGGCTCAGTGGCTCAGCCTGTAATCCCAGGACTTTGGGAGACCGAGGTGAGTATATTGCCTGAGTCCGTGGGTTCAAGACCAGCCTGAGCAATTTGGCGAGACTTGGTCTCTACAATAAATGAAAAAGTAACTGGGCGTGGCAGTGTGCACCTGTAATTCCAGCTACTTGGAAGGCTGAGGTGGAAGGATCGTTGAAGCCCAGCAGGTTGTCACTAGGGTAGGCATGAGCATGCCACTGCACTCCAGCCTGGGCTATGGAGTGAGACTACAACTCAAAAGACAAAAACAAAAAAAAAAGCAGGCACAGATAGAAGTGGTAGATATAATAATGGGTGGGCCTCGTGTGGACTAATATTAATGTCAGTCTCTGACTTAAAACCTACCATCAGTTGCAGCTGTACAATTGAAGTACATCAATTCCTTTGCCACTCAGTGATAGGGTTTTGATATGAGTCTGCATGCAATTGATTTACTGTGATCTCTGTGTAGTCAAAGCTTACCGCTAGTGTTAATCTTTATTTGCAGCCACTCCCCAGCGCTAGCATCTTCACCTGAGTTCCACCTCAGATCATCAGGCATTAGATTCTCATAAGGAGCATGCAACCTAGATCCCTGCTGTGCACAGTTCACAATAGGATTGGTGCTCCTATGAGAATCTGATGCCCTGGCTGATCTGACAGGAGGTGGAGCTCAGGCAGTAATGCAAGCAATGGGGAATGGCTGTAAATACAGATGAAGCTTTGCTTGCTTGCTTGCTGCTCACCTCCTACCGTGCAGCCCAGTTCCTAATAGGCCATGGACCCTACTGGTCTGTGGCCTAGGAGTTGGGGACCCCTGTTGTAGAAGTCCTCTTTGATTGCTGAATAACTAGAAGAAAGCATCCATTGGATATTTCGAGGAAGGAACTTAGTCCATGTATAATAGAGAGAACGCAAGGACTCTAAGGTGAGAATGCACATGGACTGTTCAACAGAAAGGATCAGCAGGTGAAGGGGGTAAGTGACATTAGATGAAGCCTGAAAGGCAGGCAGGGTCTGATCATAAGCTAGAGTCAAAGTTTGGTGTTTATTTTAAGTTCAGTGAGAAGCTACTGGATGTGGTACACTATTTGATGTGATTTATGTTTTTGCTTCATGGAGAAAGCATTAGAGAAGACAAGAGAAGGCAGGGAAAGTAGTTGATTCAGAATTTTTTATCAGATTGGATTTGAGAGGTAACAGAAAAAGGAATCAAAGACTTTTTGATTTGGATACATTGTTGAGATGAGGAAGACACGTAGAAGGCATAAAGGGAGGCTTACTAATATTATAGCGAGTGTTCCCTTTTGACTATGTTAGTGAAGATCTCAAAGAAGCAGTTTGATGTTAGCCTGGAATGTTAAGTGGAGGTCAGGGCTGGTGACATAGATTTGAGAGTCCAGTTGGTTGATATGATGGTATTTAAAACCACAGGTTTGAGTGAGAGTCCCCTGTGGAAATATGTAGTTTCAGAAGACAAAGGGTTCAGTTAGGTCAAGCACTTCTGGCATTTAGAGGTAGATCAGAGGAATGACCTAGCAATGCAGACACCTTTTTTGAGACTTCTGAAAATATAAAGATCTTTCTGGGAATCCATACTGTTGAAATAAACTGAAACGATGGGCTATCAGTTTAACAACGCACAAATCCATTGGGGACTACAAAGCAAATACTGTCTACATTTTAATTTTAGTGGTAACTATATTTTGTTTCTTCAGAAGTTGAAAAGTATGTGGTGAACACAATAATTAAAACCATACTTTTAGAAATTACTTACAGATGAATTTATTTGGGGACAAAAACCCAAAGAATGTAAAAGGAACAAAGTAGTTTTTCAAAATCAAATGGTAGACTGAGTGCAGTGGCTTACAGGAGGCTGAAGTGGAAGGACTGCTTGAGTCCAGGAGATCAAGTACAGCTAGGACAACATAGCGAGACTTCTTCTCTACAAAAAAATCTCAAAAATTAGCTGGGTGTGATGGCACACATGTATAGTCCTAGTTACTCGGAAGGCTGAGGCAGAAGGATCTCTTGAGCCCAGGAGGTCAAGGCGGTGGTAAGCCTTGATTGTGCCACTGCACTCGACCCTGAGTCAAAAAAAAAAGCAAATGATAAAAGTACACATATAATTATTGTCACATTTCTTATGGGGGAGAAGGAAAAATAAAACTAATGGAAAACCCCATCACAGATAGAAATACTTGAGAGAAAGAAGATTGATTTATGAGGAAAAGGGAAAAAATAAAGACAAAGCCTTGAGGCTGATCCATCAGTTGAAATATTTAGAGGGAATGGTAATCTTTATGCTACTATAACAGGCTGCAGGAACAGACAAGGTGAACAAACACTCTTCAGTGTGTTTAACATGGACTAATGACATCCATAAAAGTTAAAATAACAGTTTTCATTTTTATAGTACCTTGCCTACAAAAAAGAAAGAGAAGGCACCTAAAGACCTTAGTTCACTTCTAAAACTCAAGAATAGTAACGATTTCAGAGATTTAAAAGCATTTTTAGTGGATTCACATCAATTGGGAGTATAATGTGATGGTTTGATTTAGAATACATTTGAAGCAACGTAGCTGCCTTTACATGTCGACAGTAATTTAGGCTTTGAAGTTTCTTAGTTTTTGAAAAGTATTTTGGAACTCATATGAAGAGTTTCACTGTGAAAGAGTATTCATAATGGGAGTATTCATGCATAAGTTTAGTGATTGGCTTCTTTTAAAATGTCGTGATTTGTCTTGGCATGATTTTGTATGTTCCAATGATCCTACTAGTGCGTTGAATTGTTTGTTTCCTCAGGAGCAAGTTACACCATTCTGTTAACTGACTGAATTATTCTTTGAGATAATCATTTGTGTTGTCACTCAACTACGGGCACACATTCTCACTTATCAACTCTCTCATCATGAGATGCAGGCCCTGTGCTTGGTGCTGGCTCAGATGGATGGAGATGGAGTTCTTGAACTCAGGAGGGCAGAGTTGTATGTGTGGACTCTACTCATCCAAGAGTAGCCTGTAAGGACTCACAATTCTTTGAAGTTACATGGTTTTTTATCACATTAACAATGAGGTGTGTGACCAGGAAAAAAAAAAAAAGACAAAGACTTATTGGTGTGGGCTTTCCAGATGTTGGATGCAGCTATAATACACAGTATTGTTTTTGTTTTTAAATTCCTCTAGTCCTCAGGCCTTAACCTTGGCTTCATTAGCTTCATTCTGTTTTCTCTGACTTTTTTTAGCACCAAGAGACCGTTGCCAATGCAGCATCATAACAGAGAATAAGGTTGATTTTGTCTTCATTTAAGAGAAAATATTGTAAAGATTTATTATTATCTTGCTTTTGTAGCATATATGTACCTTTGTTAAGCTTGTGAACACATATATGGATGTGCTCAGTGGTATTTCGCTTGATCAAAATTATGAACAGTGCAATTCTTGGAGTTTTGGTTTGCTTGTTGTTCTTTCTTTATTTATTTATTTACATCTCATAGGTCTACATAGGTATTGGCCTACATAATAAACTCAGTTAATCTTAGCTTAACTTATTTAAATGCTATGGGTCTTTCCTTTTCTTCCTCTTTATTCTGCTGGTAGAATTAAGAGTTATTATTGATCAGACGGTTTTTACTGTATTGTAGCTTCTGGATGGCGACTTTCTGCCAGAGGGAAAGAGCTACAGATGAAACTTACCCTATTTGTGTGGTTTTTTCTTTTTTTTGAAACTTACCTTATTTATATATAGAAGAATAAAATGGCAAGATTGAGTCATTCAATGGCTTAATGATAAGGAAAAGGAATGATGTAAAATAAGGTTATTAGGTGGGATCTTTGAATATGAAATTCTGTCAAAATTCTGCAATAGAGACTTCTCAATACAGTAAGGATATCTTTGGTGTGCTGGACTTGTGGGCAGAAGAGGTTTTCTGAGGCATCCAAGGTGCTTTTCCCATCTCCATTAGTTCAAAGTTATAAAATAGTAGGGCCTAGATCTAAGTATAGTATCCCTGAGTGGTGAGTTACACTGCCAGCTAATAAAAAGTTTTATACTTTGACATGTTCCGATAAGTTTTTATTGTAGGTTGTGAATGTTTAATATCCTCCTAGGGGCTTTTAGGAGAATATGTTTTCACAGCACATGTGAAGCCATTATATTCTGAACCAAACTAATGGGCTTTAATTATGTCAAGGGCTGTGGATCCTGGAACTGCTGACAAATTCATAATGTATTTTAAATTACTAGCATGGAAAGTACAAATCAAAGGTTTAACCTGGAGTAGTGTTAGGAAAATAATTTCCTTTGCTAAGATGCCTCCTGTCGTTTTAATTTTTCAAGTTGAAGACTGTGGTTGAGTCATCTGTGAGTCTCATGTGACATTTCTGTCTACACCTTGGAGTAGACAAAGTGCTGAACTTGACTTTAGGAAACCCAGATTTGAGGCCAGAGTTTTTCACTTATTCTTGGTTTGAATTTGTATGAGTTACTTGATATTAAACATTTCCTTTTCTTCGGGTTTAATAGAGGGGAGACCTATAACATGGGAAGATTTAGGATTATTGAAAGAATGAGACAAGATGATACATAGACAAACAGTAAAAACCTGAGAGAACTCATCTTTATTCTTTTGGTTGAGAGGGGTTTAAGTCTTAATTAGCAGACCTGTTAGAAGTTCTCTGCTTAGTTGTGAACCTGGTTAATCTTGTTAATACTTTTCCCTTTTGATCAGTGTTACAGCCTTCTAACTTACTGCATTCTCTTGTTCTATTAATATGGCCGTGTATGTGTGTATTGCTGTGCTTCCTTTTATGACACCATTGATAATATAATTTTGATATTTGCCTGATCTCTTGGTTCTAAAAATGAGAGAAGACAAAACAATATCCTTGTTATTAAAGTACTGAGTAAGTCTCTGGTCCAGTGAATCACTTTCCAGTGATCATACATTTTTGCTGACTTTCATAAGTTACTGGTGATCCACAAGACAAAATCGGATCTTCAATGCTTCAAGCATTTCTTTCTTAATTTTCTTTTTAACACGCCTATAGTTTGTCATCAGATGCAGATAGTTATAATGATGATAAGGAGTGAGTTGGTGCTTCAAAGGACATCTGTGCCCTTTCTGCATTTTTGATAAAATGATGCTTGTGAGTTTGCTGGAGATTTCAAGCTTTACTCCCATAGTGCTGGGAACATCATAACATCGTAATGTAAATGAAATATTTTCCATTTTCTGCCAGTCAGACCAATGTGGAAAATCAAGTGTTTGTAACTGATTTATAATAATTGAATAATCATCAAATACTTGATTTACTATGTTCCTGACACATAGTAAAGATTCACTAAATGTTTGTGACATTGAACTGATAAGGACTTTCATTCCCCACGCAGAAGGAAGTTGGTGTGTTATAAGTAGTTACAGGAATTGTGTACACATGGTGCTAACTTTGCAGTGCCCAGTCAAGTGCTGTGTGCTCTTTAAACACTGATAAATTGAATCTGATATTAATTAAAAGACTTTAAAAGTGATACTCTCATAATTAAAATTTGACTTGGAGACTGAAAAAAACCCCTATGCTAATCTCTGTCTTCACCCGAGATCTTTCTTGGTTGAATACACACCTCTCAAGTCTGTGAAACTCAGGGTTGCAAATATTTAGTATTGGAATGTGTGGTTTTTTTGTGTTTTCATGAGGGATATGACTATCGTTTGTAGCATGCTATTTTTAAGTGAAGACAGAAGAGAATGTGTTGAGAATATTGTGGGAACTCCAATTAATATGAATGGAAGAAAGAGTATCACCATACACTCTATAAAATAATTTGCAATCTTAACAACCACAGAGCTTTCCAAGTACTGCAGTTGATAGTGTTCAGTTAAGTAACCCCCTTTTCTAAAAACAAGACTTCCTGTTACAGGTAGACATTTTCTTATTAAGGATTTTTCTGCGGACATCATTAAGCAGCATCAGTTTGTTTGTTTTTTGAGTTGGAGTCTCGCTCCATCTCTCAGGCTGGAGTGCAGTGGCCTCAACCTGCTGGGCTCAGGCGATTCTTCCACCTCAGCCTTCCAAGTAGCTGGAATTACAGGCGTGCACAACCACGCCCAGATAATTTTTTTGATGCGTTGTAGAGATGAGGGCTCACCAGGTTGCTCAGGCTGTTCTCAAACCCGTGAGCTCAGGCAATTCCCTTACCTTGGCCTCCCAAAGTGCTGGGATTATAGGCTTCAGCCACTGCGCCCGGTCGGCATCAGTTTTTTAAATAATCGATTTGATAGAACAGAGGCCAATGTAATGATGACTTTTGTGTCTTCCTGATGGCAAAAGACAAAAACAATCTCATTACTTGAGATACATAATGAAGAGGTGAAATGCATGTGCTAAAACCATTAGCTTCACTTATTAAGGCCTATCCATTCAAAGAAAATCTCTGATGCAGTACAATTTTTCAATTGCTGCCTATATTGCCATCAAACTCTTTGACACTGCTCTCTTTGAATAACAAACTCTGACTCATGCCATTTGAACTAGGACATAATTTAATTGAAATGTGGATGTGATAAACATATTATTGTAATATATGTTTTCATGTAATTCATGAAATTTAGAGTGATAGGGTCATTACGATACGTCTTTAAAAATATCAAGCCTCAAACATTTACTAAAAAGTTTTTCAGTATTTTACTGATTCATAAATGTATCTGCTTTCAAACAAGCAAACACACTGAAAAAAATGTTTACATGTTTGACTTCCTTTTACCACCAACTTAATAGCTTAACATAACTTCTTAGCATGCTAGAAAACATGCCGGTGTGACACAAATATGGTAAAAAATACAAAAAGTCAATACTCTTTTAACTTAAGAACTCTGGGAATTTGGACCAAAAGGGATACTCTTTGTTAGAAGAGACTCTAAAAGAGTCATTACAAGCCTTGTGGTACTTTTTTTTTTTTTTTAGTTGAAATCTCACTCTATTGCCCAGGCTGGAGTGCAGTGGCAGGCTCATGGCCACCACAACCTCGACCTGCTGGGCTCAGGCGATCCTTCCACCTCAACCTTCCAAGTAGCTGGAACTACAGGTGCACACCACCACACCTGGCTAATTTTTTTATTTATTGTAGAGATGAGGTCTCGCCAAGTTGTCCAGGCTGGTCTTGAACCCCTGAGCTCAGGCAGTCCCTTGCCTCTGCCTCCCAAAGTGCTGGGATTACAGGAGTGAGCCACCATACCCAGCCTGCCTTGTGGCATTTATAATGTCTATCGCTACAACCGGTTCCTAGAATAGGATAGTTGTACTGGTTAACAAGTGTCACTAAATTATACAGGATACTTCTCTCAGAAGTGAACTCTCTCCAGAGTGAACTAAGCATATCCTTCAGAATTTATCTGCATTTTCTGTTGGTTGTTACGGGCTCAGGAAATAACACAAAAGCTGTTAGCTAAAAGAATTGAATCAAAATTCATCAGAGAGACAGACAGTGGAACCAGAATGCCTTCAGTTAAAACCCAGCTCTATCACTTACGCATTTGTTTTCCAGTTTTTGCTGTTATAAAAAACACTACAGTGAATATTCATATATAAATAAATATCTCTGGACACTACTGAACATTTCCTTAGGATAAATTCCTAGAAATGCAGTTAATAGGTTAAAGGCATGTACTTACTTTTAAGGGCTTTTGGTGTTTACTGCCATGTTGCCCTTCAGAATCATTTATCGTCATATGAGTTGTATCTATTTTTCTTATTTTAACTCCCAGTTCAAATATGGGCACCCATTTTTCCATGCCGACATCTGAACTGGGAGTTAAAATAAGAAAAATGCTGCTGATCTGAAAGGCAAAGTTTTCTATTTTGAAAGAGTTTCTTTGATTAGTGGTGAGGCTAACAATTTCTCGTGTTCATTGTGTTGGCGTCATTTCCCTGTTCCTATCTTTTGCCCATTTTTCTATTAGAGTATTTGTGATTTTTTTTTTTTGGTATATAGCTGTTATTTATATAAGCACGTTTGTGTGCTCACATACACGCTATCATATGTATATGAACATTTCTTGTTTTCTTGTTAACATAGTGCTTTGGTTAGTGTTTTGCTGTACTGAAATTTAAAAAAATGTATTTTGTAAAAGGTTTTTTAAAAAAATATTTCTGCCTTTAGAAATATCATACCCCATAATTATAAAAATACCAATATTTTCTTCTAGTACTGTCAATTGTTTTCTTATGTTCTTTTTTTTTTTTTTTGAGTTAGAGTCTCACTTTGTTGCCCGGTTTGGAGTGCAGTGGCACACTCAGGGCCACCCCAGCGTTGACCTGCTGGGCTTAGGCAATCCTTCTGCCTCAGTCTATCAAGTAGCTGGAACTACAGACACATGCTACCACGCCCGGCTGGTTTATTATAGAGACGAGGTCTCACCAAGTTGCCCGGGCTGGTCTTGAACCTAGGCTCAGGCAATCCTCTTGCCTCAGTATCCCAAAGGGCTGGGATTACAGGCTGAGCCACTGCGCCTGGCCTTCCTTACATTCTTAAAATTTATGGGATTATTTTTAATATGATAAGTTAGGAATTTTGAAATATATTTTTTGAATGGATAGTACATATACCTTGTACAAAATTCAAAAGGTATAATAAGAGTCTACCTCTCACCTCTAACTTAATATGACTATCACTAAAGTTCTAAACGATATATTTATTAATAATTTTAAATTTTCTTATATATGCATATGAAAATGGCCCTGTGCGTGTCCTTTTAAAGTTTGTATTTTTTAAATGTTGTGTTTATATTACCTGGAAGCTTTATGAATTATGATATTAAATATGCATGTATCTTTTCCTTACTTTTTCCTGCCAGTTATGTAAATTCTGATAGTTTTTGTAATCAACTCGAGTATAGAAGTTTTCTCCAGTTTTTAACTTCTGTTTCAGTGGTGATTCAAATACATTTGGAGGGTTCTTTACCTTATCTACTTATGATATTGCTTGAGAATACAGATTCCGGGTGCCAATTCCAAGAAGTACCTTTTATCCAGATAATTCAGTAATTCCGACTACCACAGCCATATTTTATTTTTCTGTGTATAAATCTGTGAGGGGTAAGAGATTTGTTTTTAGAGGGCATCCTGACTTCTAGAGAATGAGTGGTGTCGAGGGATACGGGTGACCCTACTGTAATTCCATCTCAGCACCTAATGGACCTGGTTTTGCAATAGGATGATTTCTGAGTGTGATATGACTCCTTTATAAGCAATAGGTACAATTTTACTACATGGATGAGTCAGACTTTAAATAGCGTCATCTCCCATGCTTTGACAGTATTCATTCCTTACCTTGGAAGGTAATCTAATGCTGACGAAAGCACTCTGGACTAAGAGGTCAGGAGGCCTGGATTTGCCTCCAAAGCTCATCCCATTTGAGTCAAGTACTTTCAGCATCTTTTGTTTTCTTAGTTCTGATGTGACAATAATAACTCAATGTCCCCATCTGTTGTAACTGAATATCACATGAAGTATGCAGAGTACACTGAAATCACAGAATGTGCTATACAACTGTAAATTGCTGAAAGGGGAACATCTCTGCTTGATTTTTCTGCATCTCTGTGCATGAGCTCGGTGTTCGGAAGATGCATGTTTGTGCTGTCACTTGGGCTGTCTGTGTCAAAGCCCACTTATCCATAGATGGTGCTACACATCTTCAAGCTCGCTTGGCTGTTATGTAATCTTCCACTTCTGGATGTGGGGAACTTGGGACAACATTTTAAAAGTAAAAGTGAGGAAGGGTTTCTCTTGGCATTTATTTATACATACATTATTCTTACATGTAGATATAGCAGAAAGGAGAATCATTTCATCTATCACAGAGTCGTGCACTTTATGTGAATGTAATTTTAACAATAAGGTAAAAAAAGTACAGACTGTCAAAGGAGAACTCAGTTTTATTATTCAGTTTCTGCATACCAAAACATGAAATTTAAGACCGCAAAGTATTCAGAATACATAAAGTATTCCTGTCAATCAATACAAAAGTGACAGCTGATCAAATAGAAAAAATGAGAGATGCCCATGGGTGGGCATTTCACAAAAGACGAAACACAGATGGTCCCTTGCAATAGAAATTAGTGCCAGCCTCATTATTAATTGGAGAAATGAAAATTAAAATTACAATGACGTATTATTTTATGGAGTGGCACTATTATTGTTGGTGATAATGTGGAACAACAGGAATTTTCACCCAATTCCGAAAGGAATGGAACATAACCACTTTGGCAAACTATAATTATTTAGTAAACTTGAAGATATACATGTACTGTAATTTGAGGCTTTCCCCTCTTAGGTATATATCCTAGCAAGATTTTTGCATATGTACACAAACATATATAAGAATATTTGTTGTGGTATTGATAAGAAAAAGAATCTGAAGCAACAATATACTGGAAAAAGAAATTGAGCTGTAGTCATACAGGTGATTAGAGCAGAAAAAAATGAATAAGATACAGGAATTCACATCTGCATGGATTCATCTCAAAGGTATAATATTGTATCACCATACAAGTTGCAGAATACATACTTTATGTTTCTAGTTATATAAAGTGGAAAAACTCAGCAAATTTGAATAATATATTGCATAGGTATACATTAATTTGTGGCAAAAGTATTTAAAAAAGCAAGGGAATGTTTTGGAGTGGCACACAAAAAACTCCAGAATTACTCATAATGTCATGTTGTTTCCTTCAACCTGGTTGATAAGTTCATGGGAGTTCATTTTATTTAAAATATGCATTTCTTTATGTGCATTCTTCTGAATGTGTAATACTTTTTCAGTAAAAGTGGGAGTGCCTAGAAGATGTTGGTTGGGACTTGGTCTGAAAGTTCTCATCACAACCTAAAGAAAGTGACAGCAATAAATGACAAATGTTCTCTCAACCGTAGTTTTACTAATACTGCACTAATAAGCAGAAGAGCAAGTATGCAGATAAGGATATTAATGACTCACAAATGGAGAAGAGAAACTTAAAATATTTACTAAGGCCAGGCTATTGAATAGAGTAGCTGATATGGATTAAATGCCATTTAAAAAATTTTCTGATGATCTGTTTACCGTGCTAAAAATCAAATCTGTGAAGTCTTGTATCCAATCACAAAATTTAAATTTTATTGTGTTTGACCTAATTAATCCATGTGTCTGTTAGACATCAAATTGATTGTTAGATTTAACAGTCAATGACAGATAGCAGTCTGGCACTATTTTAACATGATTGTGTGTGAAGAATCTATTAACTGTTCCATTGTTTAATCTTTTTATGGTAGCAAGTTTCACTTATGTGCATCCAGAAATTTTGAGGACATTTAAATTGCTTTCTTTTTGAAATTAATGAGAATGGAGAATAACCATTTGACATTGTTCTCTTGGTTGCACTTTATATTATTGACATTTACATAATTATTTGACCTTTTCTTTTGTGTGATAAACATCTTTCCCCTAATGCTTTGACTTTTTCACATGGGTTTTAGTTTGCATGATTTAAATTGTATTTGTGGCATTCAAAACAGCAGGATGTGGCCAAAATGAACTGGAAGAAGCTCTAGAAATATTTTTACCACTTCTGCTTGTTTCCTTTTGAGGAAATTGGGTATTGAAGGTTATTAGCTTAACGAACGTTAGTCCTGTCAATGGTAGAATCAGGCCTTATTTGGACCTTCTGAGTTGCAGTACTGCATTTTGGCTGTGTCCCTTCTGCTCTAATATGATGGCTCATTATACTTTAACTATGCAATTTAATTAGTAGCAATAGGATTTGAACCTTTATGGATGTGTATTTATAACCCAGCACTTTTCAGTAATTTGTACCTAAGAAAATTGTAACACCTTGGTGAGTCTTATTCAGCTTATATTCTCTATTGTATGTTCCCTACCATAAGATTCTATTTTGTCTACTTCAACCAGTATTTTCTTTTCTCCCTAAAAGCTCTAGAATCATAATGCCATTACCCCTTTTTACATATACATGGGGTGTCAAAGACTCTTCTAGATATTAGTTTTCAGATTTGTATATATTCTTTACATTGTGAGGAATAATCTGATCACACAGTTGCTGAGTAGAATTCTTTTTTACAAAAGTTTTAATTTTAAAGATGCGGGGTACAATACATGTTTAGGTATACAAGTGGTACAGGTAAAGTTTGGGCCTCCCTTTGGTCCCCAGAGACAGGATTCTAACCCAGTTCTTTCTAATTACATGATAAACCATCTTTAGCTCAAACTATGCGGTTGACTCAGTGGTGAATTTATAGATGTTCTTAAACTGAAAAGAAGGAACAAGAAATGCAGGTCTAATTTGTCATAGTGTAATGAGTCACATGGGACATAGAGTCACATGGAACAAAAGTAGATTGTTTTTTTTTTTTTACAATAATTTTGCAATTGCTCTCGTGAATCTGTTTAGTATAATTTTAGCTTTCACATGCATCCATTGGCTTATTTGCTTTTTGGACTTTGTCATTTATTTTATTTATCAAGTTAATTTTTATTTTGTTTTTATTTTCTATATTTGTTAGCACTTTATCGATCTTTATGGCTCCTGAAATATTAAGTGCTTTAACCCTTAGAATCTGTTTCATTCCTTATGATATGTATACAGATTTGAAAACTATTGCTCTCAGGCCTGAAGCCAGTTTAATACCACTTTGTGTATCTGTAAGTTGTGTCTGGAGCAGGTTTTTTTTTAAGTCGGAGTCTCACTCTGTCACCCAGGCTGGAGTGTAGTGGCATGCTCACGGCCACCACAGCTTCAATCTGCTGGGCTGAGGTGATCCTTCTGCCTCAGCCTTCCAAGTAGCTGGAACTATAGGCACACGTCACCACGCCTGGCTAATTTTTTGATTTATTGTAGAGATGATGTTTTACCAGGTTGCCCAGATTGGTCTCAAACCCCTGGACTCAGGCAATCCTTTTGCTTTGTCCTCCCAAAGTGCTGGCATTACAGGCTTGAGGAACTGCGCCCAGCCCATGTTTGGAGTATTAATTGGTACCTTTTTAGTATGAGTCTTCAGTTAACTTTACTATTTGCTCAATATTATTGTTCTGGAGTCTTTAGAGTGATAGATGACTACTTACAGTATCTGTAGCAGTGGTCTCCAAAGTGGTTGCCTCTACTACTTTAGTAGATACAAGACCATTCAATGGAGGTGGGGAAAAGCAATATTATAACATCTTTTGATATTTTATTTTTTAATTTGAAACACAGGTAAGAAACAAACTAAAAATTTAAAATAATTACTGCACAGTTTGGTTGCCTTTTCCTCAGTTTGTCTGAATGATGTTTGGTTATACATCACCATACTTTGTTGTCTGAGTTATGGAAGGTATTTTGTCAGTTAGCGGGAGTTTCACAACTAGGGGTTTCTTGATTTTAGCATATCACAACAGAATGTTAATGTAGTTTAATGGCTAGCTATCTTATATAACTTTCTTCATGAATTAATAAATGTCAAGTGTTTAGAATAGTAGTCCTTGACAACTGCAGAGTAGCACTAGTTGAGTGTTAGCATGACATTATTTATTACCTAATATTCAAGTTCTAGCCTAATTCTCTAAAAAAATAGACAACCCATTTTAAGAGATTCTGTGTAGTTGAACAAACTGAAGACTATCCTAGAAATGTGAATACAAATGAAAAAAAAAGTAAACATAGAGCTGGTATTTCTTCTTTTCCTAGGACAAACTCTTTGCCAGCTGTGTTATGCGGTCAAAACTATGACAGTAATTAGATCTGACATGAGAATGTCCAAAAACATTCAAGTCTGTCAGGGAGGTATATATGCATGTATATTATTGTTAATTACAAATCTTATCCTGTGGGTCTGTTGTGCCTTGAGATATAAGGTAATGAGAGTGTGAAGTCATCACAGTTAGTGAGACATTTAAAAATTAAATATTAAGAACACAAAGTTTGAGATTTATATGACTTGTAATGCCCCTGAAAAAATTTTAGAAGCCTTTTTTCTGTCTTCCTTAGTGGTGAGAGACAAAAGCCACAGTCTCTTGGGAAAAACACTTTGTTATCATCATAGAACTGACTGAAATAATACCACGAAACTGTGTTATCACACACTAAAATGCATTCCTGTGCCTGTAAGTATTCTGGGAAAACATTGCTGAACATGTGAAAGAGATATTAGAAAAATTACTCAGCATTGGGAGATTGACTGTAGAATTGCACTGATTCTATTTAAATAATGAAAATCATGAAGAGCTACTTCTTATGAATCTTGAAAGGAAACATTATGGAGAAGATATATTGTCAGTAGTGAAGCATTTCTTTGGTGAGAGGAAGGATTTTGGGAAGATGTTCTTGATGGAAAATAAGTAAACACTGTATAGCCTCTAATGGATTTGACTCCTTGACTGGAAATAAAATCCTGGGGTAAGTTTACAGAACCTACTTTTTTCATGGGATTCATGCTCTCACATGCAAGCTGTTGGAACTAGCATATAAAATATAATAGTATTTTATGATTTAATATGAAATGATTGTACCATGAATAGTCTTTTGTCTTCTTGTAATCTTTTGGCAAACTACTTAAAGTGGTTAATTTTACAAAAACTTAAGTGTTCATGACTTGCAGTGATAATCCAGAGCTTTTTTTAGCATATTCCCTCAGAAATATTTTCAAGGTGAAAGTAACATTTTTAACAATGAAAAAGTATCTGCTTTTTAGGTAACTGTACCATGGAATAGTTTGGAATTTTTTTAAAGATATGTTTTCACATTATGTGAATATGTTGCTGAAAATGATATAAGCAAATCATGCACCAAAACTCTGACATAGGCAGACTTTACCAACTTGAAAGCAGAATTTTCTAATCATTCAGATTAAAAGGTTCAGTGAGATTTGAATTCATCTGTTAGAAATATAAAAATGGGATATTACATGATTAGTTTGCAAGAGATTATTAACAATAGGGAAAATGAAAATTTGCCATCTGAATTGCAATACAATCCTTATAAGCGGTGGATTAGAATGAAAAATAGAATTATTTTCCATTTGTTTGTACACATGTGCCTTTTTTCAGTCTTGAAAATCATTAAAACGAAGTACTGAGATAAACAACTTGAAATAAGCCCTACATATTATCGAATCACAAGATTTTAATCTAAGATATTAAAAACATTGAAGCATATTCAGTCACATAGCATTCACAACTCAAGCACAGTATTATTTATCCTATTAAAAATAAGAAAAAATTTATGAAAAATATTGGTTACTTTGTTTTTAATTTAAAAATTATATATCTATTAGTATTGAAGTACAGATATACAATTAAAATAATTCACTAATATGCTCCTTTTTGGAAATGTATGTTCAAAATATTTACTTATGGAGTATGTGGTAGGGTGAATTACTCCCAAAGATATCCAGGTTCTAGTCCAGGGAACCTGTGAATATTGGATTACATGACAGAAGGAACTTTGCAAATGTGATTAAATTAAGGATTTTTAGATGGGGGAATTTTCCTGGATTATCTGGGTGAGCTCCAAATTTAATCACGTGTCCTTTATAAAAGGGAAGAAGAAAGAAAGGTTTGACTACAGAAGAGAAGGGAATGTGATAGCTGAAGCAGAGGTTGGAGTGATAAGCTTTGAAGCTGGAAAAAGTGGCCATGAGCCAAGGAATGCAGGAGGCTACTAGAAGCTGAAAACAGCAAAGAAGCAGATTCTCCCTGAGAGCCTCCAGAAAGAATCAGCCTTGCTCATATCTTGATTTTAGCCCAACAAACTGATTTCAGACTTCTGGTGTCTAGAGTTGTTAGACAAGACATTTGGATTGTTTTAAGCCATTTAATTGATGGTAATTTGTTACAACAGCATTAGGAAAACAATACTGACTGTACAAAGAAAGAAGTAGACCATTAATTTCTACTTGACCATCCTGCTTTCATCATGCTACTAGTAGCATCCTGCTTTCAACTGACTAGTTAATGAATTCTTTATTTTCTCTCTGGCTGTCTGCTGTCATATTACTGTTTTCCATATGCTTCTGGTCCAGATCCTAGATAATATTCCACTCCAAATAAAATTTTCAGAAGTTCTTTTGAAAGAGTATGAATAAGTTAATAGGAAAATCAAATTTTAAAATATGACTCCTCTGCATAAAAGCATTTTGTGTTTCAACATGAATTTTCAAAGGCAGAAATACTTTTACACATCCCAATTAGGCAACCATGAAAATAAAACTTTACTTAAGAAGTTGCTTTCCCTTAAAAATATGTTTATAGCTAAAGGTTTAACATAACGTGAGTAAACATTTGTACTCAGGTTGCTAATGTGAATTTGAATATGCTAGGACAAATAAATTGTTCGTGTTATTTAGCATATATCAATTCAACATGAACTGTTTCAGTAGGTTAGTGTTACAGGAGAATCATAAACTGAAAAAGCTTGAGCAGTTTAATGCTCAAAAATGAGAATGTTCTTTTGAAGAGAGATGCCAGGTTTCCTGAAGTTCTGGATATATTGTATTACTGACTCTTTACTTGTCTTTATGTCCTGGTGCTCTATCACAATAAAATTGAACTTGATTTCTTCAGAAAATGATGCTGGTTTAACAAAGATGCATCTCAGCAGACACTTACTAGATCATTCATTCTTTAACCATGATGGCTGTTAGCATAAACTACAGTATAACGAAATAGAGATTAGCTTATAGAAAACAGGATAGTTATTTTAGTGGGGTATTATATTATTAAATCTCCTTATTAGAATTAATGCTAGCATCAACCATTAGATTCTGTTGTGATCTTTGCCAATAAAATATTTCGAAGTGTGTTATTGTATCACCAACGAATTTTAGTCCTGTAAAGATTCAATGAATTTTTCAGGTTAGTAGCCTACTTGTGAATGAATTAGATGAATACATGCATGTTTTCTTTCTCACCTTTGTCCTGTGTCTAATTTCTACCCATTCCTCAACTCCAAGCCTACATGTGAATGGATTAAGTATGTATTTCCTGGGGTGGGGGATCCTATAATAATGTAAATAAATTCTGCGCAGATAAGTTTTATTTTTTGATGTTTGACTCAAGATACTGTACTTTTTTTAACATCAGCTGAAGTCAGAATTTTTAGGTAGTAATTTAACTATTATAGTTAGTTTTTACATTACTTTTATATGTCTACATTTGAAAAATCCCATCTACATTATATATATTGGTTAATATCTTTAAGTAACTTGAAAACATTTCTTTGGGCTTACTTAGAAATACTTTTTCAGTGGTCCATTTGCAATGAAATGATAAGTGTGTCATGTCACAAAAATTATGTTATTCTTTAATGTACTTTGAAGCACAGGAAACAATGAAGAATATTCAACAAAATACATAATGAGTAGGCAAAGTCTCAGTAGCTTATAATGTAGTGTGAAAGATATATTATGCATAATTATATGTATTACAAAGGCAGCTTGAATCATCAGAAACACTTTTCACGGACGATGTAGTATCTGAGCTTGGAATTGAGAGATGGGCTGAAATTGGACAAAGGTAGGAAGTGAAATGTGTTTATGAAAGGTAGAGTTATTTAACTTAGCATAATAGTAGTAAGTATAAAATAGGCTAAAAAATTAGCTTATAGAAAACAGGATAGTTATTTTAGTGGGGTATTATATTATTAAATCTCCTTATTAGGATTAATGCTAGCACCAACCATTAGATTCTGTTGTGATCTTTCTGTTGTGATCTGTTCTGTTGCAACCAGAATATCGATACCAGCTAGGGAGCTTGGACTTAACTTTTTTAGGCAATAGGATTATTGAGAAAGTACCTGACAGTGATATTGTGGGAAGTCTAATTTGGTGGTAAATAAGCAGAATAGACTAGAGATGGGAAGACAGAGGACTCTAGAGAAAGTATCCAGGGAGTTCTAGAAGACATACTGTGTGAGGAATAGGAATGTTGCTAAGTGAAACATTCTCTTTTATATCAGTTTAAAGGGAGTTTTTTTGTTTTTTGTTTTTGTTTTCTGCTTGATTCCCATTTCAGATATGGGTTTCACAGCTTATTTTTTTTAAGACATTGATGATTTAACTAATTACATTTGAGTATATTAGTAACACCTTACAACCCTTTTTGCCCTTCAGATACTTTTAAACTTCCAATTGCAATAGTCTGTCTCTTAAATTGTCATTCTACATCATTTACTGCTAAGATACAGAAAACCTAATCTTTTATAGCCCTTTCAAAATAGGTGCTTCCTCTTGTACTTCTACTGAAATTGTTTTCTTAAATATCTCCGGTGATATCTTAGTCATCGGAGCCAAAGGCTGATTTTCCTTACCCTATGTGACCCATATTCTATTCTAGTGCCCTCAGCAGATGTGTTATCTTCCTGTAGATTTGCTTCTCCTTCTGTGTCCCTTTCTTCAGTTAATGGCAGCACCATCTGTGCGATATTTCAGATTGAAAACTATGGATTAATCGCCAGTTCCTGCTTTACCCTTGGTGTCCAATTAGTTGTCAAATCCAGTTTTCCCTTCCCTTTAATACTCTATCTCAAATTCCATTTTACCCTGGTTTAGGTTCTTCTTGGCTCTATTAATTTATTCTTAAAACTGTTCATTTGACTTATCTCTTGCCTGAGACTATTTTGTAAGTGGCATATTTTGAACATCTAGTCTCTATTATTTCTGCCTGTGGTATAGTTGGTTTGGACTTCCTAATTGGTTAGCCAACAACTACTGACCAATTCTCTGTGCCTGAAAGAAAGTACAGCCCCACAGGGTAAAGTGAGGGGTTTTTAGTCTGGGTCACAGAAGGGGTACTAGACATTTTCTAAACGTAGGTCACTTCTGTGGACTGTTGACAAGATCCCCCTCACCCCCCGAAAGACTGATAAATGTGTTCCAAAGTAAGTGAACTGAGGAGTATTTATTTCTTGAGCTGAAATTAGTGTCCATCTCATTTACAATGCAAAACTTCCATTTCAAAGAAACACTACATATAGGCACTATACACCAGACAACTTTTTGCTAATAACTGACCAGGCTAATCAGAGCAAAACCAAAGAAACCTATCTCAGAAATGTCTTAATGGTAAGAGTTATTAAAAGACACAGCAACATGGCCAATATTAGTTATGTAGTTTTTTTGAGTATTAGCCTAAAAATTTAATCGCTCAGGCAGGGATATGATAAAATAAAAAGTGTTAGCATAGTTGTAGATATTTAATTTATTGGTTATTTAAAGAAGGTATAACTTATTTATACTATTGTGAGTAGCATTGTTTTTCGAATTCCATTTTCAGATTTATTTTTAACAGATATTTTATAAAATTATGGGGTACAGTTGAGGGTTAGGTATACAAATGTGCATCGTTCAGGCACCCTTGTTAATAAGGGGTGTCTCCCCATCCCCAGACAGATATTGACTACCGTTAGTCCCACCTCCCTCCCTACCCACCCCCATAGTTTCAGACAACTGTCAGTCCTTTTTTTATAGTATTATGGTAGATATTCAAGATCCACTATATGAGTGAGAACATGTGATACTCAGATCTTTGTTTTTATGAGAGGTCACTCAGTATTATAGACTCTAGTTCCATCCAGGTTGCTGTGAAATTCATGATTTTGTTCCTTTTTTTTTTTTTGAGTTGGAGTCTTACTCTGTCACCCAGACTGGAGTACAGTGCCCGCTCCCGGCCACCGCAGCCTCGACCCGCTGGGCTCCGGTGATCCTTCCGCCTCAGACTTCCGAGTAGCCAGAATTACAGGCATGTGCTACCGCGCCCGGCTGATTTTTTTTGATTTATTGTAGAGATGAGGTCTCGCTGCCCAGACGGGTCTCGAACCCACAGGCTCAGGCAATCCACTCACCTCAGCCTCCCAAAGGCGCGGGATTACAGGCTGAGCCACTGAGCCTGGGACTTTGTTCTTTTTTATGGCTGCATAGTATTCCATTGTGTATATGTACCACACTTTTTAAATCCAGTCTTCTTTTGGTGGACAGCATGGTTGATTCCAGGTTCTTGCTATTGTGAACAATGCTGCGATAAACATACGTGTGCAGGTATCTTTATCACAGAGTGATTTGAGTTCTTCAGGGTATATTCCCAGTAGGGGGATTGCGGGGTCATGTGGGAGGTCGATATTTAGAGCTTGTAGGAATCGCCACACTGCTTTCCACAGAGCTTACACTAGTTTGCACTCCCACCAACAGTGTAGAAGTGTTCCCTTTTCACCACACTCTCTCCAGCAACTGTTATTTTTTGAGTTATTGATAATGACCATTCTGACTGGAGTTAGGTGGTATCTCAGTGTGGTTTTGATTTGCATCTCCCTGATGATTAGTGAGGTTGAACATTTCTTCATGTGTCGGTTGGCTCCTCGGATGTCTTCCTTTGAGAAGTGTCTGTTCATATCTTTTGCCCACTTTATACTGGTGTTGTTTGTTTTTTTCCCAGCACATTTGAGTTCCTTGTAGATCCAAAATGTTAAGCCTTTGTCAGACCTGGAGTTGGCAAATACTTTTTCCCAGTCTGTGGGTTGCCTTCCTGCTCTCTTGATGGTTTCTTTGGCTTTGCAGAAGCTTGTCAGTTTAATGGGGTCCCACTTGTCTATCTTATCTCTTATGGCCTGTGGGTTTCCGGTTTTGTTCAGGAATTGAATGCCAGTTCCAATTTTCATAAGGGCGTATCCTGCATTTTCTAAAGTTCTTATGGTTTGAGGTTTTACATTTAGGTCTCTAATCCATTTAGAGTTAATTTTTGTGTATGGGGATAGATAGGGGTCTTGTTTAAGTCTTCTGCATGTGGTCAGCCAGTTTCCCAGCACCATTTACTGAATTTACCTCTTACCTCTGCATGTGGTCAGCCAGTTTTCCCAGCACCATTTACCTCTCCCCAGTGGTAGGTGGTGGAGGCTTTGTCGAAGATGAATTGGTTGAGAAATTGAGGTTTTGCTTCTGTAATCTCAATTTTATTCCACTGGTCTATATGCCTGTTCCTGTACCAATACCAAGCTGTTTTCATGATTGTAGCTTTATAGTAAAGTTTGAAGTCTGGTAATGTGATACCACCTGCTTTGTTTTTTCTTTGCTGAGGATTGTTCTGGCTATTCTTGGTCGTTTGTGTTTCCATATGAATTCCTGTGTTGTTTTTTCTAGCTCTGAGAAGAATGTTGCTGGTAATTTGACGGGTATTGCATTAAATCTGTAGATTGCTTGGGTAAGATGGACATCTTCACAATGTTGATTCTTCCAACCTGTTAGCATGGGATATTTTTCCACTTGTTTTGTGTCATCTTTGATTTCTTTGAGCAGTGTTTTGTAGTTTTCATTGTAAAGATCTTTCACATCTCTGGTTAGGAAGATGCCAAGGTATTTCATTTTTTTGTGACTATTGTGAATGGAATTGTGCTTTTTATTTGGGTTTCTGTTTGTTTATTATTGGTGTAAAGAAATGCAATTGTCTTTTGCACATTTATTTTATATCCTGAGACTTGCCAAAGTCCTTTATCAGTGTAAGGAGGTTTTTGACAGATTCTCTTGGGTTTTCAAGGTACACGATCATGTCATCTGCAAAGAGAGATAGCTTGACTTCCTCTTTTCCTATTTGAATACCCCTGATTGCCTTCTCTTCTCTGATTACTCTAGCCAGGACTTCCAATACTATATTGAACAGGAGGGGTGAGAGTGGGCATCCTTGTCTTGTTCCAGTTTTCAGGGGAAATGGTCCAGTTTTTGTCCATTTAGGAGCAAATGGCTTTTACTATTTTGAGGTATGTTCCCCGTATGCCTAGATGTTTGAGGGTTTTTTTCAAGAAGTGGTGCTGGATTTTATCAAAAGCTTTTTTTGCATCTAATGATATAATCATGTGGTTTTCGTTTTGACATCTGTTGATGTATTTAATTACATTTATGGTGTTATGAATGTTGAACCAGCCTTGCATCCGAGGGATGAAGCCTACTTGGTCATGATGGATGATTTTTGAGATGTGTTGTTGAATCCAGTTCGTTAGGATTTTGTTGAGAATTTTAGCATCTATGTTCATAAAAGATATTGGCCTGTCGTTCTCATTCTTTGTTGGATCTTTATGTGGCTTGGGTATCAATGTGATGTTAGCTTCGTAAAATGATTTGGGGAGAGTTCCATCTTTCTCAATCGCCTGGAATACCTTCAGTAGGATTGATATCAGCTCCTCCTTAAAATCTTGTAGAATTCTGCTGGAAAACCATCTGGTCCAGGGCTTTTTTTGTAGGTAGTTTTCTTATTATGTAGTCAATTTCCTTGATTATTATTGCTCTATTTATGGTCTCAATTTCTTCTTGTTTCAACCTACGCAGGTTGTGTGATATCAGAAAGTCCTCCATTTCCTTAAGGTTTTCAAGTTTGTTTCCATACAGGTATACATAGTAGTCTCTAATGATCTTTCGTATTTCTTCAGGGTCAGATGTGACTTCATCTTTTGTGTTTCTGATTATGTTTATTTGGGCTTTTCCTCTTTTTCTTGGTCAGTCTAGTTAGGGGACCATCGATCTTGTTTATCCTTTCGAAGAACCAGCTTTTTGTTTCATTAATTTTTTGTATTATCATTTTGTCTTCTATGTCCTGAATTTCGGCTTTTGTTTTGGTGATCTGGATTCTTCTGCTGAAATTAGGGTTTTTGTGGTCTTGCTTTTCCAGCTTCCTTAGGTGGCTTGTTAGGCTGTTAATTTGTGATCCTTCCATTTTCTTCATGTGTGTTTGTAGGGATATGAATTCTCTTACTACAGCTTTTACGGCATCCCAGAGATTTTGGTAAGATGTCTCTTCATTTTCATTTGTTTCCAGGTATCTTTTAATCTCTGTTTTGATTTCATTGTTGACCCAGGAGTGTTTAGCATCATGCTGCTTAGTGTCCATGTCTGTTGTGGGTTTGGGGGGGACCTTGTTGGTGTTAACGTTTATTTTTTTCCACTGTGGTCTGAGAAGGTACATGATAAAATTTCGTCCCTTTTAAATTTGCTTATGCTTGACATATGGCCAAGTATGTGGTCAATCTTAGAGTACATTCCATGCAGTGATGAGTATATTCTGTATATTCTGTAGTCATTGGATGGAATGTTCTGTAGGTATCAATTAAGTTCATTTGGTCAAGAGTCACATTGAGGTTCTGGATCTCGTTGCTGATTTTTTGTCCTGATGATCTGTCTAGGGTTGTGAGTGGGGTATTGAAGTCCCCAGCTATGATGGTGTTAGAGTTGATATCTTTTTTGAGTTTATGTAGAAGCTGCTTTATGAAAGTTGGTGCTCCTATGTTGGGTACATATATGTTTAAGATGGATATTTCTTGTTGATGGATTGGGCCTTTTATCATTATGTAGTGGCCTTCTGTATCTTTTTAAATTTTTAATAGCTTGAAGGGTATTTTGTCTGAAATTAAGATCGTGACTCCTCCTTTCTTTTGTGTTCCGTTTGTTTCCCATCCTCTTACTTTGAGTCTGTGGGTGTCCTTTCTAGTGAGGTGAGTCTCTTGAAGGCAGTGTATTGTTGTGTGGTGACATTTTATCCATTTTGCCATTCTCTGTCTTTTCAGTGGTGCTTTTAGTCCATTCACATTTAGGCTAATAATTGAAATGCAGGAGTTGATCACTGTCATAAGGTTCTTACAGAGTTGTTGTTCTGTTTGTTTGTTGTCTTTCTTTTGTTTTTGGCATTGGTTCATTTGTGTTTTTAATCTTTTGCCTGTACTCTTGTGAAGAATGTTGTTGTTTTTTTTCCTTAATATTTTGCCTGTACTCTTATGAAGGAATGTTGTTGTTTTTTTTCCTTTTCTTCTGTGTTCAGTACTTTCTGAAGTATTTCTTGTAGAGGTGGTCTGGGGGCAGCGTAGGTTCTTAGGGATTGGATGTCTGGAAAAGATTTCAATTCTTCCTCACTAATGAAACTTAGCTTGGCTGTGTAGGTTATTCTTGGTTGAAATTGTTTATCTTTTAGAACTTTGAAGTTAGGGTTTCTCTCGATAAATCTCCTGCTGTTCTGATTGGTCTTCCCTGGTAGGTAGTCTGGCCTTTTTCTCTTGCTACCTTTAGGATTTTTTCTGTTATACCTACTTTGTTTAGGCAAATTATTATGTGTCTGGGGATTGGTCTTCTCATTTGTTCTTTTGCAGGGGTTCTCTGAATCTCTTGTGCTTGAATTTTTGCATCACTGATGAGATGAGGGAAGTTTTCTTAAATGATTTCATGAAATGTTTGTTCCAGTGTGGCGTCTGACTCTCTGCCTCAGGAAGGCCAATTACTCTTAGATTAGGTCTCTTGAAGTATTCATTCATCTCCTGAAGGCTTTGTTCTGTCTTTTAAGCTTCTTTTCTATGTTTTTGACAGTTTGGGTTAGTTCTGTATTTTGGTCTTCAAGTTCTGAGATTCTTTCTTCTGCTTGGCTAATTCTGCTTTCCATGCTTATTAGTTTGGTATTTATTTCCATCACAGCATTGTTTACTGCTGTTATTTCTGTCATCAGCTGCTTCCTATTTTTCTCTTGTCTCTCCTCAATTTTTTAAATTCTCTCTATTATTGTCTTGATGTCTGGGTTTGTTGCATGTGACCAGTCATTCTGGGGGCTCTTTATTGTTTGTGTTCTGAAGTCTGTTTTCTCAGTGTCTGACCACCCAGGGGTCTGTGTGAGCCCTATATTCTACTTTCGGTTTTTCTTCATTTGTGCAGATTTTTCCTCCCTCCTTTTCCCTTCCCTCCATTTCCCCGTCTTCTTTAATTCGTTATTCAGGGGTGGAGGGGTTGCTTTTACCTCTGTTTTTTCAATTTCCTATTCTTCCTAATATATTTCCTCTTGCTTTGTTCAGTTCTGGAGTTGGACTGTAGGTTGAGGGCAGTCTTTTTTATGGTTTTGGGATTTAATTAAGGGGGGAGCTGTGTTTCAAAATCTCTCTGCAGATCCCGGTATTCACCAACAGGTGTATGGATAGTCTGAAACCCACTTATTAGTATATAGAAAAAGTTGAATTTTGTACATTGATCTATATTTTGCAGCTTTGCTACCCTCATTTATTAGCACTAGTGATTTTTGTGTGTGAATTACTTGGGATTTCTGATGTACACAGTTATGACATTTTCTAGTTGGATGCCTTTTCCCTCCTTTCTTTCCTTTCTTTTTTGACATAATTGCACTTTGAATAATAATACTTATCTTACAGTCTGTTTTGTATGATGCTGATGTTATTTCACCTCTCTTATGGCTAAAATTTAACATTTCTTAATGATACTATTCAGATTTTTGTTTAGTATATAGGAAAACGTGATATTTGTGTATTGATTATATCTTGGAAGTTTGCTACATTCATTTATTTGCTAATACTCATTTAGCAGGACTAACATTTTTTGCATCCTTTTACATTCAACTATTTGTGGCTTTCAATCTATGGTGTATCTTTTTTTAGAGAGCATATGGTTAGGTTATATTTTAATCCTGTCTGATAACCTTTACATTTTTGTTAGAGTTTAGAACATACATATTTAATGTCATTATTGATAGGGTTGTCAGGTTGTTATTTTTTTATATGCCTGCTGTGTATTTTTGTTTCTTCATTATTGCCTTTTTTTTTGTATTCAATAGTAAATGTCCCATTTTTAAACCTCTGTTGATTTTTTTACTATGTATTTTTAAGTTATTAATTCCCATGTACTCTAGGGATTAAAATATGCATATTTTAATGTATCTTAACTCATTATAATTTCATTGTCTACTTCAAATTAATACTAACTTAAGGAAATCAAATATAGAAAATCTCCAACACAGGTTTATTCCTTTTCCCTTATTTTGTATTATTTTTGTCATGTTTACACCCATATATTGTCATATATTGTACATATGTATGCTCCAAACCCAATAATATACTAATATAATTATTTAACTATTTAATTATTTCTTTATGCAATCTTGTGCCTTTTAAAGGCTTTAAGAGATAAAATTTCTGGAGTCCTTTTATGTTAATCCGAAAATCCATATATTTTCTGTTTCTAGTTTTTAAAAATTTATTTCTTTAGATTTAAAGGAACTTCAAAAAACCTCCTTTTGTACTTCTTATAGGACAACTATGTTAACAGAAAATTCTCGATCTTTTTTTATTTGATAATGTGTTTATTTTACTTCCAGTTTTTGAAAGATAACTAGAATTCTGGTGATGGAATGGGATTCTTGGTTGATATTTTTTTTTCTTTCAGTTCTTTGAATGTACTACTGCCTTTTCCTCTCCCTTGTTTCAAAGAATGTCAGCTATTAATTATATCACTACTTCAATTTATGTGATGAGTATTTTTTTCTCTAAATATTCTTTAAATATTTCTTTTTTTATCTCTGTCAACAATTTGAGTATGATGTGTGTTGGTCTGGGTCTCTTTTCCTTTTTTATCTTGCTTGGGTTTATTGTGCTTCTTAGGTATATCAGCTAATGCTTTTTCATAAAATTTTGGAAGTTTTCATACATTATTTCTTTTCTTTTCTTTTTTTTGAGTCGAGGTCTCATGCTGTCACCCAGGCTGGAATACAGTGGAATGGTCGTGGCTCACCACAACCTTGACCTCCTGGGCTCAAGCAAGTTCTCTTGTCTCCGCCTCCTGAGTAGTTGGGACTACAGGCATATGCCACTATACCTGGCTTTTTTTTTTTTTTTTTTTTGTGTAGAGACAGAGTCTCACTATGTTGCTCAGACTCATCTTAAACTCCTGGAAACAAGCAGTCCTCCCACCTTGGCCTCCCAAAGTGCTGGGATTACAGGCATGGGCCACTATATCAAGTCTACTAGTTTTTAAAATACATATTGACTTTTGTTTTCTCCTGTTCTTCTGGGACTCTCATTACATGTATATTAATGCACTTGATATTATCCCACAGGTTTCTGTGGCTTTGTTCATTTTTTTTCAATTATTTTCTCTGTGTACTTCAGATTGGATAATTTTTATTGATTGATCACCGATTCTTCAGAAGTCTTCTGTTGAGTCCCTCATGTATATTTATTATTTTAGTTATTATATTCAAATACAGAATTTCTATTTGGTTCTCTTTTTGTAATTTTGTATCCTGGTTGAGAATTTCTATTTGTTGGTTCATTGTTTTCATACTTTCTTTTAATTCTTTAAGCATGGTTTCCTTTAGTTCTTTAGACATATTAGTAGTAACTACTTTGAAACCATTGTCTGTGAAATGCCTTAGTTGGGACACAGAGAGACAATTTCTCTTGATTATTTCTTCCCATTAGTATGGGTTATACTTTCCTGTGTTTTTTTGTTTGTTTTGCCTGTTTCATGATTTTTTAACAATTGAAACTAAATGTTTTAGATAAGTTATTGTAATAATTCTAAATATTTATGTGTCCCTACAGAAGACTATTATTGCTGGTTTTTGTTTTTTCTTTGTTAGTAAATAACCTGGGCTAAATCTGTGAAATATGTTTCTCTGTGATTTGTAGCCACTAATGTTGCTCAACTTAAAAAAAAAAATTATTCTTGCTTTTGATTCAAGACTAGCTTCCCAGAGGCTACTATATTTCTGCATAGCTTAGAGTTCTGGCAATGATTATACAGAGGTTGTGCTTAGAAATTTCAAGGAGAAAGGCTTTTGTCTTCTTCCAGTTGACCTGTGTGTGAATAGGGAAATGCTGTAAGAAGTCAGGTTATTCTTGAGTTTGAGATTTTCTTTCTGCTGGGTCTCACATGTCTTTCTTGTGCATGTGTAACTTCAATCAAGGATTTACTGAGTCAGACTAGTAAATCTGTTGGGCTTTCCTGGGATGTGTCACTTTCATAGACAATGCGGTGTGTGTGATGTCTGCTCCAAATCAAGTGAGTCCCCTTTGACAAGTCCCCTGGTACGTACTCACAACCTAACCCATGCCATGCCCTGGCAGAACCTCCACATCAGCTGAGCTGCAGGAAGATGGGAGTAATCCCAGGAAGAAAAACCCAAATTCAACAGTTTTCTTAAACATAAGAGTTTATTGTGTTTTTGTATATCTTTGGTTAATTCTCACAGCTCTGAAAATGGTACTTTGTTCATTTTGGCTTTTTAGGGAGATGATTTGCTAACCTCCTCACTTGGTCATAGAGGGAAGTGCACCTAATTTCATTTAAAATTGCAGCTTCTAAACTTTTTTTTATCTTTCCTGAATTGATCCTTGAACATAACAAAATGTGTCACATCATGACTGTATTTTATCATATACCCAG
The DNA here is from genome assembly GCA_027257055.1 of Cephalopachus bancanus. Taxonomy (NCBI): domain Eukaryota; kingdom Metazoa; phylum Chordata; class Mammalia; order Primates; family Tarsiidae; genus Cephalopachus; species Cephalopachus bancanus. Next base: position 233,200 of record JAPVLO010000961.1, on the reverse strand, counting down.
CTGCTAGAGTTATCTTCCTAAAATATTCTGTGATTTCTTTGTATTACCAACAAACTCCTTCTGAGCCAAATTATGTGTCAAGTGAAATGGACTTTTGGGTTTGTATTTGTCTTTTGTTAGCTTCAGCTGTAGGTTCATAGTGTATGTGGATTAGTAGGACTTTGAGGTCTGTCCAGATTGCCCAATGCTAAGTCAAAGTCACATTTCACAAATACAGCTGTAGATTCAATTCCATGTAACATTTTTGGACCTCATATCCTAAGTTGTATACTTTGATACCCTGACCTAGTTGTCTAATTATACCATATATAACTCTCTACAAGATTCTTTAACCAGAAAATATTGTATCTTCCACTGAAGCGTGACTTATCTGCAGTTAGCAAGGGAAAGACCACTTCCAAAGACATCCATAAGACATCCATCCAGGAAGGCTCTCCATATAATTGCCTTACTGAATTTTTGCTACTGCTAGTGCATTCTCAGAGGAACTCGTACCAGGTTATGAGCTTCTAAAATGTCCCATAATCCAGAGTTATGGAGTATGGGGTATTCATGCCCCTCTCCCCCACCCCCGTCTGTGTGCGTATGTGAACTTTTTTAGAGCAGGCTTGCTGTCATGCTTAGGATTATTTTATCAATCACAAATACTACCACAACTGGACAGGGAAATAAAAAGAAAGAAAACAGCTGAGGGCCAAGCTGATATAACCTTGAGGGAGACATCGTGGCATGGGTTTTAGGCTAAGCATAGGCCTTTTAATAGTTTTTAGCTTAGGGCATGTTATTCAGTTTTCTGACTCACTGGTTACTCATTTCTGAAGTGGGGATAATAATACTTATTTCATGGTGAGAATTAGGACTACCACAAAGTGGATCCTTAAAAAGTGATACAGCTATTGTTTGCATAATTATATCTCCATGACTTTTTTTCACATTTTTGAAACTATAAAAGTTTCATATAGTATAATTTCTAGAATTCCAAGGTGTTTAATGTCTCAGTCTGAGTCCACTTGGAGTTTTTGCTTCATTGTAGATTTCTTAACTTAGTACCCAACTTCCCAGAACATCATTCTGATATACTTGTATGACTAGAAATTATATATTTTAAGTACAACTTTGATAAGCAAGCCAAGTGATGTTGTTATCGGACCAGCAGGTTCTTTCATGTTGCACAGCAATAGACCAATACACAGAAACAGTGGGAGCTGCAGCAGAGAAAGAGTTTATTAATTGAATTGCAGCCAAACAAGGAGGTGGGAGGGAGCCTCGAATCTACCTCCTCCAGGGGTTTTGGACTGGGTTTTTAAGGGAATTTTTTTTCAGATAGGGGCTGGGGAGCTGGAGACTGCTGAATGGTTAGGGCATGACAGCTGTAATCATAAGGATATAAAAACTGCATTCTTGTATTGAGTCTGTTCCTCTTAGGGGTTCTTCAGACTGGTGTCACTTTGGATGCACTGGAATGCAGGATTTGGAATATATCTCAAAATGGAAAACTTGAGGTTTATTTAATGTTAGCTATAGAAATTAGGACCTCGTGACAGGGGTTATGTGACTTTTAAGCGGTAAGCATTGATGAGGAAGTGGCCTACAGAGCAAGCTGGTTAATGCTTAGCTATGCTTCTACTCAAAAATTAGGCTTTTGTTAAAAACCTAGCAATTTAATCTTATTAGTTACATGAGGGCAGTTTCAATGCTACTGAGTTGATTTCAGTTTGATTTGTTCAGACTGATACTGAGTAATTAATTTAGCTCTTGCCATTTCAAATTAATTTAGATGAAATGAGCCCATTTTTACAGAATGAGACACCTGCAAACAGTGAGATAGTTGGTATTTGTGTGGTTATGCCTGATAGTATTCCTGTTGTGATATTAAAATTTAGATTAAAATTTATATTTAGAGGAGGTTATATTACAAAAGATGTATGTCAAGGAGCAAAATGAGCACTGAGCAAACCATATGGATCTCTACCAATCCACTAGGGATTTTCATAATTAACTGCAAAATTGGTACAGCTGTGATTCTTTGTAGTGGTGATGTACTACTAATTACCACTCATTTAAACCTGCTATTACAGCCTCTCCCACCTGGACCCTACTCTTGTCAAGCCTGCCAAGTGGAATGACTTGCGTTTGCCTGAAGACTCGAAGGATTTAGGCCTAGCAAAATTCAGGCACGGCAGCTTCGTTTGGTCACAATTAGCCTTGTCTTTCAAAAAGCTGACCTGAAAGAATTAATTGACACAGGAAAAATCTTTCCTTCTCAGAGGCAATCATGTTCACCTCTGGTGCAAAATGGGATGCAAAGAAAAAGAATATATTTTTTAAAAAGTCCCCAGAACTACGAACATCCAAAAGTGTGAAGCTCTGGAAATAACATTTCCAGACCGAGAATATGGTGAACGTTACGATTGGAGTTTTGAAGAAATATAAAGAGGAAAAAGTGAACTAAGATTTTTGTTAGAGCTTACTTGAGATTTCCTTTCCATAGTATTTCATACAAGTCCACGGGATATAACACTTATCATTTTATTGTCACTGGAGACTATGTAAACATCTTAAAGGATATCATCCCCCATCTGGTAGGTGACATTTTGCCCGGTTCATGTTTCCAGTTGGTAAATTAAAACAACAGCAACAGAACAACAACTTTATCTTTTGGAGGAGATACAGCTTGACATCCCTATGGTTCGGTAAAAAGTTGACCCTCCACAGTTGCAGTGCCTTGCCGGAGGCCATGCAGCAGATGGGTGGCTGGACCACAACAAATCTGCTTCAACTTCAGACCATCTGCTCCGTTTTCAAGTATACTGCCTTCACAGTTCTTGATAGAACAGCTTTTCTCTTCATTTATATCTCTGTGATTCTGTGCTCTTGATCTGATTTAGAGTTTTCTTAAATTAGGCAGATAAAATTATATCTTATTGGCATTGTTCAGTTTGAAATACATTGATTTTCTTCTTCAAATCTCTCTGAAGTAGTATACGTATTTTTCCATTTTGCAGGTAGGGAAGCTCAGGCCGACTCCCCCAAGGTTCCTTGGCTAGTTACCCATTGGACCTGAATTCTGCATCCCACGTGTGGTGATTTACCCTTTTCTCTGTGCTGCCAAACAGTAAAGACTTAATACCCTGCTAATTTTCAGAGTACAATTTGAGATACCTCTGTGTTACGTGGAAGGTTGCTTGGAGCACGATTGAAAAGCTGTGTAAAAAATTAACTTATTTGCTTTTGTGTTAGAAACCTAGGATTACCTGAACAACTAAACCAAAAGTAGACTTGTCATTAGGACTGTAACTACTTGTATCCCTATACAGTATGCACATTGGTTTAATTTTCTAGAAATAGATGAAATCACAGTTTGAAGTTGTGAGCTGTTGTCAACATAGACGATTTCCTTCTTGTCCTCTCTTTCAGGGTGCAGCCTCTGGCCAAGGCTGGTCTCTGAGTTATAGGCATAGTCCCAGCAATGAGTCATGGATGCAGGTGACCAAGTGAAGTTGAAAACCGTATGGCCAGCACTCTTAATTAGTGTAATTGTAAACACCACATAGGAATGTGAATGATTAGCTTGATTGCTTGGATGATAAAACTGCTTGCTATACTGCCCCAAGGTATGGATTCTTCACTAACCTGCCACCATCAGTGCTGCCCATAAATTTTAGTAAGCCAGTGTCTTTCCCTGTCCAACATCTGAGTGGCTTCCTTGGAATGGGTAAATATTATGTACAAGTCCTCTCAGATCTGGGGTTACCAAGGTCAGTTCAGCAAACATTGGGCACTTACACTGTGGAAGTCTGTTTTAGGCTGTTGCTGCTGGTGGTGGTGCCCATGGTGGTGGCGGCGGCGACCACAAGGGGGCATCCCAGTTGAGTAAGAGTGTTGCTTGGTAGAACACATAAATTAATCTTCAGTAGGAATGTGGTCTATCTGGATTCTGTTGCAATCACGCTGATGAAGTAGATATATATTTACTGACAGTGATCTCCAGGATAGATTAGCAAATTTAAAAATCATAATTTGTATCCTGTAAATGCATAGCAAAAGGCCTAGAAATATGCGCCAAACAGCTGAGAGCAAGAATGGAGAGGGAGTATAATTAAAGTTGGAAAGAGAATTTTCAATTTGTCAGTATTGTTTGGACTACTCTACTAGGAAATGTTCTTTGTGTGATTTTATTTATGAGTGATTTAAGAATATGAAATGGTTTGCATTGGTAGAGACCAGGAACTGGATATTACAGGCTAAGGGAGAAAAAAGAATATGGGCAAAGGCTTGAAGATGTGAAAATGGAGTAGTTTATTAGTATGCAGTTTTTACACAGTGATAGCAAGAAGGATGATTTAATGTGGCTTATATAGTCCTAAATTATTGGTTGTCATTCATTTAAGATAATGACATGTTTCAAAAGGATTTTAAGTGAGTTAGGCAGATACATCTGTGGAAGCCGAATGGTTTGATGGGTACTTTAGTTGGGAACCTAATTGATTTTACACAGCTTCTCCAGTGCCAGCAAAGCCAGATGCTGCTTTGTGGTTATTCTTGAATATCACCCCCCCTTTTAAGATTACATAATGTTTGCCAGACGGAGGAGAACAGAAACCAGTTTGTATTTTAAGAAGAGTCATCCAGCCATGCTGCTAGTTTAAAGTTTGTTATCTTTCCCCAACTATACAGATCCCAAAGCACACATGACATTGGTGTTACCTCCATATAAAAAGCATCATGAACCACCAGTCTGCTTGCTCTGGGCACTATTCTGGGTATTCTAGATAGACATTTAGACTGACTAAATCACTTTCTCTGATTTTAATTTTGTGTTACAAGTAAATGTCATATGTAATGTGCAAAAGACAGATCAGTGTATATGCTCAGCTACAGTTTTTAGTTTTATGTTCTGATCTGGGTATTTTGAAGCACTTACAATGCATAATGTGCTATGTAAGAGTTTCTTGTATGATTTGAGAACACACTATAGTGGGGGTAAGGAAAGTTCTTTCAAACTGAAATTCTAAAAATTGACTTTCTCGGAATAAGGCTTGAGTAAAAGCGAATTAAGACAGCAGAAAAGATGATAATTTGCAAATGCTTGCAAATTGAAGCTTCCGGTACACATGTTTATAGGCTGTTTTCCCTTATCGGCCCTGCCTAGGGTTGGGAGTCTTTTAAGTTTGGGCCATTTAGGTGACCTTCTAGACACTTTTTATTTTTATTTTAAAGATGTGGGGTGCAACTCAGGGTTCGGTACATAAGTGGCCATCATGCAGGGGAAGTTTGGGACTCCCATTGGTCCACATGGCCCCTGGCTTGGGATCAGGTACCCTTATTAATGTTTTGTACCCCCCACCCCTCGCCTGACAGTGACCTGCTGCTGCCAGTCTCTTTCAGGCAGTATTATGACAGATGTTCAGTGTACACGATGGAATATTACACAGCCATAAAGAAGGATAAAATTATGAACTTTGCAGCAACTTGGATGGATTTAGAGTCTATCATATGCAATGATCTATCACAGAAACAAAGATAGTTTATTTTCCAGTGATTCAGCTTTATATTTGGAATATGGGAACAAAGGTTTAGCACACATACTATCATGGATATAACTATAAAAATTTCAAGGTTATTTGAATACATTTGTACATATAAATTAAGAAATAATTTTAGTAGTTTACTTTAGAAGGTAACAACTTATGATTATATTTCTGTTTCCTAAAATAAGTAGCCCATTTTTTTTAAGAGCAAAACATACAAACAAAACTGCAAAACTCTGATTTGTATCGTTTTAAGTTTTCCTGAAAGGCTCAAACTATATATTTTTTACTGTCTCAGCTTTTCTATTACAGTTGGGTCTGTGGAAGGGGGAGAGAGTGCATGATAAAGATGAGTCAGAAGAAAATGTGTTGAGGTTGTAAGAGACAGAGAATTGTCTTTGAGAATCGTTTGCATGTTTCTTCCTGCTAACTCCCACTATCTGGAAAAATACCTGTAGCAGGCCTGTCACTCTGTGGAAAAATACAATTCATTTGACAGGATTAATTCATTTCAAACTCATGTGGTTTTCAAGGCTCTTTAAAATAATGTGAGCTATTACAGTAATCCGTACTTTAACATTTTGATCAAAGTGAGGCATGAAGCAATTTAAATACACCTAGAATGTAAACTTTTAAATGTTACTGGAAAGTGCGTTTCCTTGACAATACTGGAACATTTTGGATGTTATGAACAGGTGCATAAGTATAGATTTGTGTTTTCAAACACCATTCGTCCAAAGTAGAATTCATGAAAAAACCAATGTTAAGAAATGAATGGTACTTCATAAATGTCACAAATGGAGAGAAATTATAATACGCAAGACTAATGATAATGGCCCACTTATTTTGAGTTCTTGTTATATTCTTGATACTGTATACTCTTGAGCTCTTTACATATATTATCTCATTTACTTTTTACAACAAGCTTATGAGAAGGGTATGCAATTATTAACCCGTTTTTTTTCAGGGAAGGAAATCAAAGATTAGAAACATGAACAGCTAGTAAGGAATGAGGCCAGGATTCTTCCTTAGGTTCTGTTTATAGCATCCATGCTCCTATCTATCAGGATGTGCTGATTCTAAAGTGATTAATGAATATTTGTCTGAAATTAGACCAATGGTGTGCAGGAAATGGCTCTTACTGTTGAGAGTTGAGTGTTAGAAATTTTGGATTTTTGTGAGCCGATTTGTAAACTTTGGTAATTTGAAATCATCAGTGATTGGAGTATTTACATCACAGAAACGGGAAAATGCTACAAACCAAGGCATTCTTTTCTGAGTTTGTTCACCAGCACACCTCGTCAGCACTATTTGTTGGAGTATATCTGACAAATCCTCATAGTTTAAACAGATATGAATGAAATAAACACTTAGATTACCATATTTTTTCCAGTAGCATTTGTCTTGATCTCAAGAGAGACTATAATCAGTATATTAGAACTTTAAAAATTAAAGTTAAGAATATGCATTGTTAAATTTCATAGTAGGAGAGTTCTTTCCTAGCTTCTAATCCTGTATCTGAGGATTTTTTTTAGAAGGAATGTCCTTGTCTGGCCGCCTGCAGAGTGAAAAGCAGTTAGCTGTGCTCAGATTTGAGAGAACCCCCTGACCAATGGCTGAAATTGTCTGGGGAGAAATAAAAACTGGTTGGTTGAACAGAATCCCATGATAGGAGGATGGAGGAATCCAGAGAAGGAAAGTTCATTTGAAAAAAAAAAAACATAAAAAGGAAGTCTGTGGGGTCTGAGCAATCTTTGTGACCTGATTCTAGGCTTCACTTATCCATAAAATAATTTTAAATTTAATTTTAGAACACTAGTACTATTTTTTTCCTTGAAACCATAATGCATAATTCTGTGCTGCTGATGAAAAATCATTCCAGCGGTGGGGGTTCAATTGAAGAAATACTTAAAACTTATAAGTTGTAATTTTGATACGTTGCATCAAATTTATCCTCCTAATGTTCTTTTTATGAAGAAGGCATAATCTTGCTTGAATTTTGTGTTTAGTCTCTTGGTAACGTTCTTCTGTCATGAAAGTCCTCCTTTGAGCATCTGCTGATACCCACTTGGGCTGCATTTTGCTTATCTCAAGCAGAAGCGTTCCTGATTAGTAACATCTAGTTACTGCTATACTCTAACGCAGCAGTCAGTTCTTATCCTGGCTCCTTGACCTCCTTTGTAGTTACCTTTTGAGATGTTCAGAATTTATAGGGTATTGATTAGAGTAGAAGTTTAAGGGAAGGAAAGAAAAGGGAAAAAGAATGGAGGATAAGAAAGTAAAGCAATACGTATACATATGCATTGAATAAAAGCCAAATGACCACACCCACATTAGGCAAAATAGGACATCCGACTTGAATTAAAAAAAGTAATTGAAAGGATTGTATTTGCGGATGAGAAGGCTATGTAGATGAATATTTTATACCGCCTTCATTTTGTAGTTGCTTCAGTATTAATTTGTGGCAAGTGTTATTTTTATCCTTTAATTTTTTTTTTATTAGCATGGTGCTTCATAGGTTAGAAATAAATGCTTGAGCCGGGCTCGGTGGCTCAGCCTGTAATCCCGCGCCTTTGGGAGGCTGAGGTGAGTGGATTGCCTGAGCCCGCGGGTTCGAGACCGCCTGGGCAGCGAGACCTCATCTCTACAATAAATCAAAAAATCAGCCGGCATGGTAGCGCATGCCTGTAATTCCGGCTACTTGGAAGGCTGAGGCGGAAGGATCGCCGGAGCCCAGCAGGTCGAGGCTGCGGTGGCCGGAGCGGCCACTGCACTCCAGTCTGGGCGACAGAGTGAGACTCCAACTCAAAAAAAAAAAAAAAAAAAAAAAAAAAAAAAAAAAAAAAAGAAATAAATGCTTGAGAGTCAGAGAAATCTGGATTGAATCCTAGCTTGAAAATTCTATAACTCTGTCACTTGGGAAAGTAATCTAACTTCTCTGTTATCTTGCCCTAACAATGGTAGTAATAATTATTATTCCAGACAACCACAAGAGGTACAGATAAGGCTCCTAGTGCAACATTTATCAGACTGGGCACTCAATGAATGGCAGTCATTGTTACCTGTGATTTTAAAAATGTGCAAATGTGTTCAGTGTGAGCAGTAACAAGAATGTGTCTTGATGATTTGGAAACTCACGGTAGGAGCTGACAAATACTTCTACTCTTCCTATAAAAGAAACCGGAGTACACTAGGGTAAACTGTGCCTGACTGCTTGACGCTGATGATGGCTTTCCATCTTTCTGTGCAGAATGTCCCCCCAGACCTCTCCATCTGCACCTTTGTCCTGGAACAGTCCCTGTCAGTCCGGGCCCTGCAGGAGATGCTGGCTAACACCGTGGAGAAATCAGAAGGGGCAAGTACCCGATTTATGTAGACTTGCAGTGTTTTAATGAATGCAGCTACTGTATGAACAATTTCTTTCACTGGTATTCAAGATTTTCTTTCTGCTGAGATAAGTCCGTGCCTTTTACTTGTGATTATCTTAGGTTTGACTTTCTGCTTTATCCAGCAAATCTGTGGTATCTTAACTTTCAAAAAGTTACCAGTCTTGATGTGATCTGTGCCTTTGAGCCTCATGCTTATGTCTGTGGTTTAAGATAGACCTTTTTTTTTTTTGAGCATTTGTGCATCACTTTACATTTTCAGAACTGTTGTTTTAAAAGCAATTGTTTTAACTAATTGCTTTATGCATGGCTGTTTGTTGTTAACCTTTATTTCATTTTCAAATGCCTCTAGCTATGTGACTGTGTTCCAGCTTCTTCATGGAAAGTAAAATTTCATGGCACTGTTATATATTTTAAGAAACAAAATTATGGTGATATAGCTTTACTCAGTTGTAATTTTGCAAACAGCTAATCATTTTCTTCTGAAAATTGAATTTTTTACGCTGTCTCTTAATACAAATATTTTTCTTTTAAAACCTATCTGGTTATTTTACTTATTTTCCATGAGACTTGTTATGACTGATTTCTTAACTAATTCATTAAAGTTTAGAATTAAGCGGGAGGATGAATGGTCAATTTTGGTTTCCTTTGGGTTTTTTTTTAATGGTACTGTAATCACATGGTTTAATAAACTATAGTGTGTCTAGGAATGAAACTAAACTTTTCTCTTGCCCTTATTGATCTGTGTATTGCTGTTATTGTTCATCATTGTTCTGGTCTGGATAAGTAAAGAGGTTAAAACTAATGAGTGATTATCCATAGTAATGAGTGATCAATTCTGATGTAACATTATTTTAATCAGCATCATAGCTTTTACATTTAGTGTTATGCAGCTTAGTACTTTATGTGGTTTGTGCATTCATTCTAAATTAATTTAAATTGGAACAGTATATTGTTAAGTGTAGAGAAGAAACTGTAGGGATTTTTATTTGATATCAGACTAAAAACTTATTTTACAAAAGCTCCAAATTATTGTATTAAAATGTGTAACTTTCTTCTAAAAAATTTAGTCTTTTATTCAAAACTTGTAGTGTAGTCTAAAATTAAGAAAGAGTAAAAAAAATTCTCAATTCAACAAGTTTCTACCTGAAATAACCCCTCCTGATTTTTAAACATCACTGAATCATATCAACTTTGAAAAATTGTATTTCTTTTGCATTTATATTGCTATTTCATCTATCTTTGTGGATGCCAACTTAGAACTAAATTGCCATAAATTTAATTTTTATGTTGCTAAGCTGCTTTTTCTAAATTTAACATCTTTGAAAAGATCTTTTATCTTCCTCAAATCATTGGGTTGAACTAGGCAAGCTTTAAAGTTTCTGTGAATATAGGAAATAATTTGAAATACTTTTGTGGGATTTATTTTTTAAGGTTGAGGTCCTGCTATATTGCCCATGCCGTTCTCAAACGCCTGAACTCGTGCAGTTCTGCTTCAGCCTTTCAAGTAGCTAGGATTACAAGTGCATGCCACCATGCCCAACTCTTAAGATTTATGTTTTTAAAATATTTATTAGTTAGAATTTCTGGACTCTCTCAAATATTTTTATTTAGCTGAATTTAGTTTTGGATTGTTCTCTATCTAGCAAGTTTCTGTCCGTGATAAAGTGGTAATATATGTGATGTGCAGAACTCCATTTTATAAAAGCCAACACAACTATCATAAGACATTAATTAGGAAATATAATTTGAGTAAAATCTGCTATAGGAAAGAAATATATTTCGTGGAACTGGATCTCACTTTTAGCGACTAGTAGCTTTTAGACAGAAACCATGTCAAATAGCTCAACAGAGTACTGTATTTTAGGGAGGAAAAAGATTTTCCGAATGGTTGAGTAGTTTTGATTATACTCAGATGTGATATTCAAATTATTTTCCAACTCGTTTGACACAGGTACCAGTTAATCAGAGTGACTCAGTGCTGGAGGATGCGTCTAAGAGATCTCTGTTGTGTTTATGGATGTGTGGGTGGCCTGAGTGATTTGGGGGTTATCCTAGAGGACCTCTAGGGTGGTCGGGGTAGGGAGCACTCTGGGGATGTGTGTCAGCAACTATTTACTAAGAAGGACAGATGTTACCACTTTAACAACCATTTTAGTCACACTGGCTAAATATCATGTCTGATTATATGTGATCGGTGGATGCTGCTGGCACTTGTAGGAAGCAGGTTTTTTTGGAGTCCAAATTGCACCTTTTCTAGTGTCTTACGTTTTCTTTAAGCCCATTATGGAACTGCTAATGAATCCTTTTGTCAAGCCAATTGTTATCTCCAACTTGCTAAGCCATATGCGATAGACCTGCTTAAATGAAGAACCAGTTTTCCTAGGGTGAAATATATCAACAAGGTGACGCTAATTTTCATGAAATCATTTCTTTCTTTTCAAAGAGACAGTGTAGCAAAAATAACCTTGTGTGTTACCTGATTCCCTACTCTTTCATAACCAACATTTTTTAGAAAGCCTTATTTTGTTTTTTGTTTTTTTACTTAATAGTTCTTACCGAATTCCTTATGGAATTTAGTAAATTGAATAACACTCATACTATTTAATGTCCAAAATGCTGTTATATCCACTCTTGCCCTTGATAATGATAAGGAAAAAAAATTGCATTTAGAATCATGCCTGGTTAACCAGTTTGCTTGTATTCTTGAGTTCATGAATAGATGCATGGTTTTCATTAAGGTAAAGGAAACCTAGCAGGAGATTCTCAACATCATTTGTGACAAAGCAAAATCATGAACATTTTCGATAATAAAAGAAGGGGCATGCAAGATGAAACAGGAAAAATATGACTCAGTTTATGAGTTTTGGTTTCCTAAAGAGTTGCTTGTTGTGCCTACTGGTAAAATAACTAATACTTTTGTGGCACAAAAGCATTCTGAAGCATTTCATCTAATTTTCTAAAAATCTGTTGGATACAAAAAAATGTGGTAAGAGAGATCTAGGTCTAGTATCTATACAATTCCATTGAGGATCATTTAGCTTTTATTCTTATTAAAAACATGTCAGTAGTAAATAGACCAAGACCTATTTATGATTATCTTATTGGCTGCTCACAGAACCTTTAAGATCTTGTGGATAGATATATTACACATGCAACACAAGAGATGTCTGTTGGAACAGCCCCCATCTCTGGCCCAGTTTTGTGTGGGCCTCCGCATATGCACATTCTTGCTTCGGCTGTTCCTTGCGTCTTTCCCCTCACTTTCCTGTGGTTCTGGTAACTTGCCTCTTCTGAATCCACCTCTGTGTATCTCATCTCACTCTTCACATTGAGTTTGTATACTGGTGATGCAGCACAGGATTAAAAGCAGAGGCTTTGTTGTCTTGGAGAACTGTTTGAGAGCACCAGCTCTGCCATGTAGTAGCTCTGTGGCCTTGGGGTAGGGGTCTTGATCATCAAGTTTTAGAAATTATTAAATGGTGGGGTATGTAGAATCTTTAGTACAATGTAAGCACACATTTTATAGTGGTTATTAGTATTTTAGTTATTTTTTTCCCTCATACTTGTGTACTCCCTTGGTTGGACTTGTTACTGATTTCTGACTGCCTTTTCTCTGGCCTTGATGACTTCCTTCCTTCTCTGGGATCTCAGGCTAGTTCAGTTTTCCCTCCCTCTCTAACTTAAATATCCCAGTGGGTTCTGGCACATGGAGTTTGTCAGTTTAATGATGACCTGACTATGTTAAAATACAGAGCCAACAATAGCACTTGGCCGGGTGCAGTGGCTCATACCTGTAATTCTAGCACTTTGAGAGGCCAAGGTGAGAGGATCACTTGGGTGTAGGAGTTCAGGACAAACCTAGGCAACATAATGAGACCCTGTCTCTGCAAAAAATACAAAAAAAATTGGCGACCTATGCCTTTAGTCTTCTACTCAGGAGGTGGAGGAAGAAGGATTGCCTGAATTTAGGAGACTGAGGCTGTGGTGAGCTGTAATCTTGCCACTGAACTCAGCCTGAGCAGCAGAGTGAGACTCTAACTCAAAATAATAATAGTAATAAATAATAAAATAGCATTTGCTTATTTCTGTGTGTTTTGTAGTTAATAAAAGTCTAGTAATTTAGATGATTTTATGCTTTTGGCTATTTTACCTTAGTTAATTCACAGAAAATTTTGATGAACACTTTTCTTCATAAATTTTATTTTCTTATACTTAGTATAATTAAAGTATTACATTTCGTGTGAGTACAGATATGAAGTGAGAAGAGGCATAGTACAGCTTTGGTTTTGGAGTCTGTGATATTTATTGAAAATAACTACTTTTTCAAATAATATTTATAGTAATTATCATTTATTGAAAAAGCATTGCTTCTGTTTGATGCCATGAGTGCAATACGTGGCTTGTAAATCCTATTTAAGAGAGTATATTTTAAACATACAACAATGATTGTCCTTTCTGTCTTTTGGTCTTGTTGTTTCTGGGATAATTGTTGGCCCCTGTTTCTTTTGACTTTGGCTTATGGCTACTTGACTATTGGTCTCTTTGCTAGAGTAGTGTAGCTTGAACCAGGAAAAAAAAAATTAAAATTAACCAATATTTGCTCCTTACATCCTGTTGTTTGATGGGGAAGTAGACCAAAATTTGTAATTTTGGTTATTGTGATTTGTATCATCCAGTCACTTCCATTTGTATCCTATATATTCCTTATGATTATAGACATGTGTAATTTACTGTATTGTAAATTGTGAATGAACTTTAAAAATCTATATAATTCAGAATATAATATTATATAATTATTTATTTTGAATACATAATATTAAATGGAATGAATTCAGTTCTAATCATTTATTTAATGCAAACTCTGAACATTTACAAGATAACATATCTTTGGGAAGAGATAGACTCTTTGGATAGAAAGATAAATAATACAAATTTTGTCATCAATGAGTTTCCAATTGCAGGGACAGAAAAACAATTGTGGTACAAATTTGAGTTTTTTCATAATAGGGTATATAATTATAATATTAAGCATGATGAGGAAATTGGGCTTATGGAACTTGTTATTTCTTTACATTTTCTTTGGACTTTTTAGAATCATTTCCAGAACAATTAGAAATGATATTAAAAATATTAATATAAAAATTTTTTCAATTTTTCCCCCAAGGAACAACTGAATCTCACCATTCTTTAAAATTTTAATAGAAAACAATTCTTTCCAGGAAGGCAATTCATAATATGTCCAGAGATGTTCTTAAAGTGGTCTTTATGTTTCAGTGTACTAAAATAGTCTATTATCTTATATTAAGCTCTAAGTATGTTTCCTATTTCTAAGTTACATACTGTATTCTAATAAATTAAAAGTACAAAATACTAAAGTAACTTAATTATTAATGGAGATATACATCAGATTCAGACATGTCCTGTATTTATTAAAAATAGAGTTATTTAATGTGGAGTATTAAAACACTTGTCGTTCTTCTAATAAAACTCCTGCCTCTTATACTCTGAGAGTATTAAAAAATGCATCAAGAAGCAACTTGCTAAATTTGCAAGTGGACATATTTTGCTTAACAAGTGCTAGAGTGAGTGTTAAAAATATTGAGAAAGAAAAATAGCTCAGAGTAGCCTGAGCTATGTGGAGAATGCGAAATTTGTCAAGCCCAGAGAGACATGAGTCTGTGACTTCAGTCATCTCCACACTCTCCTGCAGCACCCATACCCAGGGCACTATTTCGAAAGCACTTTGTTCCTGACTAGGTGACTTACCCATTATCTTCTTACTGCTGGAATTTGTAATACAGAGAACAATGTATAGTCAATCAATAGCTTACATTATTTTAATATAAATTCTTGGTAACAACTTAGGAACTGCCTCTTCTTTTTTTCTTTAAAAACTTACTGATAACAGTTGCTAATCAGAGTGTATTCAGGGCAACCTAAAGCTATGCTTCAGGTGGCCATCTTCTAAAGTTCTGGGTTCGAATAAACTCTATACCTAATCATAAAAAAAAGAGTAGATTTTTGAAACCTTGAGAAACTATAAAAGAGTGTTTTAAAAGTACATTTATCAAAAACTGAAGCACCAATTTCAGACAAGTAATTGCACCTAAGATCATTTTATATATTTGCGAGCAGAAGATGAAGACCCATGCAGGAGACCCCTCAAAATGGAATTTTATGTAGAAAGTTGTGCATTTTTACATGTTTAAGCTTTAGTCACCTTCAAAATACTCTCCATTTGATGCAATACACCTATCAAGATGCTTTTCACACTACTCAAAACAGTTTTAAACCCATTAATATTGATGCCTTTTAGTGCTTCTGCTATTTTTTTTGTCTCACCTCTTCCACATCAGCAAAAGTTTCCCTTTGAGGAGTTTGTTTTTAAAAGATGTGGGGTACAATTCAGGGTTAGGTATACAAATGTTCATTATGCAGGTACACTTGTTGATGAGGTGTGCCCCTCTTTCCCCTGGCAGTTTTCCTCAACTGCCAGTCCCACCCGCTTCCCCTGGCAGTTTCCCACCACTTCTAATCCCTTTCTAATAGTATTGTGATATTTGTTCTTTGCGGATTCTTTAAATCTGAGGAAACAAACAAACAAGTTACTTGGGGTGAGATTGGGTTAATAGGGAGGGTGGAACATGGGTGTCGTGCTTGTTTGGTCAAAAACTGCTGAACACTCAGCGTGGTGTGCGTAGCTATGCTCATAAATTACCCATCATGAAATGAGAAAGCAAGTTGAAACACTCTCAAAAAAATTTTTTTTCACTGAAGTCACATGCATCCTCTCCCAACAACTCTAGCTGGTACACTGATGCTGTGGGGTTCCCAGAACACTTCCTAGTGGGAGAAGTCTGTGTTACAAGGGGCCTGCTCTCCAAAAGATAATTCTGTTTTTTTGGGGTTCCATCTTCGTATGGTGTATGTCACAGTGGTTAAACATGGTGTATGTCATAGTGATTAAACACAGATTATAGAATAAGCTTATTGAGTTCATTCCTGGTAATGTAAGTTTCTTAACCATTCTTTGCCTCAGTTTTTTCATATCTAAAGTGGGAAAAATAATAGTATCTTCCTCACAGAATTGTTGTGAGCATTACATAATTTAATATAAGTAAAGTGTATAGAACAATTCCAGCAAGCAGGAAGCACTAGGGGTATGCTGTTGTAATTATTACAATTTCTGTGCTGGGTATGCCTGAATAATCTCCTACCAGATCTGACCCTTCTGAGAAAAAAACTATAAACTCAGGATCCAAATATAAAAACAAAATTAACAACCACCACAACAAAACCTCTCATTACCTGAAGAGTCTTGCTATAGTTTTCTATGGCTATTGTAACAAATAACCACCAACTTGTTGGTTTAAAACAATATAAATGTATTAACTTTTAGTTTTGGGAGTCACAAGTCTAAAATTAGTCTCCATGGACTAAAATCAAGGTGTTGGTAGGCTGCATTCATTTTAGGGGTCCTGGGGAAGGATCCATTTCATGCCTTTTCCAGGTTACTTGTTGGCTTGTGGCCTGTCCATCTTCAAAGCCAGCAGCATACCATCATGTTACAGGTTCACAGGACCTGGGAATTAGGATGTGGATGATTCTGGGGTACCATTACTTGGCCTACCGTGTCATGGGCGTACCGAGCTTGAGTGAGATGTTGACAAGATCAAAAGAAAAACAGAAATCTAGTTGAATCACGACTGAAAAGTGCACTTTGATTTGATAGGAGTCTGATTTTCCTGCAACCCAATCAACATTAATTTTAATCTAAAGTATATGCCGATTCATAGATTTACATGCATTTTGCCTTGAAAAGGCATTCATCCCTGAAGATTTCCTGAGTTTTCAGTGTTTAATCATAGTTCCAAAAGCGGATCTTAATATTTCTTTAATATCCTTATTCTTCTGGTATTTTGGTATTCGTTCAGTGATACTACATCTTAAAACTGTTCGGGCTCTTGGGCATGCAGGTCAAGGATCAAAAATAAAAAGAGTTAATGTAGTGTCGTCCCTGGTTAAATTTTCGGTTGTATATTTCCTTTCCATTTTTTCCCCCTCATCAAAGCAAATTGGGCGAGTGTGGTAAAGAAGAAGGAATGATCAAGCTTATGGTTCACGTGATGTAGATTGTGTTCTGCAGGTTATTACAAGGAAGTTCCTCAAGTGACTAGGCTAATGCCTCACTGAGGAAAAAAATGAAGTTTAACACTTGACATTGTTCATCCATTTTCATATGTGCTCTGCACATCGTAAGTCTCCAGTAAAATACAGATTCACATCCGTTTAAATATAGAATTAAAATGTAAAATGGTGACCATTTAAAAATAGTGTATGTGTGGTAGGTATCTGTCTCTGAAGAGAACATAATGAAAGACTGTACAGGGCTACTGTTAACTATTATTAAAATTAATAGCACACTTTGTTTTCATTTGTGTTTGAGCAAGATGCTTGCCTGAAATATGATAGGAAATTAGTAAACTGCATTATAAATACCCTCAGTTGTTAATTTTTTTCTTTGATTAATGCTATTGTGCATAATGCCTACTATGTGTGCAATAAAAATATGCTTAAATTTCAGCATAAGTTTGAGTTCTAGAATTATTTAAGTCTTTTATTTTGATGACAGCAATATAGAAGAGTATAAAAATAAAAATACTTTCCTCATAATTCTTCTTTCTCCCTGAGCTAACCACAGCTAAAAGATTGGTGTCCTTATTTCATCTAAAACTTAATGCATAAACATATTTTTATGTAAATGAAATCATATATTGTTTTATCATCTTTTACCACTTAATCCTATATGGTTTTGAAAAACGAAGGTAACAAAAACTCCAGAGGAAGGGAAGATTCAGGTTTAGTTGATAGGGCTCTGGCTCAGATGTTCTATAGTTCTCTTCACTCTGTTCTTTTCTCTGAATTTACTTGGTTGATTGGCTATCTTGCCCCATCATTACCAGATGGTGGGGGCAATTTCAGGGATGGTATCTACTTTCAACATCATCCATAAGCACAACAATGAGTTGAAATTTCTCATTTTTTAGAGTAAGAACTTTCTCTAGAAATTTCCAGATAAAATTCCTCTCATGTCCATTGTCTCATACCCACTGGTAATTTATTTACTGGCAAGAGAAAATGGAGCCAGCACAACTGGCTTAGACCATGGGGATGATAAGAGGGAAGGAGGCCTCCTAAAATTAGGTTCTTTCATTGGGAGAAGGAGGAGGGTTACACAGGGGGGACCCCCCCAAAAAACAGAATTATCTTTTGGAGGGTGGGACCCTTGTAGTACAGGCTTCCCCCACTAGATGAGTGTTCTGTAAACCCATCAGCATCAGTCTACCAGCTAGCATTGTTGTGAGAGGCTGTGTTTAGCTTCAGTGACATTTTTTTTGGAGATTCTTTCAGGGTGTTTGCCCATTTCCTTATGGGCGATTTACAAGTGCACCGGCCCACACCACACTGAATGTTAAGCACTTTTGGACCAAAAACTGCATTACCTCTGTTCACCTACTCTCAACCCAAAAGATTTTTTTGACCCCTGGATGAAAAAATCCTCAAAGGGAAGTGTTTTGCTGATATGAAAGAGGTAAAGCAAAAAGGCATCAAAATGGATGAGTTCAAAAATTGTTTTGAGCAGTGGAAAAAGCATCTTGACAGGTATATTGCATCAAACAGAGAGTACTTTGAAGGTGACTGAAGTTTAAATGTATAAGAGTAAATACACAGTTTTTTGAGGGTTCTCCCTCATATGTGTAAATAAATGTTCAACGATTTCTAACATTGTCTGCTATAAGATATAGAGTTAGCATCCTAAAGCCTTAATTGGAAATATTTATATTTGGGATCCTCTGGGTTCTTGAGCCAAACTAGGAACCAGCAAGTTAACTCCTTATCTAGGAAAATAAATCAAAGTCTGTGCTCATGTGTCTCCAAAGCGGGAAATAGAAAGTCCATGTTCATTCTCCACCTAATTCATTCACGCAGCATTCATTCTACAAAAATAAATTGTGTTGCTTTTGTGAATTCCAGGGTTGGGGATACAGGAATAAATAAGAATTCATCCTTGCTCTTAAGAAACTTAGCAGTCTAACAGTAAAGAAAGCTGCTAAATAATTATAATGTGATGCCAAACATGCTTTGAAAGTGAATAGTTCAAGGAGAATGTAGAGGAAGCATCTAATTACTTACCAAACATGATACCCCTGTACGTTCTCAAAATTAAGAAATCCTTAATGGATTTGTTTATATTGTAGACAGTATGATGCCATTAGCTGTTTATATCTGAAATTGCAATTCCCAGATATCTACTATAACTTATTTTAAGAGACTAGGTTATATTTACCTTCCTTTTCAGGAACTTCCCTGGTAAAGCACAAATACTGCTTAAAGAATGAGGCTGTAAGTCAATAAATTGACAGATTTATGAATTGATGTGATATTTAGCCAGCCTCTTGTTTAAGGCCTCTGCACGTAAATATATACCTGCCTTTCAGCTGCAAAATTGGTGCAGTGATTTAAAGGTGAATGTGATTATAATTTCCTCAAGGGCTGATAGCTAAAAATATTCACTGAGCAACAACTGTCTATCATTTACATGAATGTGAAGATTTGTTTGTGGTTGAAATATGCAGCTTTTATTTGTAAGTACTTTCTGTTTTAGTGTCTTTTTGTTTCTAGAAAGATTAATTTCTACTCAGGAGCTAAGGATACTACAATTTTCTGCATATTTGGTTTCCAGAGACTCTAGCATCAAACTCAATAAGGAGGTCAATTGAATTAGTATGTAATTTAATCACAGTGGCACAGTTAGGCACTGTTTTAGATTATGAATTGTGAATGTATAGATTATTTTATTTGATTAGTGTCATTCAACTTGGACATCTTCCTCAGCTTTCTTTTGTGTTTATGATAGAAAAAAATATATTTTATGTAAACATTTGATAGCAAAGATAGCAAATGAAGGAGATCGTAAGTTTCTAATCCAATAGTGAGAAACTATTCCAGAATTTACCAGTAATTTAAAGATATTTTGACCCTATTGAATCAACCGTTCTTAATATTGTTCTCTTAAAGTTCTAACTTTATTTTTATTATTTTTATTTTTTATTTTTAAGTTGGAGTCTCACTCAGTAGCCCAGACTAGAGTGCAGTGGCCACTCCCGGCCACTGCAGCCTGGACCTGCTGGGCTCCGGCGATCCTTCTGCCTCAGCCTTCCCAGTAGCTGGAACTACAGGCGTGCGCTACCACGCCCGGCTGATTTTTTGATTTATCGTAGAGATGAGGTCTCGTCTGCTCAGGTGGGTCTCGAACCCGCGGGCTCAGGCAATCCACTCACCTCAGCCTCCCAAGGCACGGGATCACTGGCTGAGCCACTGAGCCCAGCTTTATTTTTTTAAATAAGCATTTTAATCTAGTTTGATGGTATATTTCCATCACCACTCTTTAAAAACTGGCACTGTCCATCTGTCCATTACTCCCCCTCCCTGAAAAACAACAACAAGAACAACAATAAAGATAACTAGCACTCTTTCTTGTTGTGTTTGAGTTTTCTCCAAAGCACTTAATATATTCCAGCATACTGTGTATTCCTGGTCTGTTTATTGACTGCCTATCCCCATTCGAGTGTAAATCCCACGAGGGCTGGGATTTGGTCTGTGTTCTCTTGTTACACCACTAAAGTCTAAGATGATGCATAGTTATATACTAGATCTTTGGTCAGTATTTGTTCACTTCTTGAAGGACAACAAGACAGAATTGATAGAACAAAAATTAAGGGGCTGAAAAGGACCCAAAATTCTGTTTCTGGTACTATAGTAGCAGTTTGACATATGGTAGAGCTTTGGCCTTTTAAGTGCAACTCTATTTTTACCTTGCCTCACTATTGTGGGAGAAAAGGAATGTCTCTGGAAGAGAAGTGATAAAATAGCCGTTTGAGTTAGGTCACCATACATCCTAATTTGTCTGGCACAGTCCAGGTTAATATCTGTAGTCACGGATTAATGACAATTAGTTTCCCCTTTCACTGTCCAAAGTGTCCTAGTCTGGATGAGAAATTATATGGGCATCTCCAGTCATGGTGCCCTTGTGAATTGGATAAAAGTTATAGATCATCTTCACAGAAAAAAATAGATTATATGCGGACATACAAAATCCTGCATATAGTTTCTGATATGAAGGCTTGAAACAAGTCCATTAACCTCTTTAATAACTGTTGCAGTCGCATATTCTGAGTTCTACTTGTTTTGCAAGTTATCTCAGAGCTGTGAGAGAAAGACCAGAGGGACCTACATTATTTGAGAATTAGAGTGACCAGATGGAACATTCTAATAGTTAAGATGTGGCTACTGCTTGTAGTACAACCAGTTTACTCTCTTTCTTTTTTTTTTTTCTTTTGAGTTAAGAGTATCACACTGTCACCCAGGCTGTAGTGCAGTGACATGCTCACGGCCACCACCATCTCCACCTGCTGGGCTCAGGTGATCCTTCTGCCTCGGCCTTCCAAGTAGCTTGAACTACAGGCATGTGCCACCATGCCTGGCTAATTTTTTGATTTATTGTGGAGACGAGGTCTTGCCAAGTTGTCCAGGCTGGTCTTGAACCTCTGAGCTCAGGCAATCCTCTTGCCTCTGCCTCCCAAAGTGTTTGGATTACAGGTGTGAGCCACTGCGTCTGGCGCCAGTTTACTTTCAAGGCCACATGGAACTGTGGAAGAGTTCTTTACTGGAACAGGAAACAGAACTGCCCTAAGACCATTGACAAATCACAAAGAACAGCACACCAGAAGCCCACGGACTGGGCTTACTATTGTATTGCATCGATTTCCATAGTTCTGGAAAAAAAAAAGCAAGTCTATGTAAGATGAGAACCTATTGAAAGCATTGCATTATTTGACAAAAGAGAAAAGTATCCCAAATCTCACATAACAATATGGTTGGACTGTGCAAAGATAAAGACAAATGAAAGGTGAACAACAGCGGGGACCACAGAAGAAGCAACAGTTAAGCCAATAAAACTTAATACTTCATAAGCTGGAGTTAATTGCATTTGTTCACTCTACTGATATATGATGAGTTGATGAGTAGTAACTGTGTTCCAGGCTCTGTGTGGAGTAATTGGTGGGAGAGAGAATGAGAAGCCAAGGGATGCTTCTTTCAGAACAGGACATAAATGGGATTTGTGCATTATAAATATAAGTACTCAATAGATGGTATTTTGGATGGAAGAATATAAGCAAGGTGCCAGGGTCAAAGGTAAAAACTAAGATGGTCTCTGCACACTCTTAGCTTGGAGATTTTGTTTTGTCTTGTTTCTAATAGTTTACAGAATGGAAGTATTAGTGTATGTAACAATTCTGTTTACATAGAAGTATTAGTGGACATAACAATTCTGATTACATGTAAGGAAATTTATTATATTATTTATTAATTTATGAGGTATAGGCTCTATACCTCTAGAATGAATGGAATTACATAGATATTTAAATTTGGTAGACTTGTATGCAGTTGTCCCATAAGGGTTTTTTTTTTAGTTCTCTGGAAACTCTATTCAAGCGTTGATAAAGAAGAAATATGTGAACCTGGGGGAATCCAGCCAATAATTGAATCACTCTCCTGGTGTTTTGTCAAAGGGTACCTTGATTATGGCTTCTTAGAGCCAGATCTTTAACTTTCCTGTAACTGTTACACTCTGTCCCTCAAACAGACTGTTCCTGATTTAATTGTTGTCACGTGACCCTTGTTCTTATGAAGGAATTTAAAGATGTCTTTCTCTATTTATAGCCTTAATTATTCTTCATACTATTTGTTCTCTATGCAAACTGCACTCATTCCCCAAATATGCTCCAAAGTTTTCAGGGCTATGCACTCATATTCTCGTTACACTAGTTCATCCACCAAGTATTCTGAGCTTCTTAAGAGGTTACCCCATCCTCCTCTGCTTGCATCCAAGGAGACGTTTTCCTTGAACCCTTTCACGGTCCTCCCAGCTAGAAGTAATATTTCTACTCACAGAGTCCCTTGTCACTGGGTTTTTAAGTTTTCTTATTTTTTTCTATCATTCTGTATTTTACCATGATTTTTGATCACTTCACTACACTTCATTGTCTGACAGAGATAAACCTGGTGTCTTAAAAAAAAAGATGACCTGTTATGTAATATATACATTTTATTTGCATTAGACTATTTTTAATGTCTGAAAATGTTTTTATTATTTTTTAGAGCAGCTTTACCAAAAATTATTTGGAAAGTACAGACTTCCCACAAACTCTCCCTACCACTCCTGCTTTCTCTCTTACTGGCATCTTGCATCTTGTCTTTTCATGGCTTGATAGCTTATTTATTCATATCACTGGATAATATTCTACTGTATGGATGTACCAGTTTGTTTATTCATTCTCTAATTGAAGTACATCTTGGTTGCTTTCAAGTTTTGGCTATTAAGATTGAAGCTGCTATAAACTCATGTGCAGATTTTTGTGGGACATAAGTTTTCAACTCCTTTGAGTAAATACCAAGCAGGTTTGATCAGATGCTGCATCACACAGTAAGAATATGTTTGGTTTGGTACAAAACTGCCAAATTATCTTTCAAAATGCTACACTATATTGCATTCCAGGTAGCAATGAATGAGAATTCTTATTGTTATACATTCTTGCCAGCATTTGATGATGCCACTCTTGGATTTTGGCTGTTCTAACAGGTATAATTGGTATCTCATTGTTATTTTAATTTGCAATTTCCTGATGCCATATGATGTGGTGCATCTTTTCGTGTGGTTATTTGCCACCTGTATATCTTCTTTGGTGAAACGTCTGTTCAGACATTTTGCCCAGTTTTAAATTGGGTTGTTTGTTTTCTTATTGTTGAGTTGTAAGAGTTCTTTATTGTATATTCTGTATAGCAGTTCTTTATCAAATATGTGTTTTGAAGATATTTTCTCCCAATTGTGGCTAATCTTTTAATTCAGTTAACAGTGTCTTTCTTTCTTTCTTTTTTTTTTTTTTGAGTTGGAGTCTCACTCGGCCACCGCAGCCTCGGCCTGCTGGGCTCGGCGATCCTTCCGCCTCAGCCTTCCGAGTAGCCGGAATTACAGGCACGCGCTACCACGCCCAGCTGATTTTTTGATTTATTGTAGAGATGAGGTCTCGCTGCCCAGGCGGGTCTCGAACCCACGGACTCAGGCAATCCACTCACCTCAGCCTCCCAAAGGCGTGGGATTATAGGCTGAGCCACCGAGCCCGGCAACAGTGTCTTTCATAGAGCAGAAATTTTTAGCTTTAAGAAACCTAACCTATCAATCTTTCTTTCATGGATTGTGCTTTCGGTATTGGATCTAAGAAGTCATGCCAAACCCAAGGTCACTTAGGTTTTCTCCTATGTTCTCTCTTACAAGTTTTATTGTTTTCTGTGTTACATTTAGGTCTATGATCCGTTTCAGTTAATTTTTTTAAGGGCTTAAGGTCAGTATCTTTATTTATTTATTTATTTATTTATTTGTTTGTTTGTTTTTACATGAGGATGTCCAATTGCTCCAGTGCTCTTTATTGAAAGGTCTTCCTTTTTCATTGTGTTGCCTTTGTTCCTTCTTCAAAGATCAGTTGAATATATTTATGTGAGTGTGTTTTTTGGATGCTGTATTCTGTTTCATTGCCCTGTTTGTCTGTTCTTTAGCCAAGCTCACACTGTCTTGATTACTGTAGTTTTATAGTAAGTCTTGAAGTTGCATAGTATCATTTCTCTGATTTTGTTATTCTCCAGTATTGGGTTGATTATTCTGGGTCTTTTGCCTTCCTACATAAATTTTAGAATCAGTTTGTCAATATTGTTAACGTAACATGCTGGGATTGCATTAAACTGTTAGATTATTATTATTTTTTTTTTTTTGAGTCGGAGTCTCCCTCTGTCGCCCAGACTGGAGTGCAGTGGCCGCTCCCGGGCACCGCAGCCTCGACCCGCTGGGCTCCGGCGATCCTTCCCCCTCAGCCTTCCGAGTAGCCGGAATTACAGGCACGCGCTACCACGCCCGGCTGATTTTTTGATTTATTGTAGAGATGAGGTCTCACTGCCCAGGCGGGTCTCGAACCCGCGGGCTCAGGCAATCCATTCACCTCAGCCTCCCAAAGGCGCGGGATGACAGGCTGAGCCACCGAGCCCGGCTAGATTCTTTTAAAATAAAAATTTCCTGTATTCCTCTCTGCACACACCAGATTTTCATACTAAATAGATCTGGAATTTGTTTAAGATTTGATTATTATTATCTGTAGTAGATCTAGCTGGAGTTTATTTAAGATTAGCACTTAAGTTTTTTTTCCCAGTAGCTAAGCAAAAGTGTCATCATTATTCATGACTGACAATTCCCTTTCTTATATTTATTGTGATGATTTTTTAATCATACATTAAATTCAAACACATTCACAGATGTGGTACTCTAAGGTAAATATTCTGTAACAAAGCCTGTTTATTATTGTGTCTGACAACACTGATTTAATCATACCTTATAAATGTTTTAATATTTATTAAGGCTAGTCTTACCTCGTTGCTTACCCCCACCCTCAAATTGTTCATAGTCTTCTTGACTGTTTATCTCCCAGACAAAATTACTTGTGGTATTTAACTTAATAATTCTGATAAGTAGCCTCCATGGAAGAGACTTACTATATTATTTACTTAGCACCCATCCACTTTGTTAACATTAGGTTTATGCAGGAGCCATTTTAAGATAATCTGTGCTTAGAGAAAGGAGATATTGGTAATTTGAGTCAGAAAATATTGTATATCCTCAGAATTTGAACAAATTCAGAAAGCATTTAAATAGTATTATAGGAACTGTTTATATTCTAAAGTAGGAATAATTTAGCAAGCAATAGCTCTTAGTTCTTTATTACCCAGTTTACATTTTTGTCTTAAAAAATTTCCAATTTTAAACTTCCCAATAAAGACTCTAAAACTTTTCCTTGAATTAAGCATATTAAATAAAAAATTAGTGTGTGAGATTGCTGATTTCACTGTATTGTGTAAGTCAGCCTCATTGTCTTACAGATCTTAAAAAAATGAGGGTTCTGCCTGATTAATACAAAAGCAGAGTAAAGTCAGGACTTTGGGCTCAAGCATTCTTCAGTGAATTACTGGACTTACTTTTGTGAATTCATTTGTTTAATTAAATTTATGGTAAATTTCTCAAACTGATGACAGAAAGAACTTTGTGGTCTCATGCAAAGTACAAATTACACGTAATATTGCAGTATGGAGAGATGCTTTTCTTCTTATTTATAATTTTCCCAACATTAATGCCATGTCTATTTGTCCCCATTTAACACTTTTTATTTTCCATTTTAAAATTACTTGGTCTGTTGCAGGGAGCATTTAGGTAGATACCTCAGTTTGAGATCCAGTGAATCTGTGATTCTGTTATTTGTAAACATGCATACAATGAAAAGAAAAAGAGAACGGAAAAGAAAAAAAATTACTGCTAACTAATGAGGCTAATAGTTATAGGAAAGAAAGATAGTATAAGAGTACCAAACATAATATCTAGGAATAAATATTGTTTTTTACCTTTCAACTTAGAAGGGGTAGACTTATAGCATGTTGAAATATAATTGACCTATCTAAATGCTAATGTTCTAATAAGAGTACATAATGTGAATTTCATTTAAGCTCTTTGTTAAATGGCAGTTTGGCCACATATTTCACAGTCGTGTTCACCAAGGAATCTGTATATCATATATATGGTTTTTTGGGGGAAGAAAACATCTAGTCCAAATGTAGTTTTAATTTGTTTTGAGTCTTTTATTGTTTGAATCAGACCTTGTATGGAAGCTTTAGAGACAAAATTTTATAGTTCAATTTCCAGGTTGCAGTAGGCCAATATACAAGCTATGGGGAAAGCAAAACCAAAAACCTCCCCCAAACTAGGAGTTTTAAAATAATTAAATTAAGTTATTTAGTTGCAAAAGAAATATGTTTGACGATATTAGAAACTTCAGAGGTAGCTAGGACTGGAAGGGACCGAAATCCCAGAGATAAGAGAAGTGCATTCAGGCGGGTCTAACATTGTATATGCCATTTTTTTTTTCTTTTGGGGCATTTGCTGAGTATTAACAGGACCAGAGATTAAGGTAGAAGAGGCTGTAAAGTTTATGTAATCTCAGGCCTGCCAAGGTAGGAGGATTTTGAGGAAACAAGATCTTGGAGGAAAGGATGACAGAGAAACCTAAGTCTTGTGCTCTGAAAAGGTTTCCACACTTAAGACCTTTTTTTGTTCTTAAACTGTGCTGGTAGACAAGCTAAAAAGCTTAAGCAGAAAGCAGTTGAAAAGCTCAGCAGCGTAGTAATATGTGACTAAATACTGATATATGAAACAATGCCATATCTTGTGGGGTCTAATTTTGTGCTGGGGAGACAAAAAATTGTCTTTCAGTGGTTGTTAAGGATTAGGGGCTCTGGTAGTCATTCTGAGCTCTCAGAACCCCTGGAAATGTTACTCACTAGGAGAGGGTGTCAACTAGAAGTAGGCTGAGTCTTAATAAGTCTGAAATTCAGCCTTCAGTCTATTCAACCCCAAATGGATTGAAGTGGTCTACCCATTATCTAGGTGCCAGTTATAAGCTATATTCTCACTAGGGAAAGAAACATCATCCAGCTTGTATACAAATTTTAACACATACTATCTGATGTATAGTTAAAAATGTTATTAGCCATGTAAATAATCAAGAGGGGGAAAAACCTGACAATAGAAATAGACCCATCACATCCAGATATCGGGATTATTGGTCATAGGCCTTAAAGTAATTGTGGGATCTACAATGACAAATCAAATAGACATTTGAATACGGAAAAATACAATAAGTTAAAACTCAGTAGATTAGTCTAATAGCAACTGGGACACTGTCAAAGGAGGGATTCATGAATTGAAAAATAGAACTGTTGAAACTATCCAGACTGACACGTACAGAGAACAGAACATGGAAAAATAAAGAAAAAAAATTGTAAGAGATGCATTAGATCTAATAACAAAGTGTAACTTACAAGTAGTTGGATTTTTAAACTGTGATGGAAGCAGTATTTGAAGATATAATAGTATATAATTTTTCAAAATTACTGAACATATTAATTCACAGGTTCAAGAAGCACTATCGATCCTAAGAAAGATGAGTAAATACAAGACCATACTCTGGTGTACCACAGTAAAACTGCTGAAAACCAGAAAAAGAAAAAAACTAAAAAGCCATAATCAGACTAATTCTGACAACACAACAGAAAAATAAGAGAAGACAAAGTCGTGATACCTTTAATGTTGTGTGGAAAAATAATCATTAACTCTATATTCTAGCCAGATAAAATAGTCTTCAAAAGTGAAGGATAAAGAAATGTATCTTTAAATATGTGATGATGTTAATTAAAGACATTTCTAGACAAACAAAAATTGGTACAATTTAGAGATAGGAGATGAAATTCTCCTGGCAGACGGGAATTGGAACTAGTTTGAAAAAAGTGAATGCAGGAAGGAAAGAAGATTAAGAATAAAGATGTGAGAAAAAAAAAGAGTAAAGATGTGACCAAATAGAAACTAATGCTGTTTTTTCAAAATAATCACATTCCTGCCTCATGGGGTTTAAAATACATGTGCAGTTAAAATGCACAATAATTGTAACACAAGAGGTGGACGTATACAATTGTTAAACATGTTCTAAGATCCTAGCCTTTTCTGGAGCATGATTCAGTTACTAATTTGTATCAGATTATTAAATGTTATAGATGAATACGCAATCTCTAGTATTAATTTTAAAATAATAAAATGTAAACAACAACCTGCTAGTGGTAAATGGAATATCAAAATATTTGGCTAATGTAAAAGAAGGAAGAAAGGAGAGAAAAGAAATAAGAATATATAGGACTGAAGCTGTCATAAATTTGATTATGTTGATAGTTCACAGCTATAAGCATACTAAAAAACATCAAAAGTGTGTGCTCTGAGTAGATGAAGTTTATAATATGTAAGTTATATTTTAATAAAACTATTTCAAAAGAATATGAGATGCATAGAATACAAATTATAAGATGATACATATAAAGTCATATTTCAGTGTAAATGAAATAAGTACTCCAATTAAAATTTGTGGATTATCAGCCTTGATTAAACAGCAATAGCAATTACATGCTGTTTACCAGAGATGTACTTTAAGATTATATTACAGAGAGTAAAATTTATAGGATGGCAAATTTGTATATATGACAAAGCTGAATCAAAAGAAAGCTTGCATAGTTATCTTAGGAGCTGAGAAAGAATTTAGGGCAATAAATATTGCTAGAAATAAAGATGTACGTTTCAGCCAGGCATGGTGGCTCACCCCTATAATCCCAGCACTTTTGAAGGTCAAGGCCATAGGATCACTTGAAGCCAGGAGTTTGAGACCAGCATGGGAAACATTGTTTGGATCAAAGACCCAGTTTCAAGGTTCAATTTGCTCATTTAGTAGCTTTGTGACATTTTATTCTGTTGTGAAAGATTTATAAATAATATGTCATTTGTTTTATCATATGTAAAGTGAAGACTATGAGATTGTATATAAGGTATGTAGATTAAAACCTGGCACATAGTAACTACTTAATATGTGACCTGTACATTAAATAGCAATAATAGAATTCTGTAGCTTAAACAGTAGAGTTAAGAAATTTGAGAGACAAGCAAACATTTTCCTAAGGTTAAGGAAGTTCATGGGTTTTTTTTGCTCTAAATTTGTAATGAAAATGTAAATACAAAAATAGAGCTGTCATGTGACTTATCTTCCTTTCATATGATGATATAATTTAGAATTAATTACTTTTATATTGGACTCTTAACCTATGTTCTCTCTGCTGAATTAATTTGACTATTGTTTCTCTTAAGGGGAATTTTGGTCTTATTTAGAAAATGAAATTAACATTTTTCATTAGTGTTAATATGATAGAATATTTAATGTAATTTCCTACAGGTATTAAAATATCTATTTTCTCTAAGTTAATGGAATTAATTAATATATATATTTTTAAATCCCACATACTTGGTTAAGTCATTGAAAAAAATTTTCATTTGTCTTACATGTTTTATGGGTTTGGTAATTGCTTAAATTCTAAAATTGGTCAAGTGTATTGTGAATTTTCTATTTCCTTTTCTTGATTAACTCCATATAAATCATTCTCCTATTCACTGTTTGCAGAAACTTAATTAAATGATTCATGTTAATACAAATAAGAGACATGTCATGAAATCATTCTGCATTGCTTATACATAACTTTATTGTACGCTAGTTCGTCTTTTAACTTTATGAACCATTTGTCTTGTCTTGTGTGTCTAGCCATAATTCACTCCTAGCATACCAGCGCATGCTGTTGCTAAGTCTTTTTTTTGGTTATTTGGATATTCAGTATGTTATATTATTGCTACTAATTCTTGCTATTTGAGGAACTGTGTTTCTTTTTTGTAATATAGATAATTAAAGAGTTTTTATTACTGATACTAGTAGCTTTGGTTACCAGTTCTGTCTTTTGGAAAAATCCAACAACACTTTATCTTTGCACTGATGTGTGTGTGTGTGTGTGTGTGTGTGTGTGTGTGTGTGTAACATTTGGAAGTGAACTTGATTATGCATAATATAATAACTTTGATAATCATTGATATCATTAAAATATGGCACATTATGTTTTCCTGATAAACATGAAAAGAAAATCATTTCAGATTTTTCTTGGAAGGTAATAAATGTAAGAATCTGTCCATTTGGAGTGGGAAAGTACATGATAACTGTGCTATGCCTCAGAATGTAAAGAAATAGACGTCACTCTAATAGGTTAATGTTTAAAATGAGAACTTGAACTTCATACAATAGTGAAATATATTTAAAAATTTATAGTGAAAAATAAAGCCTTTTCCATTCACTAAAGTGTTCTTTTTTCAGTAGTTTTTTTAAAAAAATGCAAAGAAGTAGAGTATAGGTTTAGAACAGATTTTTCTGAAGACTAAATAATTTAGTAAAGAAGCCAAATTGTTTGAAGTAACCTTTGAATTTACCAGGGCTTCAAAAAAAAAAACTCCACCTATATATTTAGGTTGATATTTCAATATCACTTTATAACATTAAAAAACACTACTCTCTATGTTGAATTTTATGCACATTGCCTTCCAAGACCTTGCTTACAAGGCATGGAGATTCTTAGCTATAGCCCAAGATTTCTGCCTAAGTAGCATTAGCTTCTTACCTGATTAATGAATTTGCTTAGGACAAAAATTACAAATAAATATAGATGTATGAAAGGTCTAAAGCAAGCCTTAATTCTCACAAGACACTAATAATACATTCTAAAGAAGTGTATGAATTATGGAAACTTACCTTTGAGACTGAACATGTCTGTGAACGTTGACACTGTTTTATTCTGACTTTTGCTGAGAATCCTAGGACAGTGTAGAACACAGCCTTTTTTAGCATATGGCTTTTTTGTTTGTTCTATTTACAATGTGCATATAAGTATAATTATTTTTTAAAGAGTCACTAATGATTATGAGACTAACATTCAGTAATACATACAACTTTTTAAAAATAATTTAATTGCCATATAATTTCAGAATTATTTGGCAAGGCATGTATTTATATTGTGAAATTTTATGATTTGCTAGGAAGATTGGGGTAAGGAATGTTTTACTGTAAATATCTTAAGAGAAATTGCATTTAGATGTCATGACCCTAAATTGATCTTTTTAGTTAAGTAGATTTTTATAGTTAGAGGAGAATAATAGTTCCTAAATCAGGAGCCCTATTGCATTTGAGAATTAGGTAAATGTTCATGTTTGCTTTTGAATATATTGGATTATTGTTATTTCAGGTATCTGCTGCGTTTCCAGCCTAATGGCTTTTGAAGTTCTGATTGCTGAATTAATTGAGGGTTTTTTGTTGTTGTTGTTTGGTGAGATTAAATGTTATTAATTAAACGTTTGAATACTGTTTCTTATTCATTAGAAATGGAAGTAGATTTTGGTACAAGTACTACATTTCAATGGATTTAGATGATAGTAATTGAAACATTGCTAGGTATTTGTTTGTTTGTTATTTATTTTGGCTTTTTCCTTCCACAGCAAGTTGATGTGGAAAAATGGGTATGTGTTTCCATGTCTTTGCAAAGAATCTGTGATCTAAAAGTGCATGTTTGCTGTTGCCTCTAATCTTTTTATTTTGCTTCCTAGTGTGGCTTGTACTATTAGTGTTCAAATTAACTGCTCTGTTGTAATGAACACATATTTTATAGGTCTCCAGTTAGAACCTTATGTTTCTGGTTTTGCTTCATCTGAAATGGTGCATATTAAAATATACTCCATTGCTAGAACTCTATAGTTTTTATATAATTGGCCTTGTAGTAGTGATATGCTTCTGCCAACAGGAAGACTTTTTATTATTCCTACTGTATGTTTTTTGCCAAAAAACCTTGCCTGTTTAATTTTAAAACCCCACTGCTTAGCCCTTATATTTTTCCATGTACTATAGAAGAAAGCAATTATATTTATTTATATAATATTTTAAAACGAAGGTGAATGACTGTATCATGTAGAAAAGTGCAGCTCCAGGATTCTGCAGGTTGTTTGAGGGCCACCTTGTCACAAGTTATGATTACAAAGTATTTATTACCTTTGGTCTCAGTTTCTTCATCTATCAGGGGCAAAGAAAGAAAGGAAAAAGGAGAGAGAGAGGGAATCTGCCAATTCTTTCCAATCCTTAATACCCCAGGGTTCTGAATGGAAATTAAGAGTCTCACCAAGATATTATATCCCTACTCAACTTTTTTTTCCCCAAGAGTACAAATCGGTTGAGGCTTTTCACTGTTAAAATGTTTTGTTTTAATTGGAACTGCGATTTAATATGATACATCATTTAAGATTGACTTAACGAATGGGTCGTTGGTTGCAGCATCATTATTTTTCCTGGTCTTGGGAATCCAATTCTCTTGATACAATATTTTGAGAATTTTGCTATCTTTTCAGTAGCCATTCAGAAGTCACATTTCCCAGACAACTACATGCCCATCTGGATTTGTGTGATTCTTTGACTCTTTTTCACTTCTTTCAGCCCTTTGCAGACAAGGAAACTTTTGATTTTTTCAATTTACCATTTCCATGATGGTAACATCCATATGGATCTTTGAGAACTACTATTTTGTTTGTTTGTTTGTTTGTTTGTTTGTTTTTTGTTTTTTTTGAGTTGGAGTCTCACTCTGTCGCCCAGACTGGAGTGCAGTGGCCGCTCCCGGCCACCGCAGCCTCGACCTGCTGGGCTCCGGCAATCCTTCCACCTCAGCCTTCCAAGTAGCTGGAATTACAGGCATGCACTACCACCCAGCTGATTTTTTGATTTATTGTAGAGATGAGGTCTCGCTGCCCAGGTGGGTCTCGAACCCACGGGCTCAGGCAATCCACTTACCTCAGCCTCCCAAAGGCGCAGGATTACAGGCTGAGCCACCGAGCCCGCCTAGAGAACTACTATTTTTATATTATATTTCTGGGAACAACTTAAATTCATCACCTATCTCTCTATAACTAGACCACTACTACTACTTTTGTTCAACTATTTGATTTTAAAATTTCATACCTTCCTTTGTGCCTATAGTTAAGATTCTGATCCAAGCTCCACGTTTTTCTCATCTTGGTAAGGAAGTCTGCTTCTTTCTCAGAACAAGGATGGCACCCCTTTGTCTCTCTCTCTTCTGATAATCAACATCCTAAAACACATCCTCTGTCTTTTTCCATCTTTGCTTTCCTTCACTTGCGCTGTAGTACTTCTGTGCTACATCCAGATGGATATTTCTTGCCCAACCACTCAAGCTGCTTTTCATTTTCTGGTGGGAAATAGCGAGAATATGTAAATAAATAAAATCACCTTTTCACTATGGTCTCAAAGTGTTCCCATTGGTTCCTCTGTGCATGTGATTACTCTTGAGTCACTTCACTGTGCCTTTTTTCTCTCGTATTTCCATAGCCATATCTCAACTCAACATTTATTTTTATTATGTTTATTTGCAAATCTTTACCCATAGACATTACTTTCTCATTCTGAGAAATATCTCAGATGTTTTCCAAACTGAGAATCAAGAGACTTGGCTTTGCCAGTCGGGGACTGACTTTATCAGCTCATGTAGGCTCAGTGTAGGCCATAATCTCCTTGTCTGGAGAGTAAGAATCTGGGTGGCGCCTTTCTTGTTCTCAGATGATACTATTATGTTAATTTTAAAGCACATGTAGAAGCCATATAATGGAAAGATTCTGCTGGATTTGCTTCACTGATGATCATGATGTGTTTATGTCTCAATTAATTTCAGACTTGTGCTCTCTCTTTCTTTGAAGTCTTGTTACAGTTCACATCTTAGGCTTTGGCCATTGGAAGTTTGAAATTCCAAGCAGACAGCAGACACTCACTGTTGTCCTGTTTGTAGTGCCTGTCAATACATTATTTATTTATTGATTCACTTAAAAAAAAAAGTTTGAAATTCCCCGTAACAGGTATACCTCGAAAGGGCAACAGAAATTACTCTAACCCCCTGCCCACCTTGCTTGGGACTATTCACTCTGCTCTGTGGGGCTCATTCTCCTCTGTCCCTTTCTTGCATTCAGAGAGCGAAACACCCCACAGTCATCTTAAGTCATACAAATCTCATTTCAGTAATTAAAATGCTCAAGCCTGTGTAATAGGCGAACTTGAATTTAATTCAAGTTAACTTGTGTGGGGTAGCTTAGGCGGCTCCAGGGAGAAGGCCTGGAAAGAAAGGCATGTGGAAGCTGTTTCTCCCTCACCTTGCTGGATTCCTCACGCCCTGCTTGGTATCTAGAGCTTCTGCCCTTCTCAGATGCTATGGGAAGAGAAAGGTTGGCAGGAAGGTTTTTCTTTGGTCATAATGTCATTAACCAGGCTTGCCAGGTGTCTAAAGCTGACTTCTTCTCTGGGCACTGGCAGCTGTCTGTGGGGAGCTCCCATTCCCAGAAATCTCTGACCCGAGATTCTCTTACTGCGGCCAAATGAATCTCCTCCAGGTGTCAGTGGCAATTACTTCCTCTTCCTGTGAGCCCTTGGCGGCCTCTGACACAAGCCTAGGCTGGCTGTCTAGTGCGACCCTACTTGCTTGCTGGCATTGCAGTCACTGCCCAGTTGCAGCCCTCTAGTGGCTTCAGCCAGCCTCTTGCCTCTTAGTCTGTAGGCAGGGTTAGACACCATCTACAGTGTCCTGTCTCCCAGGGGCCAGGGGTATTCTTGAAGCTACCCTTCCTAGACTTGAAGTGAGCACAAGCTTGGGAGATAGGCAGGACTCCAGACTTACCTGCACCTTTCTCTAAGGACCGGTTTCTTTGTTCTCCAGCCTCTTCTGACAGATTGGAGGTGGTTGGTCGGTTGACCAGCTAAGGGCAGCTAACAGGTTTGTAGCCACCCCCTTGGGCATACCTGCTAGGTGGTGTAACGATGTGTTTTGGAACATGGAGTACAGATGCTCCCTCCCAATTCTTTTTCTTCTTTCATCTTCTTTCCTCTCTCTCCCCTCATCAGTGTCTCTTTGAGATCTGTGCAACTTTTTAATCTTAAATCTATTGAGTTATCAAATGCTGCTTTTCACACTTTTTTTTTTTTGAGTTGGAGTCTCACTCTGTCGCCCAGACTGGAGTGCAGTGGCCGCTCCCGGCCACCGCAGCCTCGACCTGCTGGGCTACGGCGATCCTTCCGCCTCGGCCTTCCAAGTAGCTGGAACTACAGGCACGCGCTACCATGCCCGGCTGATTTTGTGATTTATTGTAGAGATGAGGTCTTGCCTGCCCAGGCGGGTCTCAAACCCACGGGCTCAGGCAATCCACTCACTTCAGCCTCCCAAAGGTGCGGGATTACAGACTGAGCCACTGAGCCTGGCTACTTTTCACACTTTAAAAGAGAGCAAACATTTTGATTCCAGGATAAAAAAGTAATTCCTAGGTACTTCCATCTACTCCACGCCCAGCTATCCCCTAACCCATGGCATTGGCTTTCAATGTGGAGGCCATACTTGAGGTCATGAGTGAGGGTGACAGCAATAAAAGGATGGAAGCATTGTCTGTAGACCAAATGATGTCTTATAATAAGCTTTGAAAAAAATGTTGGCACTGTTGTAACTGTTAAAATGCAACATCATTTCAGATGTTCGTAACTCAATAGTTGAAAAAATTATGCATTTTCACACACAAGTACTATTATGTGAAGGTCTGTGAAACACTTTCACACTATCAAGGTTCATTTATGTTTGAAATGGTTTTAATTATATATACAATCTTCTTTATTATGATATAGACGATTTTTATATGTATGTGGTAGTCTGAATTCAGGGCGGGCTTTACATGTCTTCAAGGCATTGAGGTCCATTTTTCTTATGTAGAAATCAATTTGTTTTGGGTTTAGAGAAATTCCCTACTGAGTCAAGCTGGGAAAAGAAAAAACTCAGATAGTCCTTCTACTTCATGTTTTAGGTATTCATGCAGTTCTGTGCTTTATAAACACATGTCACAGAGATAAATTGTGAAGACTTAGAGAAGCTTATCACAATCATGTATTTTTCCTTTACTGTTCTTCTACATATGTAGTGTCAAATCTATTACAAAGGAAAGGACAACTTGTTTAGATACTGTCTGTACAGAGTTGTTGATAGGTTGAAAAAGACAGCAGTTGCTATAAATCTGTCAAAAGATGTATTTTTTTTAGACATATCTGCGTACTCTTCCCATAGCTAGATGCCAGTGATGGTCATTAACACAAGTGACATGAGCATTTCTGTGAGAAGTGTCATCATGTGTATAATTACTCTGTCATGGGCTGATAGTGGAACCCCTTTCAGATGTTTCCTAGACCGGCAATCAAATGTCTGTCTCATTGGAGCAGTCTTAGATATTTTCAGTGGGGAAACCTTAGAAAGTTAAGCTTTTCCATAGGGTAATTTTTATCATAGGAGTAGTAGTCGAGGTTTTTCACAAATACATATTCACATGTGCTATTAGACAGTATGTATTGATAATTGTCGGAACCTTCGTTAATTAAATATATTCTCCTATAAACTTAAGCCTTTGGTGGTGAGATAACTTTTTCCTTTTTTTAGCACAAGTGAGTAGTTCTATTAAGCAAAGAATAGTACACTCTCAAGGAGGGAGAGTAGGTAGAAACCTTCCGTTTCTTTACATAATGAAGTTTACCAGATATTTCTTCACAAAGGAGAGGTTACCAGTTGGAGGCTTATGAAGACTACGAGCATTTTGATACACGGAGAAGGAAAAAATGGCCAAAAAAAAAAAAGAGAGAGAGAGAGAAAGACTTAATTTTTAGGGGACATTTTACCTCCTTAATGGAAACTTCATACCAGAAGGACTTCTGAGTCTAAATTTTACCCTACTGTCTCAGATTGTTGCATTTGATAATTATTTTAATGACAAGCCTCCTCCCATGTTTGTTGCTAGTTTCTTATTTATATAATTTTTGAGGAAACATTTTAATAAAAGTTGTTTTAAAAGTTCTAAGATAGGTCCTTAGAGCTGTTAATTTTTAAAAATCTGTTTTCATTTTACTAAGCTAAAATAGCAAAGGAAACATTTTAATAAAAGTTGTTTTAAAAGTTCTAAGATAGGTCCTTAGAATTGTTCATTTTTAAAAATCTGTTTTCATTTTACTAAGCTGAAATAGCAGTTAAAAGAAATCTAAGTTGAACTGAAAGGCATAATTATATGTTAGAGGAGGTTTTCTACGCCACCTAGATTACTGTTTCTGTCTTGGTACCTGTAACAGATTAGATGTACTTATGCATTCTCTTGTTCATATTTTTAACAATTTTCAGTATAAGATATTGCTATTTGTTTTTCTACTCGTAATCATTTGCATTTGCTGAGAAAATCCCTTAGTTCTTTACTACATCGAGTGACTTAAACTTGTAGACCAAAGACCAGTTCTGGTGCTTTTTGTTGTCCGTTTGGCGTGCACAGCCATCTGTGTTAAAACATAAGCACAGGAATTTCTCTTCCTGGTTTTCATGTGAATGTAGCAAGTGCTCTAAGTTCTTGCTCATATTTGAACTTTGTCTGACCTGTCAATTCTGAAATAATCTAACCCCGGGCCACTTGCAGTTTTGCCCTACAGTACAAAAATTCCCCCTTTTGTATTTCTGTGCAAATTCATCATCATCTAAAAAAATTCTTGTAGGCAAAAAGCAACTTGGAATCTATGCCGTGTGCCTTTACAATAATTTCCCTTGTTATCATCTCTTACTCTATTCTGTCTAATGAGATTTACTTCTTGTCTGATGACATTTTCATGAGTAAAATAAGTCAGATAACCTATTTCTTTGTTAAACTTGTTGTAAGTCTAAAAAATATATCCTTCACGCCTGAAGAGGCTACTTTCTTCAGTATGTATCTTCGTGTGTGGGTTTCTTTTTTTCCTTTCCATCGTGTCAGACTTTAAAGAGTTTTTTGTTGTTCTTTTTTTGTTTGTTGCTTTTTATCATACGTAAGCAGTGTTTACTTTGAGAATAAAATGATACATTCATCCTTTTTGTTTTAATGAATTTTGATTTCTTCTTTGCCTTTGAATGATCCCTTTTGAATATTTCATGATGCTATAGCATAATTTTGATAGTCTAGCAATAGAGCTAAACTAAGCAATGCATGATTTGTACAAAAAGT
The DNA here is from genome assembly GCA_027257055.1 of Cephalopachus bancanus. Lineage (NCBI taxonomy): Eukaryota > Metazoa > Chordata > Mammalia > Primates > Tarsiidae > Cephalopachus > Cephalopachus bancanus. Next base: position 194,582 of record JAPVLO010000961.1, on the reverse strand, counting down.
TGCCAATAATGCCACTGATACCACAAAAAGTCTTTTATATTCTTATTTTTTTGAAAATAATATATGTCTATTACATCTCCTATTTTTTCTCATTCTACAGATGGATATTTTAGCATTTGTTGATTAGTATTCATTCTATTTTGTTGTAAATAAAGATTACTCTCCCGTGTCTTATTCTTCTTGTAGTCCAATACAACTTACAAATTCTGAATAGCAGGCCTAAGCATATCTACTGACCATTCTTTTTTTCTGTCTACTACCATTTTAAAGCAGTTCAACTTAGATAACTGACAAAATCAGGCCAAGAACTTTTTTTAAAGAAAAACCCCCAAACTCAACTAAATTAAATGAATGTCAGGAAGAGCGTATTTATTATAAACCATGGGCTATGACAAAATATTATCTTTTTTTATTTCCTTAAATTAAGGTTTAGAAATGATTTTGCTGAATTTTTAAATGTAGTGACATCACTATCATTAGTGAGCCACAGATGGGCATATAATTGGTCAGTTTCAACATGGAAAATAAAATTTCTGATATCATTTATCATTAATATCCATTATAACATTGTAACTAAACAACCTGTATTTTCTAAGCCAAGAATAAAAGGTTCTTTATAATTTTTCTTTCAAATTGTAATATTGAAAATGGAAAAAATCAGTCTCAATGGAATTTACATTTAGTAATACACGTATTGCTATGTAAGTGTGCTTCAGGGCAAAACTAATTCAGAAATATATTAGGATACTTTCCCTTGCTGTTTTCTTTAAAGCAAATGTGTCTGTGCTTGTCTTTTCTCTATAGGAGTTAGATGTGCTCCCAATAACTAAATTCAGCCTTAAGTTTGGAAATACATTGTTTTTCCTTCTTAGTTTTTTTTTCTTTATTACACAGGCAGACACACATACATGCATACATTATGTTTTGAAGAAGAAAAAAATAGCTATTATTATACATGAAAGGACGCTAGCATTTTAAGCGGGAAAGAGAAATGTGATTTCTTTGAAATTTGCCTCACAGTATGTAGTGTCTAAGAAATGGCTCACTGTTATTTTGCATGAAATATGAGCAGCTCATGCAACATATTAGTTTACAATCTACCTTACCTGTCTCTAATCTACTGGTTTTACTAAAACAGTTGGGTTGCTGTGTATACCACTGCATTTTTATGCAAAAAATAAAAGTTTTTTTTAAAGCATTTTTAGAGGATACACTTAAGATTATATCTTTTCTTGGTACTTAGAAATGTTGTAAATGGAATCATGCATTAAGGTAGAGCAGCATGTTTTCACAGAAACAGGAAGAACTAATGTAAAGCATTTTTTAAAAGAGTTTTGCTTGCTATAGCTTTTCTCTAGCATGTAGTTGATACTAAATTTTGTTGCAATAACACGGTGAATGTGTTTTTTTTATGTTTATTGTTTACATAGCTCCATTGAGGACAATGGAGTCTTTGCAAATAAGAGATATTTTAAATTAAATTTTTCAGATGATGTATATTTAATATTTTCTCTTTTTTTCTTATGCCCCTACAGAAATTCATGATGAAGGTAAGACATTGGATGACCTGCTATATATGCAATACTTTGTATGTTTTAAGGAAGGTTATATAAATTTGTTTAATTTTTAAATCCATGGCCCTTTTCTTCACATTTTATAGTTTTTAAAAGTCAATTCAGCCAGGCACAGTGGCTCATGCCTATAATCCCAGCACTTTGGGAGGCGGAGGCAAGAGGATTGCCTGAGCCCACAGGTTCAAGACCAGTTGGGGCAACTTGGTGAGACCTTGTCTACAGTAAATCAAAAAATTAGCTGGGCATGGTGATGCATGCCTGTAGTTCCAGCTACTTGGAAAGCTGAAGCACAAGGATCGCCTGAGCCCAGTAGGTCAAGGCTGCAGTGGCCATGAGTGTGCCACTGCACTCCAGCTTGGGCGAAAAAGTGAAACTCTGACTCAAAAAAAAATAAAAATAAAAAGCAATTCAAACTTTGGAACTTTTAAATACTGCTTAGATATAAGTCAACAAACATTTGACATCTCTGGGTCATATTGTAACGTAGTAAGTTAATTAGCTAGTGTTAGTAATTTATCTTATTAAAGCATTTTTTTTTTTGGTAGCTCTCCGTATAAAGTATTCACTCAGAGGCTGATTTGGCTATTTTGTGTTTAAGCACTCTTATATGAATACACCGGGAATGTTCTTTACTGGGAAATTAAGAGAGGCACCAAGAAACTAATTCTGTTTCAGAAGAAGTGAAAATAATTTAGCCCTTTTTCATTTCTCAATTAAATTAGAAAAATAAAAAAGTTGTAAAAGAAAACAGATGAAAAGAGGAAAGTAAAACACATAGTCATGTCATTGAAGGAATATGTTGAAGAAGGATAGGAAAAGCGGAATGTAGTTTTTTGAGGATATACAGAAGAAAATTTTGTTTCATTTTTTTACGTGCTACCATATTTATCCTGTAATATTCATGAGATTTAATTTTTTTATCTTACACCTGAGAAGCAACAGTTAAATTTATTTGTGTTCAGTTAATAAGAGCTTATTGTAATTTATAATAATAAAAGAATTCTTTTTCAAAAGATATAAACTTTGAGAAATATTAATAAAAACACCAGAGATAGATTGAAAAGGTTACTTTAAAGAAAGGCAAGTGTACTCTTTACAGTCTGTTGAATTACTTAAGTCGGTTATGCATTTATACGCTACAAACTCTGAAAACTGAACCAGGTGCACTGCTGGGTAGCCACACTGTACTTATTCACTAACAATAAGAATTTGGAAGCTTTGATGACAAAACAGCATTTCTCCGAGGCTGTTTATCAATAAGAACATAGAATGTCTTTCAAAACTTTAAATTACTCCAGCTCTTATTTTTCAGTAGAAAATACAAGTATTATTGTTACATTGTGAAGCGAGGACACTCATCACTAAATTAGACATCTCATCAGACAAGGGTTTTACTTGAGAAAATACAGCAGCAAAACATGAATATTTCCTCTTCTTGCTAATAATAGAGAATGAAATTGGGTTAGAAAAAATTCAATTTTTCTTACAGAATCTACAATTACTGTATTCATATTGTCACCTCGCCCTTATTCCAATTCCCTATCCGATGTCATCTCGACTTCCCCTTGGGGAAGGATGAATGCCATAGTTACCTGAAACAGATATCTCAAGCTCTTTTGTAAGAGCAAAAGATTCATATATAAACCACTGCCTGTAAAAAGATAATGTAGAATCTGTTAAAATCAGATGGTGTGCCTAAAGTAATTTAATTAGGCTCTGATTTCTTTTAACTGTGAGGCCAGGAGGCCAATAGCTATTTTCATACCTGCGCTGGATGATCTAGAAAGGTTAGTATTTGATTAAGGGGAGGGCATATGCATACAATTAGAATAATTTAAGCCATTTAAAATGAAAAAGATGCTGAATTTTATTTAGCTTTCGCCTTTCAGTCATGATTTACTTTGGGTTTCATATCCAAAACCCATTGTTTAACCTCTTATAACCAGACGAATGCCTTCCTGTTGCGGGAGCCTATTTCTGCTTATGGTGTGAAACAGTGATGAGTTAGGACTATCCTAAGTCTGATTTGTTCACTAAGGAGGCTTTTGTCAAAGACGCCATGCCAAGTAAACCATTCGGTTTCAAGTGGCTGTATTGACAGCGTTCAACTGGCTTTGTCAGGCACATCTATTTTGAACTGAAGCCAGGACTCTAATTGATTATTATAATCATTCTGTGGCCCTGTTTTATGATTCACCACGTGTAAATGGCAGAACTGTTTGAGGATGGCCTGCTGCTGGGGACCCACAGGCAGATGGAAATGCCAGGCTCAGCAATCCTGGGATGATCTTGTGTACAGTGTGCTGTTCACATTTGCAAGTCTTTCTCAGATAATGAGAAGGATTAAACACAGATATTTTTCTATTACTTTCCTGAAACAACCAGGTTTTCTATTTCCCAAGTATCACTATTAGTATTTGAAGATAAAAGCTTCTAGAGTTAAATATTAGAGCACTGGAAAAGAAATCTTTTACTATGAATTTCTTTTTGTTGTTATTTGTAATTTTTAATATTGGCAGTGTGATTCAGTATTGCCCAAAGTAATAAGCTTTTTTAAAGATTCCATTGTTTAACTTCTAAAAATGGCATATTATATTGTAACATTCAAGGGAGATAGAAAAATGCTCCTGTAGAGTCTGACTTATTTAAAAAATATTACATCATAATGGCCAGGAATTATGAGGAATATCTTACATTGATTGACTTAGCATTTTTGTACAGAAAAGATGATTACAACCAGATGCAGTGTAATCCCAGCACTTTGGGAGGCAGAGGCTAGAGGATTGCCTGAACCCAGTGGTTCAAGACCAGTGTAGGAAACTTGGCAAGACCTCCTGTACAGTAAATCAGAAAATTAGCCGACTGTGGTGGCATAAGCCTGTAGTTCTAGCTACTTGGAAGGCTGAGGTAGAACGATCACCTGAAACCTGCAGGTTGAAGCTGCAGTGGCTGTGAGTGTGCCACTGCACTCTAGCCTGGGTGACAGAGTGAGACTCCAACTCAAAAAAAGAAAAATTTAAAAAAAGAAAAGATGATTAGAAAAACAGAAAACCTTAAAATATTTAGATGTTATATTATTGTAGTAAATTAAATGGCTTTAATTAACAATAATACAAGAAACATTAATAAGCAAATATATATTGCAAACATGTATAGTTGTCCCTCTGTATTCATAAGGGATTGGTTCCAGTACCTCCCACAGATATCAAAATCCATGAATGCACAAGTACCTTATTAAAATAGTGTAGTACTTGCATATACACTATGCATACTGTTCCCTGTGCTTTTACTAATCTCTAGATTATTACAATACCTACCACAATATAAATGCTACATAAATAGTTGTATTGTGTTTTTAACATCTGTATTATTTTTATTGTTTTTAAAAATTGTTTTCCATCCAACATTGGCAGAATCCAGTAAAAATACACAGGAATATTTTTGTTTTATTTTTTTAGAGACAAGATCTTGCTTTGTCACTCAGGCTGGAGTGTAGTGGTGCCATCATAGCTCACTGCAGCCTCAAGCTTCTAGCCTCAGGTTGTCTTCCTGCCTCAGCCTTTCTAGTAAATGGGACTATAGGCATGACCACCATGCCTGACTCTGGGCCTGCTATATTTCAAAGACACAGAGCCAGAAACAAATCAGAAAGAACAAAACAGAGAGCCAGTAATGTTCGTGTGTGTATAAACCTTTATAGTTACATACATAAATGAAATTGTGTAGGCAAAGCTTTACAGTAAAAGGAACTCTTTTTGGTTAGTTTCAAGACCTTGTTCTTGAAGAAAATTTCATTTTGATTGGTGTGATTGTCAAGTATTATTAAAGTTCAGATGGATTTTACTGCTTTGGAACTCAAATCTGTTATGAAAAGGTGAGCTCCTATCAAAGAAATTCAAACCAGACAAAGTAAATAAAATTATTCTTGGCCACAATAAGTCAACTATATTACAGAAAAGATAATTACTCTCTAAAGAGAGCCTTATTCTATGAAGGAACATAATTTTTCAAAGTATATTTTTTCCTTTTGTGAAAAAATTAATTTTTTTAATGAACAGAAGTTCTTAATTTTTCCAGTTTTAGTGAAGTGTAATTGACAAAAATTGTACATATTTACAGTGTACAGTGTGATGTTTTGATATAAGTATACACTGTGAAATGATCATCACAATCAAGTTAATCAACACATGCTTTACCTGAAAAAATTAATTTTTAAAGCATTTTTATTATCTTAATACCTTTTAATATCTGTTTTAAGAATGGCTTTCCAAGCCAGGCTCGGTGGCTCAGCCTGTAATCCCATGCCTTTGGGAGGCTGAAGTGAGTGGATTGCCTGAGCCCGCGGGTTCGAGACCCGCCTGGGCAGCAAGACCTCATCTCTACAATAAATAAAAAAATCAGCCGGGCATGGTAGCGCATGCCTGTAATTCCGGCTACTTGAAAGGCTGAGGCGGAAGGATCGCCGGAGCCCAGCAGGTCGAGGCTGCGGTGGCCGGGAGTGGCCACTGCACTCCAGTCTGGGCGACAGAGTGAGACTCCAACTCAAAAAAAAAAAAAGAAAAAGAATGGCTTTCTGTTTTTTTCAAGCATAACATAAAAAATTTATTTTAAGAAATTATATGGAGCAATAGGAAAGTTATACATTTTTACTAAAAAAGATACAATGATATTGGATATTAAAGTAACTTTCTTCCACACTTCTTAAAGTATGGATCAGTATTATCATTCATTCTTAAAATCCTTAAGATCTCTTGTTCCTACAGAAAAATAAAAGTGCAAACTCTTTGACATGACATTTTGTACCTTCCATGATCTTTCCCTGGTCTAATTTAATAATTCCTCTTAAGTTTCTCTGTGAAACTACAATCCCATGATCCCTTGCAATTACATACCATGATGCTTTTATGCATACTCCTCACTCAGCTTGAATTGGGCTGCCTCACAACCAGTTTTTAATTCAACAAATTTTTACTGAGTGCTTGCTGTGGTCTGACCTTGTGCTGGGAGCTGGAGATGAAATGATCATCAGGAGAAGGTCATAGTTCTCAGTCTGGTCAAGGAGAGAAAGGTTCTTGCAGTGTAGAGTGATAAGACCGATGTGCAGGGAGCGGCTAGATTTGAGGAAACCAAAGAGGCCCGATGCAGGAGGTCACCCTTAACCTGAATTTTAAAATGTAGTTTATAAGGCAGAAAAGACTACAGAGACAGGGAACATTGCGTTCCAAGACAGGGCAGCTTGAAAGCAGTATGGCATGTTTAGGGAAGGGAAAGATGTTTGGGCATGTCTGGAGCGTAATGTGATTGTAGGATCAGGCTAAAAAGGTTTGAGACTAAATATCTCCATACTTCCATTTCTCAAAGTGTGGTCCCTGGGTCAGCATCACCAACGCCACCTAAGAGATTTTTGAAATGAAACTTCTCTGTATCTACCCCAGACATACTGAATCAGAATCTCAGTGGTGAGGCCCAGAAATCTGTGTTTTCACAAGCTCTTTAGGTGATCTGTAAGCATGGCAACATTTAAGAAGCCCTCTTCTATTTTATAGGAAAGAATTGGACTCTTTCCTATAAGCAATTAGGAGGGATGGAAAGTTTTTTGGTTTTTTTTGAGTTGGAGTCTCACTCTGTCGCCCAGACTGGAGGGCAGTGGCCGCTTCCGGCCACCGCAGCCTCGACCTGCTGGGCTCCGGCGATCCTTCCGCCTCAGCCTTCTGAGTAGCCGGAATTACAGGCACGCGCTACCACGCCTGGCTGATTTTTGATTTATTGTAGAGATGAGGTCTCACTGCCCAGGCGGGTCTCGAACCCACGGGCTCAGGCAATCCACTCACCTCAGTCTCCCGAAGGCGTGGGATTACAGGCTGAGCCACCGAGCCCAGCTGGAAAGTTTTTAAACCTGAAGGTGATATAATCAGTTTTGTGTTTTAGGAAGACTTGTTCAATTGAACCAATATTTATTTAGTACTTCCTGTGTGTCAGGCATTTAGGTAGGCACCTGGGATATAATAATCACCATGGTGCCATAGTTCCTGCCAATGGAAATCATAATAAAATGGGAAACATAGATAATAACTAATAAACTATGAATAAATAATTGTAAATTATGATGATTATTTACTGATACCAAATTTATTCTTCAAGAACTAGATCATACGCTAACTCCATAATCGAGATTTTTCTTGGTAGCCTTATTCCAATGTAAGTATTATTTTCTTGTCCGCAGTAGCTCTTACTGCATTCTTTCCTACTAAACTTTCCCTTGTAAGCAAGAGAGTATTTTGCTGATTTAGTTAAGTCACTCTTATGTTTTATTCTCTTCTGTTCTCCTTTTCTCCCTTCTCTTTGTAGACCGCTCAAGGTGGTGGTCATCGAACACTCCTCTATGGACATGCCATATTGCTACGCCATTCCTACAGTGGCATGGTGAGTAAACATTTTGGTTTCATATCTCATATGTCATGCTAATACATTTGGGGACACACAGAGAGTGTTGGTAATACCATTTCGGCAGTAGTATTAGTGAACTTAGATGTATATGCCCTTTAATATCTTTGTACTCTGGTTACTTAGCTTGTTTAAAAGTTGAAGATGAGCTTAGAGGGTCTTCAAGATTCTTTAATTCTATCATTTTATAGCTACCGTTTTTAGTACCTTACTTTTGATAGAGTTGTTTCAGGAAAGCAAAGGTGTAAGAGTCCAGTAAGAAATATTTCTTTTGGGATTTGTTTTAAACAGCTCATTTATAGCAGAAATACAGTATCATTATTGAAAGATAAGAGAAAAAATTCTATCTGTTAGCTCCTATGTTAATTCTACTCACTTCCTTTTGTTCTTCACTAGTTGTTTTCTTGTTCCACCTCAGCTCCTTTACCTGATTATCCATTGGGCTTCTCTCAAACATCGTTTTCTCATTCTATATATAGCCACATATGTATATATATATTTAAAGTATATATATGTTTTTATATATTTTATAAATACTTTAATATATTTTTGTGTATATATGTGTGTGTGTGTGTGTGTGTGTATACACACACACACACAACACACACACACACACACACAATTTACCCTTGAATACACAGGACTTAGAAGTGCCAACCCCCCTGCATAGTTGAAAATCATGTATAGCTTTTGACTCTCCAAAAACTTAACTACTGACAGCCTACTGTTGACCTGAAGATTTTGAATGTTATATGTTTTATATATATGGTTAATGTAAGCTAAAGAAAATAAAACGTTATTAAGAAAATCATAAGGAAAATAGGTTCCTATTCATTAAGTGGAAGTAGATCATCATAAAGGGCTTCATCCTTGTCCTCTTCACATTGAATTGGCTGAGAAGGAGGAAGGAGAGGGCGAGTTGGTCTTATTTTTTTATGGTTGGCAGAGATGGAAGAAAATCTGGGTATAAATGGGCCTGAGAAGTTCAAACCCAGGTTGTTCAAGGGTCAACTGTATATAAACATTGTAAAAATATGCAAAAGTTTAATTCTCTTTTTAAAAAAACTTTATTAAATTATAAAAGAAATACATATATATTTTATAATATTTGCATACTAATGAGAAAAACTTTTTTAAAGCTTTCAATATTTTTCTGGTTTTGAATTTTTCTTTTACATAATTGAGATCTTACTACAGTAGCAAATTCATATCTAGATTTTATTGCATATTATTTTAACATAAGCATTGTCCATGTTATATAAATTCTTCATCAACGTAATTTTAGTGGTTATGTGATAGTTCAATATCTAGAAGTATAACATAATCATTCCTTTTAAAAAGGAGATAATTCTCATATTATATAAATTGTTCTAGAGAAGAAGACTAATTATAGCCTCGATACTAATGTCCAACAAGCACATACACATTTTCAATCTCTCTCTCTCTCTCTCTTTTTTAAGTTGGAGTCTCACTCTTGTCACCCAGGCTGGAGTGTAGTGGCATGCTCACAGCCACCACAGCCTCAACCTGTTGGGTTTAGGCAATCCTTCTGCCCCAACCTTCCAAGTAACTGGAACTACAGATGCATGCCAACATGCCCAGCTAGTTTTTGTGATTTATTGTAGAGACAGGGTCTCACAAAGTTACCCAGGCTGATCTCGAATATCCAGGCTCAGGCAGTCCTCTCGTCTCGACCTCCCAAAGTGCTGGGATTATAGGCTGAGCCACTGCACCTGACCTTTCAATCTCAATCATGGATATTGATGTGATAGTCTGATTTTAAATATCAGGTTAATGGAATCAAAAATATAAAAGAGAAGTATAGAAAAAATAGAGGTATGAGTTTAATGATTATCTAATAATATTTCTATTAATTTGCTACATCACATAAGTAGGTCATATAAAAAATGTGATCATCTTCGCAAGTACTGAAAAGGTCTTTAATAAAACTCAACAAATTGCTGCATGCAGTGGCTCATGCCTGTAATCCTAGCACTTTGGGAGGCGAAGGCAGGAAGATTGCTTGAGGACAGGAGTTCAAGCCCAGCTGGGCAACATAGCAAGACCCCATCTCTACAAAAATAAAGATAAAAGTTAGTAGATTTAATGACACACGCCTATGGTTCCAGCTACTCAAGAGGCTGAGGCAGGAAGATGGCTTGGGCCCAGGGGGTTGAGGCTGCAGTGAGCTGTAATCACACCACAGTACTCCATCCTTGGTGAAAGAGCAAAACCCTGTCTCAAAAACAAAACGAAAACAGGAAAAAACTCAACACCCATTCTTAATAAAAACTAAGAATTGATTATTTTTTCCTCAATGATAAAGAATATCAATGTCAAATCAATAGTGAACACCATAACTGTGAAACAACCATCTTGGATCAAATTAACTAAAATAAATGAAAATAATAATAATTTTATCTAGCATTTATAACTAATATTTTTTCTGGAAATTTTGAGGATACAAAATTTTTAAAAAGTAAAACTGTATAGTAAAATGACTGGATATAAAGCAAATATATGAAAACTTGTTTGTATAGAGCAGTTACACATCAAAATTTCATGGAAAGACTTCCATATCCATGGCAATCAAAACACATAAACTGTATAAAATAATAAATGTGAAGGTTTGTTTTAAGAAAACGACTCTCTATACATAATAGATGGGTTAAGAGTCTGAATTTGGTTGTTAGCTCTGGCTTCATTCTCACTTTGCCCACATGCTGGGCAGCCTGGAATACATTTTGTAATTAAGCCTGTAATTGCAACAGAGACTTTCATCCATTCATTCAATAAATATTAGTTTGCATCTACTGTGTCCTAGGAACTGTTCTAAATGCTGGATAGAGTATTGAATAAGGCCACGTCTTTGCCCTCATGGAACTTAACTAACATTTAGTAGAATAACTATAGTATCTACCTCAAAATTGCTGTGAACAGTAAAGGAGAAAATGTATATTAGTAGTCACAGTACCTAATACTGTAATATTATTGAGAAATATTGCAAAATACTTTATGTTTTTGCCTAGGATGTTTGAGCATTGTAAAGTTGTTACCTTTTTTCCAAATAAAGGCAGATGCGTAGCACAGTTTAGATCTAAAGTCTCTAAACCGCAAGGTAAGCTGTCTTGAGGTCAGATTCAGTTTTGCACTGGTTAAAACCAAGTTTGGGTACCTTTGAAGCCTCTTTCCAATAACCTTGGGAGCCAGTGCTTTGTTGTCAAGGGACAAAATCAGAGTTTCAGGTCAATTTTATTTCACATCTCCATGGCACTGAATTTCTCCTGACATGCCAGGATAACTGCCCCTGGTTGGCTCATCTTCTGCCTTCTCACACTCACAGACACCCACTTATAGGATGGGCCCTACAGCATAATAAGACATTTCTAGTCTTTGCATTAATTGTCCAGTGATTCTAGAGGGCGCTTGCTCAATCTCTAGAATTGTCTCTGGGTACTCTTTGTAGGGTTCGTGTTCTTGCTGGCAGTGCACTTGCTTGGTGGAGATGGTAGTGTATTTTGAGCTCCTTCCACATTCATCTTTGTATCTTCATTCTTACAACACTTAGTCGCATGGGGGTAGGGAAGAGACCTCGTCTCTACAACAAATCAAAAAATCAGCCGGGCGTGGTAGCGCATGCCTGTCTGGAGCCCAGCAGGTCGAGGCTGCGGTGGCCGTGAGTGGCCACTGCACTCCAGTCTGGGTGACAGAGTGAGACTCCAACTCAAAAAAAAAAAAAAGACAAAGGATCCTAAATTTTATCTTCAAGAATATACGGTGAAGAAAACCCAAGAGTGGAAAGATGAAGGAGATGATGATGTTTCAAGAGTTTGATTACTCTGGAGGAAATGCACATACGTGCATGCACATGATAAACCTCATTTTATTGAGGTAACACGCAGCACACCAAAATTATTTCTGGGTGGATTTCAAAGAGTTAAAAAATTTTACATGAAAGTAAAACTAGAAGATAAAAGTGTATTTTTGCAAATTTCTGTTTGGGAGAAAGATTTCTACCTGTCAGATTACATTGTACTTTTCCTGATGATCATGAATATCACATGAAGTGAGAGATGTACAAACATATCCCCAGTTATTGTCTTCTTGTACAGACAGAGCATATTTCCTTAGTCTTTTATGAGGGAAAAAAGACCACGTTTCTTTGAACACTGCCCCTAATGCATGCCGTATAAGTGCTGTTCTGCTTCACAGGTATTTCAGTCTGTGCTTGGTGCAGAAGCATTTACGTTTTCAGGAAAAGATGGATACAGCAAAGATAGATGGATACCAAATTACATGTCAGAATAAGATTCTGATGTGACTATGAGCTTTGTGACAAATACTGATTCTGTATTTTTTTTTTTAGTATCTGTGCTGCCTGTCCACCTCCCGGTCTTCAACTGATAAGCTGGCTTTTGATGTCGGCTTGCAAGAGGACACCACAGGTGAGTACCTTGCACTGTGATGAACTTGTGTTCAGAGGAAGCCTTGCAGGCACTGGAATAGATTGGAAGAAATCAGGAAACATGATGCATGAGATGGATGTTTTTATGAACGAAGTCCGGAGGAAAAAAATGAATGACCTTCTAGTGAGCATTCTTAGTAGAAGGAGGAAGTGTATATATATATATTATTCCTGTTGGTTGTTTCCACATAATTAGTTGGATCTTCAAACATTATTCTTTCTGTGGATGTGAATGCAAAAACAGTAGTCACCCCACGTGATTATGGAGTTAGCTGAGTGTTGACCATACTGGGTGTTAACCATATTAATGTCTATTGATTAGTTTATGAAGCAACACTATGCATATTTCTTATCTTTCATCTTAAACATATTTTAAGTTTAAAAAGGTAATGTACTCAATATCAATATTCAGATAAATAAGGTAAAAAATAAAAGTCTCTTCATTTCTCTGCCCCTCGGGCATTGTGCTATATATTTGTCCCAAAAGACATGCATCTCTATGTTTTTTGAAATAAAAAATGTACATGTTAACACATTTTCCCTTTTGGAGAGTGAAAATAGGAGGACACAGGATTTATTTACGTTTTTGTTCTCAATGCTCTGTGGACTTTACACTTACTTTATATTCCTCAGTACAGTTTGACTGTTTTATCTTTCACAATGAGCATGCATGACTTTGGAATTAAAAATAAAAGGCCACATAAAAAAAGAATGAAAGTAAATAATTCAACTTTTATTAAGTTGTTCCTTTCAAGGGCGAGCTCAAGCTCACCCTTGAGAGTCCCCTACCTACTCTCCCCCTGTTTAAAATACTTTCCCATAGCCTCTAAATTTTTCACAAACAACAAATGGATACAAATAAAACTATCCCTACCAATCTAATGAACTTTTGAATAGATCAGCATATCAAGAAATCCAGAAAATCTTAGGCATCAAAAAAGATAAATGCGCTATTCTGATTTTGATTTCATTTTATAGAGACTCAATCATTTCTCTGCATTTTTCCTAGTTTTTCAGTTTTCTTATTTTAATTAATGTATGTTAGCATGAAATTAATTAAAAAGAAAGTATTCAGCTCTTCATTTAAAAGATGTAGAAGACAGACATGATCTAGAACTTGTTTTTTTTACATTGAGATGATTATATAATAGTCAAAATAGTTAAACAGGTCATCCTCCCTAAATCCCGATTCCCTTATGCTTCTGGGTCTTTTTTTTTTTTTTTAAACCCCATAGCTCTCTACTATTTCTGAGGTACTCATTTATTATATTTATTGTTTGTTGTCTGCCTACCTTCATCAGAATTAAACTCACAAGGCATATAATTTTTTTCTTTCTTGCTTATTGATGTATCACCAGCCACTAAAGCAATGATTGACCACTAGTGGGCACTATAAATGTTTGAGTGAGTAAATGAAAAACCACCTACAAATGATTTGGATGAATGAAGATAAAGAATCCTGCCAGATGACATTCAGCAAAATTCTGGTTTATGCAAGAAAAAAGCAGCTCAAGCCTGTTAAAGAAATATTATTGAATCATTAATTCATTTACTCATTCACACAATTTTTTTCTTTTTTGGTAGAGACAAGGTCTCACTGTGTTGCCCAGGCTAGTCTTGAACTCCTGGGCTCAAGCAGTCCTCCCATGTTGGCCTCTCAAGGGGCTTGGATTACAGGCATGAGCCTCTGCACCTGGCCGCAAAATGTGTTTTTATTGAGTGCCGACAATATGCTGGTAGGATCTGGGGAAACCCCAGTGAACAAAACATACAAAGTCCCCACTGTTATGGAGCTTACTTTCTGGCACTGGGGAATTAGTTGAGGGAAAAAAAAGTACTAGGAAAAATAATAAAGGTGGGTAAATGGAGACAATGATGAATGTTAGATGACAGGTATCACTAAAGCATTCTCATATTTGGATAGAAGTTACATTTAACTTTTAAGAATATCGAAGAATTGTATGCCTATGCTTATATCTTAGATAATAAGACTTAAGAATGAACAATAGACACGTGATTCATGAGGCTTATGCTTGACTTGTCCTAGAAGAATAATTTGATTTATTGTATACTCAGATCTCTTAAAATTGATCCTTCTATAGTAGGATTCTCTTATATCTTACTCTTAGTTTAATAGAAACCATCACATTTTAAAATAACAAAATAAAACAAGGCTTAAATGAGACAGGATAGTAAAACGTGAGATGACAACACTTGCATCCTATTGAATCAGCATTCTGATAAGTACCCAAAGATTTTGTACTTCATTGTTATAAAGCAGTTATCATATCACAAAATCCAAAGTGCTTATGAAAATGAGGTGGGAAAAAACTGGACATTTTTATATAGAGCAATGTGAATAGTGTAATAACGTGATTGTATAAATAATGAAATCACATCAACCTAAGTGGTAAGTTTAGTCTTATGAGGATAAATAAATGTCCTTTTAAAGCAATTCTTAGTGGGGGAAAAAGATATCAGCCTCCCAAAATGCACACCCATTTTCTATGAGAAGAAAATGTGCGTTTCATTATGTCTTATTCTGAGCTAAATTGACTTAAGGTGTTTTTTTTTTTAATGGTCCAAGAGATTAATTTACATTACATTTCAGATTTCTGAAAGTTGTGTGATTGGAGTCATTGGCAAAGATAGTAGATATTAATTAAGAGGTGCCTCTTTGTGTTTCACTTTCAATCTCTCTGCAGGTGAGGCTTGTTGGTGGACCATCCATCCTGCCTCTAAGCAGCGATCAGAAGGAGAAAAAGTCCGAGTGGGAGATGACCTCATCCTAGTTAGCGTGTCCTCTGAAAGGTACTTGGTAAGTGTGGAAAGTAGGGTCATGTGTTTGGTGATATGATAAGTGACAGGTCAATGCAATACTCTCTTTAAGATTTGTACTGAAAATTATCTAGAAAAATTGCTTATAAACAAGCCTGTGTCTCTACTGAAAACAGCTTTCTAAATATTGTAGAAGAGTAACGTTCCACGAGTGGAAATGTGGCTGACCAAGTTTGTCTAGGCAGGCTTCCTTCATGACCTTGATATGCATGTTCACGATATTGATAATGCCTTTTCTTGAATTATTTTATTAATAAAATATAAATACAGTCTAATCAGAAATTCATAATTCCATGGCTTTTATTTTGTGCCTGATGAAGTGGTCATATTAATGAGGTTGTGATTACCTCTTTGGATATTTATGAAAGCAAATTATTATATGAGAAACACCTGCCATGTTAAGGAGGGAGAAACAGACCAAAAACATTTAGGTCTGTCATTGACATTGCATTGTTTCAAAGGGTAGGGGCTGGAAATGGGAGCATGAAGAAGGAAGTTTCTGTTTAATCACTGAATGTAATTTTTACTTGTAATGAGGCTAATATATATTTAATTTAACTTATTTAGTAAGTTGTAGTTTTGCTAGAGAATAAGTCTGTACAGAAGTTGGCAGAAGGTTGAAATCAATGAAAGCATGAAGGGTGACAGGGCAAAATCTTATTTATATTTTGAAGTTGAAAAAGTAATTAAATATAAAATGGGGCCTTATAAACTTTATCTGAATATCTACCTAAACAATCTGAGACATCATAGTGGATGAAGAGTGAAACACAAATCAGAAATAGAGCTGCAAAGTGTTTTCCCACTGCTGTAAACCGAAATGTTATTCGTGTGTAGCTGGCTTTGAATTAGGTGGTTGGTACCCCCCTTTGTTCTGTAAAAAAGAAATAGGGTGGATTTGGTGATGCTGTAAGTCAGTTTTGGTTTACCAGTACGTTTGGTTCTCGATTTGAAGCATTTCTAGAAAGAACGGTTTGTTTCACTTGCTTTGTGGAAAGAGGTAGTGATGAAGACAGGGAAATGGTGTAATGGTGCCTAGTGTAACTGACGTGAACTGTTACATTAAATGGGGTGTCTAATATTGCATAGCTATGGGGAGCCCTGGAGCATTTCTCTACTTTTGTCCCTTATCCAATGTAGTTGGAAACGGCTACCATGCAGATTTCTAGGACAATACAGGTGGGCAGCTTTTAAAATCAGCATTTATTAAACCCTTGCTATGTGCTTGTGCTTTGCATGTTTAAGTAAAATATTTTGATCAGGAGTTGTGCATTCTGAGTTGTAGTTGTACCTGGAAACCAAGAGCAGTGGAAGTTATTCATGCACACTTTTCAGTATATAAATTCTACACACATCTTACCTTGATTTTGACATAACTATGCAGTTGTTACTGATGTACAACTTGTACTTTTCACTGCGTATCAGAGTTTATTTGACAGGATGGGCGTTATTATGCACTGAAGGAGTAGAAAATTAGAAACCTCACCAGGCCAGGACTTCTAATATCAATTCTACAACTAACTACCTGAGCAAATTGATTAATTCTCTGAATTCTGGCTTCCTTTGTAAAATGGAATTGATGCTAATAATAATATGTAGTGCTGAGGTTACTGTGAGGAAACAATAAAATAATGGATTTAAATATGTTTTGAATTTAAAAGTGCTATACAAATGAAAGCAATAATATTGATGATGCATGAAACTTACTTCCTGTGGAAGAATCGAAAAACCTCACAGTTAATTAAAATGCACAAATAATTTCCAAACTATGTTTTAGCCAATTGTTTAAGTGCTTCCCCCCCCAGGAACCTTGTATATAGAGCTACAAAAGAGCAGTCAACCAGGTTGTTAAAATTTCACTTTGATTTGGTAATGAAGTCAATGCTTTTGTTTTTCATTTCTGTGGACCCAGTGTATAGCAGAAACAATAGGGAAGATCAGGGATATGTTAACACATGGTTTCTGCCCCTGAAGAATTAGTGGAGAAAACAAACCAAACACATATGAAGCTGTCTGAGTATACAAGACATTAAATACGTGTCACAGGGTAGGTTAGATAGGCTGAAGAACATTCCTAGGGTATGGGGATGGTTAATTATTATCTCACATTCCCACTGTGGTTGATTAGTACTGGGTGTATAGAGACTAGGGTGTAGATTATATGTTGGACTCAGTGAAAAGAATCTAGAGAAAAAGGAAGCTCAAGAAGTAAAGTAGTAAAAGGAATTTGGAATAGACAGAGGCAGCTGGAAAAATCTGCATATGAAGTCCTGAATAACTAAAGATGGGCTGATATTTATTCAGATTCATTTATTAGTACAGAGCCTGACCAGCTTGAGTCTGAACTAGGCACATGACCTTTTGAATGCATCAGTTCTTCATCTCTAATACGTGGGATAATGAACTTAAATCAGAGACGTGTGAGGAGGGTTAAATGCTTAAATCCAACAAGGGATCTTAGCTCTGTGAAAGGCACATAAAATTGCTCAGTAATTTGCTGTTATTCTTTACCTAGGAGAACTGTGTCTATTAAGAATGGTTAAAGGAACTGCAGGCATTTAACCAGAACAGAAAATTGGAAAGGAAGACTGAGTGGCACATTATAGGTGCTCTTAAAGATCTCTCACATGAAAGCAAGTTTCATATTCTGAGAAAATGCGGTTGTGGTTAAAAATAAATACGTTTTAAAATTATTAAAAACTAAAAACTACTAAAAATAAACATTTCCACTCACTGATTTTACAGCTCTTTGGTCATGGCGTTTATGGACCATGGAGCTATTATTCTTTCACTAACAGTGATGGTTAAGCTAATGTTAGTGCTAGGTCAAAAATCCCAGCGGGGCCTTCAAAATGTTAGGTCAGACCAGAGGGAAGGGTGTCTAGTTTGTGATCTGATGCCACACATAAGATGCAAAGAATTGTACAGAAGTTAGATTGTAAAATATAGTTTATTTAGAAAGTAAATTAGAGAGAGAGAGAGAGAGAGAGAGAGAGAGAAAATTCACCTCCCCAAGGTAGGGTAAGAGGCCAAAGCTAGGAAACTTGGTGACCATAGCTCAAAGAGCCTGGAGGACACATCAGAGTTGAACAAAGCCATGGCAAATGACTGCTTGAAGTCGAGTGCTTTTAAACCTTTCCTTTGGAGGGAGCAGGTAGTTAAGGTGATTGGGTGGTAATCTGTTCCACATCCTCACAAAGGGGATAGGTAAGCACAGGTTCTGACATCAGGTGATGGACAGCAGGCAGATGGGTAGATTAGTTACATGATTTGTTGCCATGTTGATGGGGTCTGTGTCACAAAGGTCAGGACAGGCTGATTAGGTTAACTTGTTTGCAAAACAGGCTGGGGAGGGGCTTGTAAGATAATTATCAGAAGCTATCTCTGAGAAACTGGTTCTGTCCTTGGCTAGTGATTAGAGGGTAAATTAAAGTGAACTGCTAGAAAAACATGACAAAATGAAGCAATGTTAAAATGGCTTCTCATTGGGTATATTGACTCCATCTTATGTCCTTTCAGTTAGTTAAACTATCTCATTGGACATTGGGTACACGAATAAGGCTTATAACTAGTGGAATGCTAAACTGATTAAAACTGATTTAAAGGGCTGACTTTCCACCCTGTCCTCTGAGGAGGATGCCATGGTTAGTACCTAGAGTCCCAGGCTCTATCTACCCTCTGTCTGTTTTATAGGTTGAAAATTGGGGCAATTTCTAAGGACTAAAGATTCATATCTCTAAAGATGGTTGTAAACTCCTCACCCAAATAATGCTTTTTCTCATTTTTGCTGTTTATATTCTAATGTGAGAGGCTGTCTTAATCCTGTTTTCGGGTATATCCAGAAGGAAAGAAATTCTTTTGCCCATATTGGAAGTTTTGTTTTCTTTTAAAGAAAGCTTTAGCAAAGAGCTTAAGAATAAGAGAAATATACAATTTAAAATAGAGAAGACATACATGGTCAAGTAGGTATCACTGACTGCGAATCCACGTCAAGCTAAACAAAATAAAGCATGCAAAAGAATTTTTATGTGTGTTTTAGATATAAAATCACTGTATTTTGCACAAATGCTTTTATTCCATGGCTTGGATTGTTTGCATTGAAAATGCTGATTTCCAACTGATTTTCTGTTGATGAGGTCACCTCAAGAAACGGATTACGGATTACGTTATGTAAGAACTATGGAGACATCGCCAAACAAACAACTTACTGGAAATAAATTAGGAAAAGCAGAGCCTTTCAATCTAAAAGGTGGTGAAAATGCTTAAAAGAAAGCTATTCTAGGGTTCAAAAAATGTACTTTTCTCCTTAACCACCTCTACATTTCTATTAAGAAATACAAAGGTGTCTTGACTGCATAATACATTGCCGAATTGCCTCAAGTTGCAGAAAAATAATGATCACTTTAAAAAGGGACCATAGATGTTTTTGAATTATTTATTGTATCAACCAATTCACTTTTTGTTAATTTACCTTGAGCCTTCTTTTCCTTTCTGTGGCTCAGAAAGGAAAGCTTTATGATGGAGTCATGGAATACTACATTGGGAAAGAGCATCTGTTTCTGTGCTATTTATTTATTTATTTATCAGAAGAGAAAACTGAAGCCTGACGGGTAATATGACTTGCTAACGTGTGTTTCTTGTCCCTAGATGATAATTTATTCAGAATTTGGGATCACTTGGACCCAAGTGCTTGACAATTTAGTAAGAGATAAGTAAATGGGCAACAAGTACATCAGATAAGGGCTGAATTTCGATATCTTAAAAGTTTTGTGCCATGAACCCCTATTGAAGGCTGATAGGGCTTATAGACCTCATCATAATCATGTTTTCAAATGCATAAAATAAATATATAGCATTACAAAGGAAACTAAAAATATTGAAGTACAGTTCTGTGGACTCCAGGTTCAGAACTCCTGGAGTTGATTTATTATAAGTCACCTGGGAGGTGATTTATAACGTTCCTTCTATTTTTGAGATTTTGTGCGTCTTTTGTTTTGTCTTGTTACTCAAACCACAGTCTTTGGACCAACAGTCTTGGTTAACCTCCCCTTTTACTCACACACACTCCTTCTGAATTCGAATCTGCATTTTTTGACAAGATCCTCAGATGATTTGTGTACATATTAGAGCTTGAAAATCACCAACATTAGCATCAAGGTGAGACTGGGGAGCAGATTGGTGCCCAAAGGCCCTGTATTGCTGCTGGTGGATTGATATTACCATGTTATTGTGCAAATTATATAGTGGTTACATATTTCAGCCTAAGGCCGACTTTGCTTTCAACCTCTGCCAACATCTATTTTTGCTTTAAGGACAACTCATCTTAGTTTCAGTAATTGAAACTGTTGTTGCATTCTGAATGTTTAATAGCACAGGGCTGACTTGATGTTGTTATTACTCAGACTTCCCTTTGCTGTTTAAGCAGCACAATTCAATAGAAATCTTCAAAGTAGAATAGATTCTTTGGAAATGTGGACCATATTTAGATAACTTTATATGACTGTAATATGATCTTAAGGACATAGGACTTTATTTCACAGGCTGAAGCTTTCATATTTTGCGGTTCTCATTTATTATTTATCTTTATGTTTCTATGATTTGAAAATTACCTTTTCAACTCCCCTACACTCTCGTTATTTTTTTAACTGCACTGCCTAAAACATAAGGTCCTTGGTCTGGTGCCAGCCTTTTTCTGCAGGCCTACCACTCTCTCTGTCTCTAAGTGTGTGCTGTCAGCCTGAAGATGAACCTCTCAGCAGTGCTTTACGTCCCCGTATCTCTACCTTTTCGTTCCACTCTTCATCATGCATTCCCCTTATCTTCTTCTTAGAGGGCCCAGGGTTCCAGCACACCTCTAATGGCGAGATTTTTGGTATTTTAGAAATAAAAATCTCCAAATTGATTTACAGAAATGATGGTGTATTATAAATGTTTACACTGGACACATTAACATTATTCATACACGTACCCAAATCGATTCAATGTATGCACGTCTCCAAATATATAAATGTGACGCCCAGGCCAATTGATTCTACTGTCTCCCTCAAAGCCCGCATCATGAGAAATCCCTTCTCTCCTGTGGAAATGCCACCCATCCTCCGAGGCATGGTCCAACGATCTGTTCTAATTTTGTTGACTAGAATGTTCTCTTTTTGCAATTCCTGTAGCACTTTGATTGCAATTCACACATGATATTTTTAAGCTTTTTTACTTCCGTATCCACTTATTTATTTGTTCGTTTTATTTTGTTAGTACATTAAGATTGTACGTACTTACGGGATGCATGTGATATTTTGTTACCTACACAGAATGTGTAATGGTCAAATTAGGTTGATTGGGATATCCATCACCCCAAACATTGCACACAATATTCTTTATATACAACATTTTGTGCATACATTTTTCTTTCTTCACAAGATTATAAACACCCTCTAAATGGAGATATGTCCTGTTAATAATTAGCCTAATACTTTTATACATAGCATGTTTGATGAACGTGTGGTGAATTTACAAATGATGGTAACTTTTTTATCATAATATTACCTGAGTGTTCACTTGATTTCAAAATAAAATATAAAAGCATTGGTATTTTTAATGTTTTCAGAAAGTTTGGCTAAAATACACACCATTTATATATCTCTATATATATCTATATGTACATTTATATTCTTACATACTTTTTTCACTAAGTCATTGAAATAGGATTATTTACAAAATAGCTTAAAACATGTTTTTTAAAGTTTATGTTACTTTGATTTTAAAGGCTTGGAGAATAACACTGCTTAATACTAAGAATACAGTCGTGAACCTGTGTCAGATAGGTTACAAGAAAGAGAAAGAAAAATAAACCTAGGCCGGGTCTAGTGGCTCACACCTGTGATCCCAGCATTTTGGAAAGCTTTAGGCAGGAGGATTGCTTGAGCCCAGGAGTTTGAGAACAGTCTGGGCAACATAGCGAGACCTCATCTCTACCAAAAAAAAAAAAAAAAAATTAGCAGGGCATGGTGCTGGGCACCTATAGTCCCAACTATTCAGGATGCTGAAGTGAAAGTATTGCCTGAGCCCAAAAGGTTGAGGCTTTTGTGAGCCGTGGTTGTCATGATCATGCCACTGCACTCCAGAATGAGGCCCTGACTCAAAAACAAACAGATAAACAAATAAATAAACACACACACACACACAAACACACCAACCTAATAAACCTAACAATTATAGGTGTGATAATTGCTATGAAGGAAAATATATTTTGCTTTTTCTTGTCAAAGCAGAGGGGATCCAATTTCTTTGCACACATAGAGTTTTAACAAAGTGGGGAAGATACTGAGTCAATAAAGGAATCTTATCTCGATTATATGTAAGAATATTAGTTTGTGGTAAAGAAGAAGTTGTACAAAAGCAGGCAGCCAGTTGAAATTGAGGCGAGGGGTAAGAGCAAATTATTGGTAAATTTTCTGTATCAACTGGTGAACTTTCAATCTTCTTGATTGAAAAAAATTTACTGATAGCTATGTATATGTCACAGTGTTAAAAAGTTTCTTTGGTTTTATTTTTAAGAGAAAGAGATCTGAAGACCTATTCTTACTAGTGACTTGAGAATAGTATACCTACGTAAAAGAGACCCTTAGGATGTTAAAAGGCCTGTGGAGTACACCTAAGGTGACTACTCTATGCTATGACTGATCTTCTTCTAACTAGGATGGTCAGACTTCTGGGAAACTTCTGGTGTAATTAAAGTCTTAAAAAAACTTTGTCATCATCCTTGGCAAAATGTTGCCAAAACATCACTGGGATATTGAGGATATTTATTGAGAAGACTCCAAGATAACAGGTGATTGCTCTGTGTATGTTTGGAATTCTAGAAGCAGCTAACTAATGATTACTTTTCCTCCGATATTTTAATATGCTTCTGTTTTTAAGAAGGAAATCTAAAATTTGTTAATATCTGGATTTTGGAAGAAATTTACCTGGTTTTGGGGAATGTCGCCATCTAATGGCTATTATGTCAAATTGCAGATAACAGTACCTGGAGGACTCCATAAAATTCCTAAGAGACTCTATAAAATAGACTCCATAAAACTGGTCCAGCAGATTTCATCTTCTTTGTTATCAAAAAGACTGTCAAAGTGTGATATGTAGAAAACTTAATTATAATTTTAATTATAAGTGCCCATCTCTATATCATTTCATCCTTCAATAATCCTTAAAACAAAAATATTCTCTTTGGTATGTGTATTTATGCATTTTCTGATTATTGACTCTTATTAGCAACTCTTAGAATAAAGCAGAAAAATACCTAAAGTCAAATAGGAACTTTCATATATATTTTTCTTACTAGTTTTTTGATTTTTGAATGGCAGGGTTGAAATTGATGTTCTCTATGGACATTTCCAAATCTGCAATGTTAAGTTTGAAAAGTTGCTAGAAGCGCTTATATGTCAAGACTTCCAGAGCCTGAAGCCATGCCTTTTTTGCCTCCCGATACAGCACTTGTCTTATGGCAATGGCAGCTTACACGTGGATGCTGCTTTCCAGCAGACTCTCTGGAGCGTGGCCCCAATCAGCTCAGGAAGTGAAGCAGCCCAAGGTAAAAACTCCACTTCAATTAGAGGGCTGGTCCTTGACACAGAGTTGACAGTCATCTTTGCAATTGTGATAATGAGCTGATTGTTAATTAGAACTTTTTCTATGTCAAAATATTCTGAAAGGCAGATACCTGACATTTAAGGATCTTGTGTAATTTGCTATTTAAAAGTGAAGCTTGTGTTAAGATTTCTCTTTCCTTATTTTTATGCTGTTGGCAATTTTAGCTTATTTGTGTGTGTTTTCTGTGCTAGCTTGCTGGGTTGTTGTTGTTTTTTTTTTTCTCCCTCTTTTTGCCCTCAGGGTATTTTTCAGTTAGGCTGATGTCAGGATCTCTTATTTTGGGGAGTCATGCCTGATAGTTGGATCACTATGATATTTATGCAGCAGGGTGTTTTTATTTTTTCAGGAGAAATATTTGTGTATATTCTGGTTATTTTCACTATTATAGGCTCATATCTGATCCTACGCGTTTGTATGTTTAATGGAGGATTTTATGTGGTTGAAGTCATGTATTTGAGTGGGAATATTCCTCATTGTGGGACTTGGGAGGCTGTGTCCTTGGCCAGGTACTTAAGCCTCACTAGACTTCAGTTTCTCTGCCTATGAAAGTAGAGAGTTGGGCCGGGTGCAGTGCCTCAAGCCTGTAATCCCAGCACTTTGGGAGGCCGAGGTGAGAGAATTGCCTGAGCCCACAGGTTCCAGACCAACCTGGGGAACTTGGTGAGACCTTATCTCTACAATAAATCAAAAAATTAACCAGGGTGGTAGTGTGCACCTGTAGTTACGACTGAGGAGGAAGGATTGCCGGATCCCAGCAGGTCGTCGCTGGGGTGGCCATGGATGTGCCACTATACTCCAGCCTGGATGACGGAGTGAGACTTGAACTCAAAAACAAAAACAAAAAAGAAAGTAGAAAGTTGGACTAGATGATTTGTTCGCTGTCAGCATCAGGCCATGACAGTCCAAACTTCAGTGGTTTTTCATCCTTGCAGGGTATCTGATTGGTGGTGATGTCCTCAGGTTGCTGCATGGACATATGGACGAATGTCTCACTGTCCCTTCAGGAGAACATGGTGAAGAGCAACGAAGGTCAGTACCCAAGCCCAGCTTGCTGAGACTTGCACTCTTTTGCCTTGATGTAATTTTTTAAAAATTAAGAATGTATTTGTTTAGGCCATTAGCATAATCCAAGGTGGCCCACTGACAACTGTCTGTCCACTGAAGCAAACCATTTGTTGGCATCCTTAGAAGTTTTTTATGTTCTGTTTCCATTACCTATCAATACAAGAGCAGAAAGTTTTTGTATAATTAAAACATCAAGAAGCGTTGAACAAAATAAACCCTGCTGGTAGAGTGAATACATTACATTAAGCTACTTAAAACTTCATTAAATGTGCATTAGTTTGATTGATTGTCTTTCTAGGATGTTTAATCTCAAATTCAATTTCAGATTTAGGGTTTCCAACTTTTGCAAAATTTCAGAACTTTTCTATGACCTATCATTTATTGACCTAGAAAATAAAATTGATCACTTTTCCTCATAGTTTGTAATATAATACCTCTCATATTAATTTATTTGGCACTGGGACAAAATTAAAATAGTCTGAATTCACTGAGAAAAGGGTACAAATATTGCGAAACCATAAACATATTGCTGCTGCTTGATTTGGTCGCTGCTGCTTTGCCTAGCAAATTAATCAATGAATATAAGATGAATTCATAAGAAATTACCATGAGAAAAGGCATTGTCTGGATGATTTGTTATATATTTTTAAATCTTTTGTGGATGTTCCTCTTAATATTAACATGGATACTTAGGTACCTATTATTTAATAAGTATTTATTGTAATTAAAAAATATAGGGAACATTTAGAAAATTACAAATCACTTAACTAGCTGTATAACCCGGGGAAAAGACCCTCTGGATCTTTTCTGGGTGCTAGGTCTTAACCTCTGTCCCTAGGCAAACCCGGATTATGGTGAAGAGTGAAATACAAAGCCTGGCGACATCCTCTAAGCTAAAATTGTTGTTTTTAGTAGGTTAGGAAGAAGGGGCTGATGGTATTCATAGGGCTTATATATAAGGTAAAGGAGATTTTAAAAGAAGTTGGCTTAAAGGAATTAATTTCAAATAGCAGGATTAGCGTCAAAACCAGAGGGATGACAGTATATCCTGGGAATGGTAGTTATTCCAGAGTGACGAGGGGGAAATGGAAAAAAGGTAGAACTAGACAAGAGAGTAGTTTGGTCAGCTTTTGAAGGGTCTTCAGCGCCATTGCCTTGGTCTGGATTTTCCTCTGAGCCAGGTTAGGAAGGTATGTGGAAAGGGGAGTGGAATAGTCAGATCTCTTTTTTAAAAAAATAACTGTTAGGCTCTATGAGCTTATTATCTTAGAGATGGGGAATATCAGAATCAGGGAAACCAATTACAGTAATTCATGTAACAAAATATACAAACCTTAACCCAGGGAGTGCGTCAGAATAGGGAGGACTCCCTGAGCAAGAGACATTTAGATAAAATTGATGAGTTTGCAGATGAACTAGATGTGGACTGTAGGAGAATATCAAATCCAGGGCCATCTTGTTCCTGACTCGGGATGGTGCTGAGGATTACAGGAGATGGTGTATGAAAGATACAGTTAAACTTTGAGTGCAGATGAGTACAGAGGGTCTATGACCCATCACGTAGGACATTGGGATTTCTGACTCTGACTTACCCAAAATCTTGGGTTGCATATAAATTACAGGCGTATGGGGGATAGTTGAAGGAATGAGGGTCTATCATTATGTTCACTCAGAACATAATGAGAAGAGCTGTGATGAGGGTGCTGTGTTCATCAATTTGGGCATGTTGTTAAAAGGGCTTTGAAGCCATGGAATAGGCTAACCAGACTGGAGGCTGAAGGTGGATTCCTATAGAACACTGATGTCTAGGCTGTGGGCAGAGGGAGGAAAGTCGGCAGAGGAGTCAGAATGTTAGTTAAGTGGGGAACCAGGGAAGTTGGTCATAGAAGCCAAAAAATTGGTGTGTGGATGTGTTAAATGCCATGATATACGCATATGGAGTTAGGGGGTTTAAGAAGTCTTTGTGTCATCAGTGTCTGATTTGTTCATTGTAATCCTTAGAACAAGTGATTCTTTGTGCTCTTTTAGCTCTATCTACAGTCACTGAAGAGCTTTGTGGTTAAGGGAATAAACAACAACTAGACCGACATGGAGTGTTGGGCTCTACTCTGCTACTTACTAGTTGTATGACCTGTGCAGGTGATATAATTTCTTTACACATTGGTTTTCTTCCTCTGTACGGTGGAACTTAAATAGTAACTCCTACTTCAGCGGGATGTTGTAAAGATTAAGTAAGAAAACGCACATAAAATACTCCATGCATATTGAGATCAATGAATTTGTTGCTAATATCCTTATTATTTAGACTGAAGAAGCTGTATTTAGCCCAAGATGATGGAAAAGTTTGAGGGACCCTGGGCTTGTGGATGGCAGTAGAGCACAGACTTTGTAGGAAGAGGGACCAGACTAGATAAAAGAAAACCCTTAATGGCATAGGTAGTCAAGACTTGAGTAGACATGAAGATCTCCCTGTAAAAGATGTTTGTGGGACATGCATGGCAAAATAAAGATTTTAGAGTGTTTTATTTATAGCTCATATTTCGCATAAGCATTTTAATTCATGGAACCATTCTGAATATATTTATTGCAAAAAAAAAAAGACTCTTGAAAAATTTCAGTTAGCATATGACGCAAAATTAGATGGCATTGGTTTTCAGGCTCTTTTCCACGTCTTTGCCCAGGTGTTCATGGAAACAGGTTGATGGCAGGACATAAGGGAAAAATAAAATCCTTTTGCTGACTGGTTAGTATTGCAGAGAAAATTAGGGGACATTTCAAAGATATTATACTAATGTTCTAGACTCAGTCTCCTGTTGCATACATGTTGAAGCATGCTGCTCCTTTCCAAATACAATTCTAGATTTCATTTTGATGATTTCTGTACCAACCGGGCATGGTGGTTCACACCTGTAAGCCTAGCACTTTGGGAGGCTGAGATGAGAGGGTTGCCTGAGCTCACGGGTTCAAGACCAGCCCTGGCAACTTGGTGAGACCTCATCTCTACAATAAATCAAAAAATTAGCTAGGCATGGTGGTGCATGCCTATAGTTCAGCTCGTTGGAAGACTGAGGCAGAAGGATCATCTGAACCCAGCAGCCTACTTATGTAGCCTTACTCAGGTCAAGGCTGCAGTGGCTGTGAGTGTGCCACTGCACTCCAGCCTGGGCGACAGATTGAGACTTTGACTCAAAAAAAAAAAAAATCTATACCAATTTAATCTCCATATGTATTCAGAGCAACATATCATGACTCTTTGTAGGTGATGACAGCAAGAACATATCTGTTTGTGTCCCTTTTTATAGCCTGTTTTTATGGACGAAATTAGGTTAAAATCGATGGATGTCAGATCCTGACTTCAGGAAGAAAATTAGTCAGAAATAAGCAACATGGAGTCTAAGGGATGTTATTTAAAAAAGGAGCGTTGTGTTTGTCTTGATTGTGGTAGGATTGAGTACTTTTGCATATAATGATAAAATAATTCCTTAAATTCCAAGCTTATAGAGCACTTTATTATTACAAGTCTTGTTAATATCACTGTGAAGACATTTAAAAATTTTTTTTATTTTTAAATTTTATTTTATTATAGCGCGTGGGGTACAAGCGAGGGTTAGCTACATAAGTAGGCTGCACGCAGGTGAAGGTTGGCCTTCTAACTGGCCCGCATTCCCCGTGGTAGCGGAACAGGAACCCTTTGTGTTGTAACACACCCCTCACCCTCCCCTCTCACTCTGTCCCCTAGCAGTGCCCAGTGACTACTGATGTACCCCTTGTGCTGATGTTCAGGGCCTACTTATGAGTGAGAGCATGTGGTATTAAGTTATTTGTTTGTTTAGATCCCTTAGAATGATGGTCTGTGTCTCCATCCAATTTGTTGCAAAGTTCATAATTTTGTTCTTTATGGCTGTGTAATACTCCAGGATATATATGTTCCACATACATATTTTCTTTATGCAGTCCATTTTTGATGGGCAGTAGGGTTGGTTCCATGTTTTTGCTATTGTAAATAGTGTATCAGTAAATATGTATGTACAGATGTCTTTTTTGTAGAATGATTTATGTTCCTCCAGGAATATTCCTAGGAGGTTGATTGGTGGAACATATGGAAGGTGAATTTTTTAGTTCTTTTATGAGAGGAATAACCATATTGCTTTCCACAGAGGT
The DNA here is from genome assembly GCA_027257055.1 of Cephalopachus bancanus. Classification (NCBI taxonomy): domain Eukaryota; kingdom Metazoa; phylum Chordata; class Mammalia; order Primates; family Tarsiidae; genus Cephalopachus; species Cephalopachus bancanus. Next base: position 165,392 of record JAPVLO010000961.1, on the reverse strand, counting down.
TGAGCTAGCTTGCACTCCCACCAGCAGTGTAGAAACATTCTCTTCTCTCGCTGTGGAAATTTTTTTTTTTTTTTTTTGAGTTGGAGTCTCACTCGGTCGCCCAGACTGGAGTGCAGTGGCCGCTCCCGGCCACCGCAACCTCGACCTGCTGGGCTCTGGCGATCCTTCCGCCTCCGCCTTCCGAGTAGCCGGAATTACAGGCATGTGCTACCATGCCCGGCTGATTTTTTGATTTATTGTAGAGATGAGGTCTCGCCTGCCCAGGCGGGTCTCGAACCCACGGGCTCAGGCAGTCCACTCACCTCAGCCTCGCAAAGGCGTGGGATTACAGGCTGAGCCACTGAGCCTGGCTGAAAAATTTTTAATCTCCTTCTGTTCTCTCCCTAAGTCATTGCGGTGCCTTAGGGAACTGGGGGAGGCAAAGGACAGCTCAACCTGGAAGCAGAGAGACAGCAGTTCTTTGTTTGATATCAATCTATATTGGAGGAGAAATGTAGAATGATAACCTAAAATAAATAATTTTTGATTCATTAAAGAAGTAAAAAAGTTGATTTTTTTGGACAGTGATTTGAAAGCTGGAGAAGTTTCAGGGAAATGTATAAAATTTTCTTTTGCTTCATAGTTTTTTGTTGTAATTATGATCTGGCTATACTCATTAATTTTATCCTGTTATTAACGTTAAAGAACTAAAGTCAAATCTGTCTTATTATGAGATGTAGTGGAAATGATTAAGGAGCTGCCCAGAAGAGACGTTTACTTCTAAGTAGCACGGGAATATTCTGGTCATAAATACAGTGCTCCTAAATGGATTTGTCCACCTGTCCCTGCTTCGTTCCATTGATAGTTGAATATGTATATAGATATTGAATATATATACTGCAATTGTAGCTATTGAGAATGCAGCTCAGTGATGGCTTCTGAAATTCCAGATACCAGCTGAGTTATCTTTAACTTCCTGTTCGCTTTTAGCTATGGATGTGTGTGTGGTTAACTCTTCACTCTCATAAGGAATATTAATAAAACTCTTAAAATGAAGAGCATATGGAACTATTCAATTAAGTAGAACTGAATTGGTGACTAAGGCCTATCAAATTTCAGCTAATATACTTTTCCCAGGTTAGTGTTTTTATGAATTCCCATTCCTGTTACTTTTGTGAATTGAATTCTGACAGGTTTGTGAAATACAGCATCACTATTGTCTTCGGTTGCTTGAGATTGTTTTTCGGGAAGACCTATAGCTCTAAAACAACTTATTGACAGCTTGTCTACACAACAATTAAAACTGTACAAATGCAAACTGTAGTAGTTGTGAGCAGCCAGGTACAAGAGAGACCCTTTAACTACTCACTGTGGTATTAGTGTTCTTAGTTCCTTCTCAGACTCTTCAAACAGCGAGATAGAATAAGTTAAGGAGAAGCAAGTCCTGGTGGCTGTCAAGGGATTTATCAGGTGTAGCATAATGTTTTAATTATTGTTTTAAAAATAGACTTTCATTCTGGAAGCTTGAAATATGATTACCAAATTTTATTTCACGCCTGAAATAGGTTATGTGGAAAGTATCGACGGATCTAGGTTTTGTCTCTGGATTGCATCTTGTTATTTCCATCCATAATTTTATGTGGCTATAGTAAAATATCAACAAAGGCATTTCCTTTATGTGCACACACATTTATTTATGGCTTAAATATGTACTACCTGAATTAAGTATGCCATGCTTTTGCATTACTACATTTTAAAATAGATACATTAGGGGACTATTATTTGGATCTCTGATTTGGAAACCTGTTAAGGAAACATTGTTTGAAAAGCTTTATTTGTATGTTAAAACACGTTTGCAACGTTGAAAGTAGTTTTATTGATTCAATAAGAATTTGTGGAATGACTGTTATGTTCTGGGTGCCAGAGCTATAGTATATAAAAAAGATCTAAAGTCTTTTTTCTCAAGAAATTTATATTCTAGCAGGGATATGGGACAATAAAATCATAAATGTGTTTATTTATAAATGTACACACCTACCCATGAATGTGGATATATAAAATGTGTTAGGTGATGATAAGAGCAGTGGAGAAAAACAATGCAGGAAAGGGAATGGGGAGTGTTCCTGCCTGCTGTTTGTTTTGTGTGTGTATGTGAGGGGGAACATTGGGGAGAGAGGGAGGGAGAGAGTGAGAGTTTGCTTTTCTTCCACTTTATTAGACATTACTCGTGGTACATGCTTGCTCTGTCTTGCTACTTACAAATACAGCACAATTAAGTCATGGTTTCTGACAATATCTGCAAATAAATGCTGCATTTGCTTTCCAGAATGTGACTCAGCAGGCAAAAGCTATGCCATGTGCATGCATGACAATATTTTTAACCTTCCTCCCCTTTTAATATTATGATGATATGATGAGCTTTCGTTGTAAATAATTGATAAGGCATGAGATGGATTTGATATAATGAATTAAATGTTTTTCATTCTGGCTTAGAAAGAGATGCATGGTTTATGTCTGTGTCCAAAATTGGATGACTAATATCCTTGTGAAGATATTTGTATGCCTTCAGTCACTAGCTAGGAGGAAGCTTTTAAATCTGCTGTGTTGTGCTCGAAAATGGTCAAGGAAAAGACTTTTCTTCCTTCTCTCCTCCTCCAGGTCTTGTATCTATCTTTTGAGCCTGGGGCTGGGAGTAAGATGAATTCGCTAAATAGTTTTGATGGAAGAGTCAGTACTTAAAGGAGAGCTATTTTCTGCTCTTTGCCTCTTCTCCCTTGGGAGAGATTCACAGTTTCCTCCAAACTTAAACTCTCTGTTGATTGCAGAGAGCACAGTGGCCACTTTAATCTGTCCTAGTCTAGCTGCTGGACTTGGTCCAGAGTCATACACTCCAGGAATGGCTAGGGTAGATTGATTACCTTCCAAAACACAGGCCTTTAATGCAAAGGATTCAAGATAGTCATAGGAATTTGAGCCATCAGATTTCCGTAAAAATGAAAAAAAAAAGAATCAAGGCATTTAATGCACTTATGGATACTTGAATTGAAAAAGGAACATTAGATTAAAATCAACATTAAACAAAAAGAAATCTCCCAGTTATTTTCTCAATTAAAATTTCAGAATATGACTTGTCCACATTTGATTTGTTAACTTAATATAGATGTAAGCAAAATCTTTCAGAAGGAAAAAAAAAAGAGAAGCATCCTTTTAAATTTTCAGATAGCTTTATAAATGACTATTATATTCGATACATGGTACAAAGTAACAGGAACAACATGTACTTTGTTGTTTTTCTGCTGTAGTCCTAGTTACATGATTTTTTTCAGTGGTGATGCAAAGTGTTATTGTTTTAAATCCATGCTGATTCATTTACGTTTTATGCAGAGGTGTCTTCTCAAAACATACCTATTTTCCCTTGTGTGGCAGCATGAATGGAGCTATTGTCCCCAGCTCAGCCCCTGAATAAATAAGTAATGCTTCTTGAGATGCTAGTTAGGCACGTACTTCTTGATTTCTGTTGTATGAAGAGACTCCCAACAGCTTACTTTTCACATGCCTGTCGCTCAGCTGTTCTGCTAAACACTCCTCAAGGTACTGGCTGTAAAAGTCTACTATGAAAATGTGTCAACTGAAACACTAATGATTTCATGCTGAAATAACCTTTTAATCCTGGATCTGCTTTTCAATAACTTCAACTCTATTCCTTTAATGCTCATGGAGGGACTTGTGTAGCCCAGGCATTTTTGGTAGGTGCTGGGTATTAAAAAATAGAATGAGACCCAGCCCCTGTGTTTATGGAACTCACTGTCTTTTAAGATCTCAACAATACTGTACTGAGGATAATGTGAATATTAATCTGGGAAGAGCCATTTATAATTTTTTTCAACCTTAGATGGTCAATCTTTTCTCAACCTTAGATATACGTTTTCATCATTCTACATTTTGAGGAAGGTCAGGCAAGGTAGAAATTTGTGTTGACTTTTGGTCTTCAGGTGGTCCTTTGTCAGCCTGTAAAGTTAGTAAAACAAACTTTTCTTCCTATTAGTTAATTAATTTGAACCTGCTATTTGATATCTATTCTAAATGGGAATTGTGGATGAGTAATCATTAAGAATTTTCCAGAGGATTTATAGATGACTTTTTAATATCGAGGGTCTGATTGTACATGAACACAGCTGAACTTAATTTGGTTGAGGACAGGTCACCAGTAGGACTGTCTTTAACTTCCCCAATCCCATGGGACCATTTTTCTGTCTATTCTGGGCTTACATGTTCATCTCTTCTGTTCAATTTTCAGGCAGGACTGTGACATTCATTCTTGTATTCTTTCTGTACAGTGAGATGTATATATGGGAGTCTGCGTATACATTATTTATTGTTTTGTATTTGTGAAAGAAAGAAATTGGAAGAAAGAAGTCACGCACTTCAATGTAGGTTGTTTAAGGAGAGCAGTGGGATGCCTGTATAGAAAATCACTCCTGGCTGACTCACTAGGGTTTGAGGTCACCTCTTCATATCATTTTGGCAACTCCTGAAGGAGTGTGATCTGCTTGCAACAAGGGAGGGGGAAGAAAAGCCATCTTGCTAAATCAGCTTACCAACTTGAGGTATTTTGGTATTTTGAGTACTATGACTCCAATATGCTTGGCTGTCTTCTATATTTGAAGTCCCTTGTTTTCAAGGGAAAGAGTCCCTCGACCTCAGGAATCTGAACCTTGATGACAATTATTTAACACAACAAAAACAAAAAACCCCCAAACATAAAATGGGTCAGTCTGGCAAAAAAAAAAAGGGGGGGGGGAAGGGGAGGTGGACTGTGGATATCTCTGAGAATCTGATATACATTACAGATATACATTACAGATTCTTCCTAGAAAATTTGCCCACTTGCCAATATGCAGCATTTCTGTGATGTTAATTAATGTTTCCCCATAGCATTTTCCCTGTTCTTTCCCCTCATTTAAGCAGCCAACAGTCCCTATGCTTCTTTGCCTCAGAGGAGATTTGAGACTTGGCAGAAAGTTCTAGTTTTCTACAAGGCTGTTACTGGTTTTTAGTTCCTGAAGACGAAATTCAAGGAGGCCATTGTGTTTAATATCTTGAACAGAAAAGGGAGAGGGATTGCCTCAGAGAAAGGAGAGAAAAAATTTTCCCCAGACTTAAAAGACACACACAAGGAGCAGTTAGACACACACACACACACACACACACACACACACACACACACACACAAACACACAAATGAATCTTGACCTAAACTCACATTTTATACAAAACTTAGTGAGACTATAGACTTAAATTAAAAACTTATTATAAGACTTGTTATAAGACTTAAATATAAAACATAAACTTTTAGGAAAACAAATATAAAACTTATAGGCAAAAAAAGACCTAGAGAGAAACTTTTTAGAATCGTAGATTCTTAAACTTGACACCAAAAACATGTCCATAGAAGAAAAAATTGATCAATTGGCTCTCAGAAACTTTTGCTCTATAAAAATGTACGAGGAGGGTAAAAAGGCAACCTGTAGACTAGGAGAAAATATTTGTAAATCATTGGGTCGGACAAGGACCCGTATCTAAAAAATACAAATAATCTAATTAGAAAATGGGCAAAAAATATGAATAGCTGGTTGTTAGGGTCCGGATAGGGTGAGGGTGGATAGATGGAGAGGGAGAGGCGCAGAGAGGTGCAGCATCGCCAGAGCCGGCAAGCTGGCAACCCAGAGATACGAGTAAATGCAAAGAATTGCAACACACAAAGAGGTTAAAAAAAGAGAAAAGTTTATTTAAAAGTAAATTAGAGAAAGAGAAGAGAAGGGAGAGAGAAGATTTACCTCTGCAAGGTGGGGGAGGGGATCAAAGCCAGGAAGCATGACAACAGCCATAGCTCAAAGAGCACCTGGCCACACCAGAGTCTAGCAAGACAATGACTGTTGGCTGCTTGTGGTTGAGTCCTTTTAACCATTCCCCTTGATGGGGGAAGATCATTAAGGTGATTGGGTGGTGATCTATTTCACGGCATCACAAAGGGGCAGGCAAGCACAGGTACTGTCGTCAGGTAATGCACAGCAGGCAGATGGGTGGGTTAATCACATGATTGCTGCCATGGTGGAGTTTATTTGTGTCACCTAGGTCACAAAGGACTGATTGGGTTAACCCTAGGAGCAGGGGTTCCTGCAAAAGACTTGTTAGACATTTGCAATTCACAAACTCTAACATTTACAACTCACAAATTCCTTGACCAAAGGTGGTCATGTCATTACTTTTATGACTTTGGCCAGCCAAACGTGATCTTTGATCTTTGGCCTTGACAAGGACCCTAAAAGTTTACTAGAGATTATTTTGCTAAACCATGAATTGAAAGGTTGGACTGTCCTGGTCTTGTAGCTGATAGAGATTTGCCAAGGGGCAGGGGGCGGGTGGGATAGGCTGCTGCTTGTTTTGCAGTAGAATGTCTGAATGTTTTCTAATGGTTATGTTGAGGCAAAAAGACTAAACCCTTTCACTAGTTATTAAAGGCAACATACAGATTGCAAGTAAGTACATGGGAAGATGTTCAGCATCATTAACTATTAAGGAAATATAAATTAAAACCACAATGAGATATTACTACACACTTATCAGAATGGCTAAAACCAAACAAAACTCAAATAAAAATATATTGACAGCCAAATGCTGGTGAGGATGCAGAGAAGCTGGATCCCTCATTTATTGCTTGTATAATGCTACAGCCACTCTGAAAACATTCTGGCAATTTCTTAAAAGCATAACCGTGTACTACTACCATGTGACCTACCATTTGCATTTTTGAGCATTTATCCTAAAGAAATGAAGACTATTCATGCCAAAACCTGTACACAAATATTTAGTGTAGAGCAGGTTTATTTTTAATAGCCAAAATCTGGCATCAGCAGGTGAATAAATAGTTAAGCTGTCTGTGGTACCTCCATAGCATGGGATACTACACAGCAGTAAAAAAAAAAATGGCCTGTTGAAACACATAGTAACTTTGATAAATCTCCAGGTAATTATGCTGACTGAAAAATGTCAACCCTGAAAAGTTATTTACTGTGTGACTCAATTTATATAACATCTTTGAGATGATAAAATTTTAGGAATGGGGGGCAAATTAGAAGTTGTTAGAGATCAGGAAAGCAGAAAGAGAAGTGAGACAGAGGTAGATACAGTTCTAAAAGGATGACTGGAGTGGTCCTTGTAGTATAGGATTTTGTGATGCTGACCTCAGAAACTTACACAGATGATAAAATGGTATAAAGCCTAAAATACACACACATGCAAGCAAACACACATGAATGAATACAAGTAAAGCTGGAGAAATCTAGTAAGTTTGAAAGATTATATCAAAGTCAGTATCTTTGTAGTGAAACTATTATACTATAATTTTTCAAACTATCACTATTGGGGAAACTGGACAAAATGTTTGATGGATCTTTCTGCATTATTTCTTACACCTGCATGTGAATCTACAGTGATTTCAATTTTTAGTCATTCACAAAGACTGGAAAGGGAACAGAGATTTCTGGTGCTTTCTATTTGCTTGAGAGCCCCGAGGCATTTTGTTAAAGTAAAAAACCCCACAACCATTCACCTCTGAGTTTCAGGGTGCCCAGCACCAGGCTCCCTGACAGCTGTCTCCTTCTTATTCTGTTGCCAGGGGGTGTGTGGTGCAAAACTCATGGGCTTTTTGACTCTACGCCAAAAGGAATTTCAGAACGGCCAGTGGAGGTTTTAAAACAGTTTATTAGTGAAAGTACAAAAGGGAAAGAAAGAAGTTCATGCCAGAGAGCTGACGTCGGCGAGTCTCTTGAAAAGAAAGACAGTACTTTTACTCTTGACTAAAAACTAGATATATTTTCACAATAATTAATATGTTAAGGAGGGTAGGTTACAGATATTCAGTGTAAAGATTGCCATCTTTCCATGTCACAGAGATGGACTTTTCCCAGAACACACATTTTGCCTTTGACAGGAGACTTGCTAGACTTGGAAATATACAAGTTCAGGAGCTGAAAGGTGTGTGATTAACATTTCTACACCCTTGATGAGCTAAGAGGTGGGGTTGAGTCTTTTACCTTCAAAAGGGAATTTTAAGGAGCCTTAGTGATTGTTATGCTAAACCTTGAGCTGAAAGGTCAAGCTGTTCTATTCTTACATCTGATGGGGTTTTCTTTTGATTAGCTGAGGGTTGGAGTGGACTGGTGGGTTCACATTCCAGATGAACCTGCAGAGGTGATGTCTGGACGTTTACTAAGAAAACTGCCCACAAGAAATTGATCTGTCTATGCCTAATCTACACTAGCTACCTTGCCTCAGTTCCATCCTGATTTCAAGGGAGGTGACAAGAACTCAGAGGGGAATGGCTGTGGGTTTTTTACTTTAACAAAATGCCTTGTGCCTCTCAAGCAAACAGAAATCAGCAGGCTTCAGACTAGAAGTGAGCATGAGACCCTGTATGTAGATCGAATGACTGAATTGGTCTAGCCCAATATCTGATATTACTGCACTGCTCTGGAAGAATGAGTAGGGCTTGAATTCCTCACTAACTTGATGGGATGGAGATTCAAATTTTTAAATAATTATATTTTGAAGATGATTTTTAATATGACATTGTTTACAACAGTAGACAGTTATTTCAAACCACCTCTCCTGCTTCAGAAAAACTAACAAATGTAATCCCCCTCAATCTCCTCCTCCCCAGAAGTGAAGGGCTGACAAAGCAGTGAAGATGTATGGGACCAAGTTCAGAAATCAAAAAGATTAAAGAAGAGGGTTCATCATTTGGAGCAACCTCTTCTCTTGGGGGTGTGGGGGGGAGTTGCAATGGCCAAGGGACCGAGAAGTGAAGCAAAAAGCTACTCAAAAAATTATAGAGTAGAAGTGGATACAAAATTGTAGCACAGGACCCATCAAAGAAAGGCATTTTGGGAGAGAATTCAAAGAACTATACCTTTAAAGCAATCGTGATCCAGAAATAGAATGGCCCTAACAAGTATTGAAACTCATCATCAAATAATATGAATTGCCATATGGATTAAGATAATATGGGATTGCTTGTGCCCCTAGTCTATCCATCCTTCCAGAAGCAAAAGTAAATCTTGTGGGAGACAGTTGCATGTAGAATGCAAATTAAGTCTATAATTTTAAATATAATCAATGGCTGGTAATCAAAATGTTCAACCCCAACTGGTATCCCACAATACAGCAGAGACCACAGAAGTTAAGGATACAGTTCTCCCCAAAACTGCTACCACCTAAGACACTAACCATAAATGAGATCCCCAGACCATCTGCACTTCTGACCAAGTAGCTATAAATTTAGGGGTTCCCACAACCCCCTTAGGGTAGATGTTTCACTTGAATAGCTTGCAGAACTCATAAAGCACTATACTTATGCTTACAGTTTTATTATAAATGTTATAAATCAAGACTAGCCAATTAAGAGATACATAGGAGAAGGTCTGGGAGGGTCCCAAATACAGAGCTTCCCATTCCCTGTGGAATTAGTATGCTTACCCTCCTGGCTTTGTTGTGCCTCAGTGTCCAGAGTTTTTGTGTTGGGGTTTTATTATATAGGAATGATTGAGTAAATCATTGGCTGCTCCTATCCCTAGGGGTTGTGCTGGATCAAACCTTCACCCCTCTAATCACATGGTTGATCTTTTCAGTGTGGCCAGCCCCCATCTTGAAGCCACTTAGGGGCCCATCATTAACAACCTCATTAGCATAAACTGAAGTATGATTTAAGGGGCTCATGAAGAACAAAGACACTTCTGTTCATGTAGAAAATTCCAGTGGCTTACCGTCTCCCAGAACCAAGGACAAAGACCAGCCTACTTCTTTATTTCAGAACATAGATGGACAAGAAAATAGGATTCTGCTGAAGACCAAGAGCCTATATACACCATAGAAAAAGGCACACAAGTCTTTGACACATAGATAATAGAATTATTGGAAATTCAATTAAAAATATTTGTGATGATTATGTTCTAAGAATTAACATACAAGGTGGAAAAATTCAGCAGAGCACTGGAAACTGTAAAAGGGATCATGTAGAAATTCTAAAACTAAAAATTAAAATTAGTTAACGTAGAAACTCAATGTATAGATTTAATATCAACTTAGAAATACCTGAAAGGAGAATTAGTGAACTGGAAATTAGATCAGAAGAAAATTCAGACCAAAACACTGACAATCAGAAGATTGGGAAAAGAACAAGAATTATGTGGGAAATTATGTCTAGCATACATGCGTGTAATTTGAGTCCCGAAATGAAAGGACAAGGGAAGGAGGGAGGCATGAGCAAAGAAGGGAGGAAAGGTGGGATGGATAGAGACAACGAGAACTCTCATTTATATGGGGTAGAGGCAGTGTTTAATGAAATTACTGGAGAATTCTCCAAAACTGACTAAATTCATTAAGCCACAGATCCAAGAAGAGCTATGGTCCCCAAGTAAGACAATGAAAAGGAAATCGCAGGTGGTCACATCAAAGTAAAACTGTTGACATATGAACTCAAGATGAAACTCTGAAAAATAGACAGAAAAAAGGAATAGTTCCTTTATTTATTTATTTATTTTTTGAGTTGGAGTCTCACTCTGTCACTCAGACTGGAGTGCAGTGGCCGCTCCCGGCCACTGCAGCCTCGACCTGCTGGGATCCGGCAATCCTTCCACCTCAGCCTTCCCAGAAGGGAATAGTTCCTTTCAAGTAACAGCAGTAAGATTTACAATGGACTTGACCTCAGAAACAATTGGAAACATTGGATGTAAGCTAAAAAGCGCTGAAACAAAATAACCGGCATTCTACAAGTTTATATCCAGTAACACGTGATACTTTTGGATGAACAGAGCTGCAGGAATTCATCAATGCCAGACCCATAGTCATTGATGAAAAGATGCCAAACTCTGTCAAAATATTTTAACATGGATTATTCTGGCCAACATGAATGACCGTAGGCTCAAGAACACCCATCCTTAGGAGATCCTGAGAATGTGTGCCTGCAGTGGTTGAATTACACAGTTTGGTTACATATATTTTAGGAAGGCAGAAATTACAGAAACCATAAATCAATACATGTGGGGTTTTTACTGGTTTGGCCCAGGAAGGAGGGACATTTCCACATGGGCACTTGTGGGTTATTGGTGGATTTAAAGATTTCTCAACTGGTAATTTGTAGCTCCTATCTAAGGAATTTTGGAAATCAGTAGAGGGAAGGGTGCCCTTCCTTTGCAGGGTCATAAAATATTTTTTATTTCCTTCTTAACCCAAGTCAGGTTGGAAAATAAACTGCAGCATATAGGGTAATAAGAGATCATCTGGTGAGTCCTTATCAGGCATGATTCTCCAAGCTTCTTAGGGATTTGGATAAGAGAAAAAAGGTCACACTTTAGTCTTCACAGTAAAGGAAATACCACAGAGTATTCTTTGAGAAAACAATCTCAGATATAACTTTGAAGATACAGAAAGGGAGAAACAAACAGCAAAGTAAATATGAGGGTAAATAAAAAAGGATATTGAGTAAATAATGACTATGACAATGATGTGATAACAGCAACATCTTGGATTTAAATACCATGAAGAACAATTCATTACAGCAGGGGCACATGGGTCAGGATTAGAGTAAATTGAAATAAATGGTGGTTCTTGCATTGTGTGGAAAGTGGTAAATTGCTAATTAGATCATACTGTATTAAGCCAAGAACACATTGTCATCTGTAGACACTGAAAAATAATAAAACAAAAAATTATAAAATGAAAGGAGAAACCATAATAATAATAATAATAATAATAATAATAATAATATACTGAATTCACAAGAAAGCAGGAAATGAGAAAAAAGAACTTAGGAGTAGAAGAAATATTGAGAAGACTGAATTCTGGTGTATCCCCCAAGATCTTTACCTCCTATTATATACACTCTGTATAATTCCATTCCTTTTTGTGTTTTGAAACTGGGAATATGATGGGCTCCACTCTCATGATTAAGTTGCATTTTCTGACAACGATAAAAGGATGTTGCAAATGTAATTAAGGTCCCCAATCAGTTATTTTGAGTTAATCCGAAGGGAGATTTTCCTGGGTGGACCTGAAGTCATAGATTCAAAGTTTGAGAGATTCTTCTGCCAGGCTTGATGAAATGAGTTGCTGTATTTTGAGTGTCTATGGATGCCATGTGGCAAGCATCTGGGGGCAGCTGCTAATTACTGAGAGCCTTCCTCATCTGTCAGTGGGGAAGAAAACGGGGACCTCTGTTACACAGCTGCAATGCACTGAATTCTGCCTTTTACCAGTGAGCTGAGAGACAGTCTCCCACTCAAGGTAAGAACCCAGCTCCACCAACACCTGTATTTCAGCCCGTGCAACCCTGGGCAGAGAATCCAATTATACCATGCCCAGATTTCTACAAAACTGTGGAATAATAAATGGTGATGCTTTTCAGCTATGACATCAGTGGTAATTTGTTACACAGTAATACACTACTCACAGATTTCATCTGATGTCACCTTGGGAATAACATATACAGGAAAGAAGAGGACTGACTCCACGTTGGATAGTTGAGGGGTTCTAGAAAAGGATCCTGAGAAGCAATAGTCAGTAATGTAGGAGGAAAATCTAGAAAAAGTGATATCCTAGAGTCAAAGTGCAAAATTTTCAAGGGAGAAGGACTGATCAACTATGTCAGATGTGGTTCTCTCCTCAAATGTCTCCACAGATGGAATGCCCTTAAAACAAAACGTCTTCATTGTTTTCTTTTATAACTTCAGTTATGAACTATGTAACTTGCTGTCAAGTCTAATGCTTTTGCCACATACAACTTCTCCTGAATTCCCATTGTAAATGTTCAAGTTCTTACTGCATACATATCTCTGCATGAATTTTCCTTGGGACTGCAACTGAAATGTATCAACCTTAACTTAATTCTGTCAGAGATGTTTTCTTTCTTATAATCTGTAACTTGGTTATGCATATCAAGCTACTGTACTCAAAACTTTGATTTTTCTTTTTTCGAATAAAATAAAAACTTGGTCTAATGTCCCATCGATTTTATTGCTGAAGGTCTTTCCTGTTGCTTCTCTTGCTGTTGCCGGTTTTTAAGTGTGCACTTGCCTGTTTACCGTGATATGAAGACTCTGTTGATTTCAGATTAGTATCCAAACTCCTTATTCTTAACTCCGCATCTTTATCTTCTTATTCTTGTGGATTTGTGTGATCACCATTCAGAAAAGTAGGTAAGAAAACTTTCTTAAGTTTATCTCTTCGTCTCATGCACCAACCACCCAGAGCTGGTCTTGCTTTTTGAGCATAGCAGCCGGCTACAAGATTCCAAGACCTTTCTCCTCATACTTTTACTACCATGTTCTCTACATATTCTTGTTATTTTCTTTGCCTGGTGAATTCCTACTGAGCCTCAAGGGTGATCCTAAGTATTATCTTTAGGGCTCTTTTTGATAACTGAACATAATTGTTCCCACCCTTCCTTCTTTGCCTCTTTATATAGTCGTTTTCCTACACGACCACACGTTAGTTTTTGTTCTTTGTGTTTTTCTTACCACATTAAACTGCACGTTTATGGATGCAAGAACATTGATGTTTCATCTTTCTCCTAAAATCTATTCTCAAAGGTCTAGAATATGAATGATAGGAAATTAGTGTTTGTTTTTAGCTAAATTCAGTTCTATTTCTAAATTACTTTTTTTTGTTTGAGTTGGAGTCTCACTCTGTCGCCCAGACTGGAGTGCAGTGGCCGCTCCCGGCCACCGCAGCCTCGATCTGCTGGGCTGCGGCGATCCTTCCACCTCAGCCTTCCAAGTAGCCAGAATTACAGGCGCGCGCACCCAATGCCCGGTTGATTTTTTGTTTTATTGTAGAGATGAGATGATACTTTTGTTTTTATGAAGGAATAGAAATAGTTCTTCATATTATTAACATTTGCAATATTTCCATCTCTCTTTTCAAGAGAAGCCCCCAAATTTATTTTAGATAGCCTTGTATTATTTTGTGTATTTTAGAGAAAGACAAGCATAAGAAAAGTTTTCATTTAAATCTCCTTCTTTTTCCTCCCAGAATCTTCCTAATGTGTTTTCTCTTAGTATATTAATATTTGTTGAGCTTGGGATTATGTAATAATTTTTAAAATTAATAGACATTATTTTCCAGTTTTAGGTTTATAGAAAAATTGAGCAGAAAGTACAGAGAGTTTCTTATATACCCACTCATCAGTTTCCCTTTTATCTTGTATTAGTGTGGTATACTTAATATACTTACTAAATCAATATTGACACATTATTCTTAACTGAAGTTCATAGTTTACATTAGGAATCTCTTAGTGTCATACATTCTATGGGTTATAACTAATAATGTTTACCAACTTTACAGTTTCACACAAAATAGCTTCACTGTCTTAACATCTTTTTTTTTTCCTTCATCTATCTTTGCTACATCTCTTCTTTCTTCCCCCACTCTGAACCTCTGGCAATGAGAGATCTTTTTACTGTCTCTGTAGTTTTGTCCTTCTTAGAATGCCATATGGTTGAAATCATAGAGTGGAAGGGTAGACTGAGGCAAGGTGGACCAGTGCCACAGGAATAATGTAAGATTGCTACAAGGAAGAAAGTAGAAAAAAGTAGAGTTTATTGTTTACCTTTCACAGATGGAGAGGGGGCCGACACTCCAGGGCAACTGTGGCATGGCAGGCTAAAGACTAGGAATATTTAAGGGCTCTAAAGCAGACCCCTAAAGCTAAGGGGCTTAAACCCGGAGGAGGTTTGGGCCAAAGGGAGTGTCCAAAATTGTATTCTTTGGCTTCTATAGCAGTCACATAAATTACATATCTTGACATTGCCAGGCATCAGCTTTCCGTGACCTCAAGTGGTGGGCTGGGGTGGTCACGATTGGGTTATAGCAATATATCAGTAAGCATGGCTCTCTTGGAGGTCATCACAAGTAGCTGATTGCAAGTATTAATACAGATGCCTAAAAAAAATTGTTAGCAAGCAGGACATGCTCAAGGGGCTCCATATAACTGCTGATTTCTAAAACTAAAGCATTCTTTTCATTAATGATTACATGGCAAAAAGTGCATGGGGCATGCAGCAAGGGGGTTTCAAAGAGTGAGCCTAAGCAAAATGGCTGTGCTGTTTTAAAATGGCTACATTAAACTAAATGTACTCTACACTTTAAAGGTTTCCTCCTTTCATAAAGTATATAGCTCTTTCAAGCTGACTTTTTTCACTTAGCAATGTGCATATAAGGCTCCTCCATGTCTTTTCATGACTGAATATCTCATTTCTTTTCATCACTGCAAAATATTTCATTGTATGGACGTACCACAGTTTGTTTATCCATTCACATACTGGAGGGTATCTTGGTTGCTTCCAAGTTGTGGTAATTATGAATAAAGCTACTATTAATATTCATGTGAAAGTTTTTACATGGGCTAAATGGATCATATAGTAAGAGTATGTTTAGCTTTGTAAGAAACTGTCTTCCAAAGTGACGGTATTATTTTGTGTTCCCACCAGTAATGAATAGGAATTTAGTGTTGTTTGTGTTCTGGGTTTTGACCATTCTAATAAATGAGTAGTGATATCACATCGTTGTTTAATTTGCACTTCCCTGATGACATATGATATTGAGTATCTTTTCATATACTTGTCATCTGTATATCTTTGGTAAGATGTCTATTTGGATCTTTTGCCCATTATGTTTTATTGTTGTTGAATTTTAAGCATTCTTTTCATAGTTTGGCTGTGAGTCCTTTATTAAACATATGCTTGTAAATATGATCTTCCAGTTTCTGGCTTATCTTTTCATTCTCTTAGTAGTGTCTTTTTCAGGGCAAAAGTATTTAATTGTAATGAAGTCTAACTTTCTAATATTTGATTTCATGGATTATGCTTTTGGTCTTGGGCATCTAAAAAGTTCCAAACACAAGGCCATCTAAATTTTTTGTTGTTATTTTCTAGTAGTATTATAGCTCATAGTTTGTATGTGTTACATTTAGACCTGTAGTTTAATTGTGTGTTAAGTTTTGTGGAAGATGCAAAGTATGCTCTAGATTCATTGTTTTATACATGAATGCCTAGTTGTTCTAGGATTATTTGTTGAAGAGACAGTCTTTTCTTCATTATATCAGGTCTGTGATTCATTCTGAGTTAAATTTTATGAAGGGTTTAAGAGTTGTGTCTAGATTCATTTGTTTTTGGTGTGTGGCTGTTCAGTTGTTATAGCACCATTTGTTTAAAAGATCATCTTTTTCACATTGAATGACCTTTGCTCTTTTGTCAGGTCAATTGATTACATCTGTGTGGGTCTATTTCTGGGCTCTGTATTGTGTGCCATCAATCTGTTTGTGTCTTCTGTCATCAACCCCAAGTTGTCTTGATTACTGTAGCTTCATAGTAAATCTTTATGTTAGGTAGTGTCAGTCCTTTGACTTTGCTCTTCTGCTTCAAAATTGTGTTGGCTGTTCTGGGTCTTTTACTTCTCTCTATAAATTTTAGAGTCAGTTTGTTGAGATCTATGAAATATTTGACTGGGATTTTGATTGGGGTTGCCCTGAAACTATAGCTCAAGTTGAAAAAAAACCTGGTATCTCAATAATATTAATCTTCCTATCCATGAACATGGAATATGTCTTCATTTATTTATATCTTCTTTGATTCTTTTAATCAGTTTTGTAGTTTTCCTCGTGCAGATCTTGTATTTTGTTATATTTATGCTTAAGTATTTAATATATTTGGTGCTGATATAGATATTTTTAAAAATTTTAATTACCTTGCTGGTATATAAGAAAGCAATTTACTTCTGTATCTTAACTTAGTATTGTGCAACTTTTCTATAATTGATTATTAGTTTCAGGATTTTTGTTGTTGTTTTTTGGTTGTTATTGGTTCTTTGGAACTGGGATAGGTAACCATTTTATCTATGAACAAAGACGGTTTTGTTTCTTCCTTCCCAGTTCATGCACCTTTAATTTCCTCTTGTCTTATTGTATTATCTAGAACTTTCAGTACAATCTTGAATAGTAGCAGTGACAGGGACATTCTTGCCTTGGTCCTGACTTTGAATTCCTCATCATTAAGTACAATGTTAGCTGTAGGTTTTTTGTAAATGTTCTTTATCAAATTGAGGAGATTCCCCTTTCTTCTAGTTGACTGAGAGTTTGTGTCATAAATGATGTTGGATTTTGTCAAATGCTTTTTCTGCACCTGTTAATATGATCACATGATTCTTTTTTTTTTTTTTTTTGCATGATGGATTATATTATTGTTCAATGATATTTCAAGTTAATTACCTCAAAGACCCATCTTTCTTCTGGCCCTAAGTTATTTGGTGTATGAGAGAACAGAGTCTCCACTGGAGAGGACTACAGGGTAAGCTTTGTCTTCACTGAATAACCAGGTTGCAGTTGAGGCTTCAAGATTAAGGGATTGTTCAAGAAGATGTTGGAGTAGAGGTGTTTCTGAGTTCCCCATTCTGTTCCATTGATGTCTTTAGCTGAAACTTCACTGTTTTAATCGCTATTGCCTTATAATGATATTTGGCAGAGAATGTTTTCATCACTTTCTTTAGGAGTATCCAGATTATTCTTGGACTTTTCTTTCTCTATATAAATTTTCAAGTTACAAAGTAGAACCTATCAGAATTTTTATTGTAATTAAGCTGAATTATCAATCAATTGGGGAATGTTGACATATTTGAAATATTGAGTCTTTCAACTCAATATTCAGTGTATGAATATGGCATCTGAATTTATTTCAGTCTTGTTTCAGGTCTCCCAATAAAGTTCTATACTTTTTTCCAAAAGAAAAGTTAATTAATTACCTCATGAATACAATAGGAGGAAACTAATCATTTTTGCCACCATACTTTTATTCAAGCAGTACATTCCTTTTGAAATAAAAATATTGACCATTCCTATGAATACTTGTTATGATATTTATAATCTATTTTGATAACATCATTAAATAACCATTGACTTTTCAAGGAGAACTGAATTCTGTGGTGCACTGTACATTCATTGAAAATTAAATTTGAATAAATGAAGTAGTATGATTTTACTGCCCTGCACTGCAGGAACTAAAATATTTTGGTATGACTTACTCTTTGTCCTTGTTGCATTCTACACAACCATGTAATAATGGTATAAATTGGCAAGGGAACCCTCAGAGGCTGGTAAACTAGCCTTCTCTATTTTTAACCTGTGTAATGGATTAATTATAAAAATTTGATGTGACTGATTAAATTGCCTTTTATTATTATGGCTTCCTCTTTTGGTGTTCAGTATTTGTTCCACACTCTAACTTCTCTCCGGACAAAAGTGAAACCAGAATGTGTACGCATTCAGAAAGTAGCTTCAGCTACTCTGAGTAGCTCCAGGTCATATCCCCTTGTTTTAAATTCATATGATAAATGTAAAAAAGGAAAAATAAGTTTATGTGGCACTCCCATTCAAAGTGCCTTGGGTATTGCAGTAATAATAGACTATATGTAAGCTATTCTGTGTTAAAAAAATAATAAACTAACTTCTTCAAGACTTTCTTATATTGAAGAAACAAAAATAGATTGAAAAAAATGCCCAGTCATTCTTTCTTCATATAGTCTTTTTGGGATAAGTCATGTGCTC
The DNA here is from genome assembly GCA_027257055.1 of Cephalopachus bancanus. NCBI lineage: Eukaryota > Metazoa > Chordata > Mammalia > Primates > Tarsiidae > Cephalopachus > Cephalopachus bancanus. The sequence goes on along the minus strand of JAPVLO010000961.1, from coordinate 146,761 downwards.
TGCAGTACTGTGAATTTATCTAACTCTCTTGGCGAAAGGAAGGATGTGTCACAATGTAGACATTAATTCTGGATTTAGAAATATGATTCAGGACAGATATAGTGAACTTTTTCTCAATTACTTCTGAAAGACCCTGGAGTTTTATCTATCTAACTCTCCCTGAGATTAAAATTACCAATAATGTGGGCAGGACCTTTTAGATCTTGGGTCCACAAAATATGGTCAGTGAGTCAAAATCAGTCTGTTGCCTGTTTTTGTGAATAAAGCTTTATTAGAATACGGCCATGCTATATATGTTAATGTATTATCTAAGTTTGCTTTTGTATTGTACAACAGAGCCAAATAATGTGACAGAGGCCATATAGCCTACAAAGCCACATATACTAGCTGGCCCTTTACAGAAAAGGTTTTTTTGGCTCCGGTTTTAGACCAAGCTTTCATAGTGGCAGTGGATATCTTTGTGGGGCTTGGAGATGGCTGTCAGCCCTACAGTCCTAGAGACATGTATATTCCTGTGCTGGAGTCATAGGAGGGGTGAGAAAGCAGGTGACTTCAGAAGTAGATTTAAGTAAGAGAGAGAAGGTGGTCAGGTCTTTGTGAGTGTATTTACAACAAGGCATGTCCCAGTGCGTTAAGCCCAATGTTCTACTCTTCAGCAGAGGTTTTTTTGACCCTTATGGGGGTCACATGGTCACAGAGGTCTAATGAAAACTAGGATCCCCCCGTCCAGGATAGCACCCACACACATATGCATTTATACACCAGCATTCCTTTTCAGTGATTTCTACATACTCCTTTTGCTTCTTCCAAGTCGTCTACATGGGTTACATCATTCCTTCCTTCCTCACAGTAACCCAGTGAGTATGATTCTCGTTTTATGTGTGAAGAAAATGAGGCAGAGAGTTCAGCAACTTGGTGAAGTTCATACAAGGAAGTGACATCTTCAGAGAGTTAGTAACAATTCCATGTGAAAGTGATTCATCCACTTCTTGTTACCTTGCCAAAAAAAAGTGAGTGCATAACTGAGATGTCGTCTAGTGATGATGTCCAGTGGCTGCACTCACAATGAAAGAAGGCAGTTTCCTTGCTGGGTGGAGGCGTCTCTTCACTGTGTCTGATCTTTTATTGATAATGCATTTTATGAATCTGTTCTAAAGTCCACTAATTAGAATTGTGTACCCTATAAAATTTTATTATAAATATATGCCAAATTGTCAGGCGGTGAAGAGCTTGTAAAGATTTGCGCTTTTATTAATATGCTAATACTAGTCTTTTCTGGGTCTCAGATTCTGAAGATGAACTATCCTAGCTGTCAAAGTGCCTGATTTGTACCGAGAAACAAGTGGTTTGACAACTGAGATAAGACTTAAATTGTGTTTTATAGCCCAAAATACAGAAATAGCTAACTACTTCTATTCAGTGGACAATATTATAATCGTTGTGAGAAATGGAATTGATGATCATAATGGGAATAATTTGTACTTGTAACAGAATAACCTTAAAGGGCTTCTTTAGGCAGTTTTATGTGATCAGCTTAAAATATGAGTTACTTAATGAAATGTATAATATTGGGGGATAATGTGTTATGTAGGCATAACTTGCAGCCTGAAGCCTGGAATTTTTCAGAGTACTTTTGAACAAGCTCATACTGCTTGTTATCGCATGTGCATATTTAAAAAATTCCTATTCAGTGACATTACAGTGACTTTGACTATTTCTGATTTATAAGGTGAAAATTTCTTTAACAAAATTGTTAGAAATAATATCAATGTCCAGTTCTTTTAATGCATTTTTTTTTCTGTTTTGGAACATTACAGAAATAGTCTTCAGTCAACAGAGAGCTGCATGAACACCTGTATATTTTCATGTTTGTTGACCTTCCCTTGAATTTTGGCATCATTGCTGCCATTTGCATTAAAGTCCCCTAGATGATCTGCCCAAAAGATGCGACTGCCATTGGCCTATTTAATTTCTAAGAGATTCTTTCTCCCTTCTCAGTCTTCCTGTTGGAAAGGGCATTTGCCCTGAATATTATGATTTATTTGTGTGAATTTAAATGTGGTAATACCATTTGGTAAATTTGTGAGTCTTTAAAACAATTGTTCTTCTGGACTCTGATTTGATACTTGAGATGCATAGCAGGAAAAAGGGACAACCACTGCATAGAACAGGTGTATTCATCCGAGTGGACTAATTTCTAAATAAATCTGAATTCCCTTTGTGTCATTTTTGATGAACTTAGATTTTTATTTATTTAGAATCTTCATAGTGTGGTGCCAACTTTCAGTCTGAAATAGCCATGAAGACTTGAGTAGATAATCATTAACAGACTGCACATGTTTTCATATAGGGGAACTCTATATAATAGCAAAAATTCCCCCATCTATAATAAATAATTGAAAGATTCAATTCTCTATGGCTGCCAATGAAACATTAAAAAAAATAGAAGTAATTCAAGGAACAAGACCCTCAGGATAAAGCTAAAAATATTTTAGGTAGGAAGGAGAATCCAACTTTCTTTTTGATTTTATGTTTTTAAATTTTAATTAAAAAATCATTAGATTTCTACTTATATAAATAATAAACAGTTGTTAAATCCAAACAATAGAAGTTATGAAAAAGTAGAAGCATTTGAATGTTAGTTCTTCTTATATACAAATATATATATTTTGTATAAAATTATGCATACTTTTTAATCTTAGAGACTATATTTTAAAATTTCAGGCTTCATTCCTCTGTATTTTTTCTTATTGTTGTATGAAGGTGTACATCATTTACACTCTTGCATCTTATTTGTCTTAGTTAATAGTACATCATAGAATCCCTTTATCTTTCTGTTTTCTGCTGGTTTATTTTGACCTCTATTTCTTCAGGCAACTCTTTAGTTTCTGTATTTTCATTATTTCTTCTTTAATAGTTAAGGAGTTACAGGCTAACAATGTTCAAATTTTATCTGAGTCATAGATTTGTTATGAACTGTTCTTCTCTTCATTAATATTCTAGATAGAGTATAATTTTGATTTCCTCTTTTAAATATGATGAGTAAAAATCTTTACTTTTTAAAACATCTGACAAAGTTTTCTTTGTGACCAAACAGACCTTTATTCGAGGGCAAATGTATTTAAAAATATGTATCTTTGTGCAAATATATCTATATATTTATGTATACACAGACACCCACAATGACTATATTTTGTCATTCACTATTTTTCAACATGTATCCAGAGATTCTGATTTAATTAGTCTGAGTGTCATATGTGCATTGGATTTTTAAAAGAAGTTTCTCAGGCGATTCTGATATACAATCAAGATGAATTACAGTTGCCATAATGAAATAATGAATTCAACCCAGGGGTCCTCAAAATGTGAACCAGTAACATTAGCATCACCTGGAAACTTGTTCGACTGCAAATTCTTGGGCCTCACCCTAGAACTACTGTGGATGGAACAAACCGTTTGTTTTTTAAAATCATTATTTTAATTAGCACATAATTATGAATACTTATGGAGTGCAGTATGACATTCCAATGCATGCTGTTTGATATTTCAGTGTGCAGCGACTAAATCAAGGTATTGCATTTCCAACACCTGAAACATTTTATCATTTCTTTGTGTTGGGAACATTCAGAATCCTCTCTTTTAGCTATTTGAAATTACTTGATATTGTTAACCGTAGTCGCCCTGCAGTGCTATCGAACGCTATAACTTACTTCTCCATCTAGCTGTAATTTTAAAATGAAATTCTGTCATTAGTAGCAACATGGTTGAGCCTGGAGGACAGTATGGTAAGTGCAATAAGCAATCTGGGATTTAACAAGCCCTTGAGGGGATTCTACCTCACTAAAAACCAAGAATGACTTATCTGGATCAGTGGCTCTACCCTGGGGGTAACTTTATTCCCTAATGGACATTTCGCAATGTTGAAGACACTTTTGGTTGTAACAGATGGTGGGAAGCTACTGCTGGGATTTAGTTGGTAGAGGCCAGAGTAGCTGAAAACATCCTGCAATGCACAGAACATCTCATCCAATAAAGAGTCACTCAGCCCTAAACATCAATAGTTCTGCTTTGGAGAAACTTACCTAGTTTCCAAGTTTTGGCTTCCCATTCCCACCAGCTGGAGAGTTTTTAAAAATCCCAACTACAGATCTGTTTATTTGGGCATTGGTGAGAAAGCACCATACAGATTTTTAAAAGCTATGCACATGGTTACTATACACAGCCTGCACTGAAAGTCACTGTTCTGGACACTGGTTATTGATGGACCTAAAACTCTTAGGTGATAATGGATGGATTAGAGTGAACATGAAATTGCTGATCCATTTTTGTCTAAAAAAGACAATTATATAGCTCCTGTTGTTGTGATAGAATAGGAAATACAAACATCAATTTCTGAAATTTTCTTGTGAAATCAAACTTGAACGAGTTTCTAGATTTCTATGTCTTACTACCAATGCAGAAGCACATGCTTATAGACACCGTGGGGATGCAATCAGTTAAATCCAGAATGTAGCAAGTACTCCAGGACAAATGACACGGACTATGTTTCATTAAATAAGATCATGAAGAAGTAGAACAAAGAGGAGGGATTTCTAAAATAAAAGAAACTGAAGCCACCTAATGAATAAGTGCATCTTGTCTGGAACCGGGCTCGGTGGCTCAGCCTGTAATCCCGCGCCTTTGGGAGGCTGAGGTGAGTGGATTGCCTGAGCCCGCGGGTTCGAGACCCGCCTGGGTAACTTGGTGAGACCTCATCTCTACAATAAATCAAAAATTTAGCGTGCACCTGTAATTCCAGCTACTTGAAGACTGAGGCGGAAGGATCGTCGGAGCCCAGAAGGTGAGGTTGCGATGGTCGGAAATGGCCACTGCACTCCAGTCTGGGCGACTGAGTGAGACTCCAACTCAAAAAAAAAAAAAGAAAGAAAAAGGAACGGGGAATGAGGGGAGGATAAAAGACATTTGTAAAACAATCTGGGAAACTTGAACACTGAATAGGTGTTTCATAATATCAAGTAATAATTTTTTAGGATTGTATGTGGAAGAGCAACTAGAGGCTATGAGCAAGGTTATCCCTATGTTAATTGTTGCTGAAGTTATATGCTGAGTGTATGGGAGTTTATTTTAATATTCTCTCCGCCTTTGTTTATGTTTAAAAAGTTCCTTATTAAAAAATCGTTAGAATGGAAGGAATATCTAAACAGGTAGGAGGAAAAGCGGGTGAGAATGGTGGTACAAATACTTTCAAAACAGTAGGAATTTCCACAGTGTAAAAGATAATAATAATATGGTCTGTTGGATTTGGTAACATGAAAGTCAATTGATGACCTTAGCAAAATTCTGTTTCAGTGGAGAAATAGGTGGAAAATGGTAGGAGGCAACAGTGAATCAGAAAAGGGGAACTAGGGGAAGAAGATATGGGCAGGCATGGTATTATTGTTGCTATGTTTCAGAGAGGACAGACTTGCTTGTGTTTAAATGATGGATGAATCTTATTGATTATGGTGAATACTTGGGAAAGAAACAGGGCATGTGTATCTGCTTTGGTTTCCTTGAACCAATCTCAAATGTGGGCACAGAGATCAATTTGGATAATATATATAAATTACTTAGCTTTAGGCTGGATACAGTGGATCATACCTGTAATCCCAGCACTTGGAAGGCTGAGGCGAGAGGATTACTTGAGCCCAGGAGTTCGCAATCAGCCTAGGAAATGTAGCGAGACTTCATCTCTACAAAAAATAAAAAATCAAGTCGAGTTTGGTGGCACTCACCTGTAGTCCCAGCTCCATGGGAGGTTGAAGCGGAAGGATTGCCTAAACCCAGGTGGGTGAGGCGGCAGTGAGCTGTGATTCTGCCACTGCACTTCAGCCTGGGCAACAGAGTGAGACCTCCGACACAAAAAATAAATAACTTAGCAGCATGTATGGCATATTCACAAATTATTATTATGAGGGTTTTAGAATTTGAGTGCATGTGATATGCATCCAAAGAAGTTCCTTTTTGTGACTTTTAAAATATTTATATTTTAATATAAATTACAGCTTGCCATGTTTAAATTTTAGGAATTTGTGCTCTTACATTTCTTTAAAATGCTTTAGATAATCTAAAGCAGAATTTGAAACTGCAAGTGATTATATACATGTGTGAAATAATCATGTTTCAGACTTTGCCTAAACTGATAGAGTACTTTCATGGGCCTAAATTAGATGAGTAGTATGAAATTTATTCTCTGTGAGAGGAGAGAGGGAGGGAGGGAAGCTGGGAGGGGAGGAGGAAGGGAGTGACGGAAACAGAAAGAGAGAGATTTTAAATGAAAGTAGAAGGAAAAAATGACAAGAGAGAATATATTTAAATCACTGTTTATTCGTGACAAACTTAGGTTGATCATGTGGGTTGTTATTTTGGTTATTTTTATTTCCAGCTATATTGTCTCCTGCCAAAAACGAATGACTATTTATCCACATGCTTTCCCGTTTGCTTTTCTTTTTTAATTTGCTTGAAAAAGAAGAGTCCAAAGAACAAAATATGTTTAACTCAAAACTGTGCTTTTTTGTTTGTTTGTTTGTTTGTTGTTTAAACAGAACTGTTCATTATGAAGGCGGTGCCGTATCTGTTCATGCACGTTCCCTTTGGAGACTGGAGACACTAAGAGTTGCGTAAGTAGAATCCTAAACACAGCTGACTGCTCCAGGTGTACAAGATACCTCAGTGCTCTTGACCTCTGCTTTTATGTGAAACTGTCATGCTGTCAACTACAGCAAAGGAACACTGAAAAAGTGATGGAGAGCTTCTTTCCTTTCCCCTTCCACCTGCCTTTATTTTTCCTAAGCCTAGGATCACCAGCTGGTAAACCTGAAAAATCAATAATTTTGTACAGTCTGCTTTTGTCTTTAGCCTCATTTGTTTTTGTAACATCATCTGATCTCAAACCATGCATTTCTTGGCAGAAAGTACTATAGGACAGAATGATGTAAGGTTTGGAGACAGGACAAGTCGTTTGCAAGCCTCTCACCCATTTCAGGTCTGACAGACTTTGGATTTAGCCTTCTAAAGGTACATTTAAAACAGAAGATTCTTGGGCTTAAAAAATAGGACAAGGTTATTACTGGCAGTCACTATATTTACTTAAATTTGGTAGCTAAGTAAAAAATCTGGATTGAAATTAAAGTCACAGTGTACGTATAATAATAATAATTTTTATGTATTTATATATATTTTTTTTTTTTCCCCAGTAACTTCAAAATGCTCTCCAGATATTACCTTTTAGTTCCTTTAACTAAATGCAATATTGATGATAAATGTGACATTTTGGACTCTTAAAAATAAATGTCAGTCCGAATTATTTATTTATTTTATTTATCTATTTATTTATTTTTTGAGTTGGTGTCTCATTCCATCGTCCAGGCTGGAGTGCAGTGGCATGTACACTCACGACCACCCTCAGTGTCGACCTGCTGGGGTCCAGCGATCCTTGCACCTCAGCCTTCCGAGTAGCTGGAACTATAAGCATGCACTACCATGCCTGGCTAACTTTTGATTTATTGTAGAGACAAGGTCTTGCCAAGGTGCCCAGGCTGGTCTTGAACCCACAGGCTCAGGCAATCCACTCGCCTCAGCCTCCCAAAGTGCTGGAATGACAGGCTGAGATACCCGAACCCGGCCCAGATTTTTTTTTTAAATAACTGGAAGATTCAGTCCTTTGAAAACAATACATTTTCAATGATTTGTTTCTTGCTGTATTGGACTTTAAATAAATTACTGAATTAGTATTATAGGTTTTGTGGGTGGGAATGAAGACTATCTTGCTATAGAATCTTTTTTTTTTTTTTTTTTTTTTAGTTGGAGTCTCACTCTGTCGCCCAGACTGGAGTGCAGTGGCCGCTCCCGGCCACCGCAGCCTCGACCTGCTGGGCTCTGGCGATCCTTCCGCCTCAGCCTTCTGAGTAGCCGGAATTACAGGCGCGTGCTACCACGCCCGGCTAATTTTTGATTTGTTGTAGAGATGAGGTCTCGCCTGCCCAGGCGGGTCTCGAACCCATGGGCTCAGGCAATCTACTCACCTCAGCCTCCCAAAGATGCGGGATTACAGGCTGAGCCACCAAGCCCGGCTGCTATAGAATCTTTATAGACATTTCATTTTGAGATTATTGCTTGTCTAATGGTGATTAACATCGTTTAGTGATCTTCAATTGCTTTTGTTCATGTTCTATACAATAATTTTGAAAAACTTTGTATTTCCTTTAACATGGCAAGGCTGACATAGAAATTTTTTCATTATCAATTTAAATAGATACATAAAATATAACTTCCAGTGTACTTTGTGTAGTGACATTTTAAAATAAAATGGTATGCCACTCTTTTCAAAGTACCCAATGGACTACACGTACCACTGTGATTTGATACTCACCTTGGTTAATTTTAAAAATACTTGAATGTGGTATTCTTTAACAGTAAAAAAATTTGTATTATGTTTCTTTCTCATTGAAATAATATTGTTATTATGACTGAAAGACTCTCTCTATTCATTCCATCATACTCCTGTGTAACAAAATATTTACATAAATTAAATTTATTTTTTTATAGTTCTTATGTAGTAAGTTGGTAACTTTAAAAAGCTTCCATATTAATACCATTAATTATCAATTAATTGAGAATATTAAATTTCTTAATACAGTTGATCAGATCCTCTTAAATATTAATGTTTTGATAAATATTAAGCTTAAAGGTAAAATTTATTGGAAAGGTATCTCTATGAGATGGAAGCGACAGAAGGAAAAACAAGGAAAAACTCATAGCTTTTATATACTTTGTAATTATTCAGAGTACTTTGGGAAAAGAATTTTAAGTATATACATGTATTTCCTTTACTTTGTATATGACAAAAATGACAAATAAGAAATGTTATATATAGTCGTATAAATAATCATTATATACAATTAAATTGTTAATGTAAGTTCTATATAGAGAGATTTTGTTGATTTTATAAAACAGATTCCAGGTGTGTTTTTAAAACTTATAGATATACCTACATTTCATGATTATATGCTTAAAGAAATATTTTGTTTTTAGCAGAGACCCTAAATTTAACTTAATTTTAGTTTAAAAAAAAAGAAGCATGAGAGTTTCTGGAAACCTGATAGAACTTGGTATTATTGATGAGCTGTAAATACATGAATCTGGATTATTCTGCAAACCTTTGCAACCTTCCATTAAGTGGTCTTCGATTCCTTTTTTCTTTATTGTTGTGTAGGTTTGTATTTTGAAATAGAAGTTTATAGTTTGTTTGCACTTTGATTATGAATGATTGGTATATAGAAAGGATATGATCTTATGGTCAGCCTCTCTGTGGGAAAAGAGGACCCTGATTGCCTCTTAGATTCTAGATGTCATTGAAGGGAACACCACAGAGAGGTAGCAGCAGGTAGTTGTTTTTTTTTTAACTATTTAGTAGGTTAAAGAGAGAGATTTTTCTCTACTCTGGGACCCTTGATTAACTTTCACTTTCCTGTCTACAGGAAAAGTAGTAGGCAAGTAGGAGATTCATATTATGATCCTAAATAACTTTTTCCATTTACATTGACTCTCTGAACTATTTTGGCTTTATTGTGAATATGCAAATTAGACTGCATTCAGCTTATATACTTTATTTGCAGTGGCCATGTAATTACTAATTTTTCTTCATACTTTGGAAATTCTAGTCAAAGATCCTGCTTATGTTTGTGATAGAATTATATTTCCTAATGCCAAGGTTTATATTTAGTATTTGGAACTCTGTATTAGAAACTCTGTTCTCTTTTCTTCAATTAGATCTCAAACCACATATTTGTTATAATTTATGTAGTCTAGTCATTATATATTTTTATTGCAAATTTTTTACAAATACAAGTAATGGTGTAAATTTCTTTTCGGTATCACGACTACTTTAGTAAGTGGTTTTAATGTAGGGAGTTAAATTTAATAAGCAATACTTTCCTAGGCCAGGTGTGGTGGCTCACACCTAGAAACCTAGCACTCAGAGAGGTCAAGGAAGGAGGATCGCTTGAGTCCAGGAATTCAAGACCAACCTAGGAAAGATAGCAGGACCTCATCTCTACAAAAAATTAGCTGGGCATGGTGGTGCATACCTGTAGTCCTGGCTACTCGGGAGGCTGAGGCAGAAGGATTGTCTGAGTCTAAGACGTCAAGGCTACAGTGAGATGTGATCGTGCCACAGTACTCCAGTCTGTGAGACAGAGTAAGCCCTGACTCAGAAAAAAAACCAAAAGACCAAAACAAAAACTTACCTATATTTTATCCTAATGCAGAATTATAAGAATGTTTTAAGTGAGTCATTGAAATTAAAAGTATGGATTGGCAGCTGAGGGAAAGCTAGGGGAAGGAGGGACATACCTGATCAACAAGGGTTCCTGCATAATCAACGTTTGTATACCTAACCCTGAATTGTACCCCACAGCTTTAAAGCAAAAAACTAAAATAAAATAAAAAAGGAAATTAAAAGTATGAGTTAAGTGTTGATCAGATTCCACTTCTTTCTATGTTGTAGATAAGCAAAATTAAAGGGTGATGTATCCTGAAGAGTGACCCGATATGCCCCATTCCCTTTGGGATAGCTTCAAGGAAATAAAGACAATATATAGGGAAGAGTTTTTTGATATGTTGTCATAGAAAATTGCTTTACATGACTTTATTACTATTACTAATTTGGTTTTTACCAAATATTTTAAAATTTCTTGATGTTCCTGGGTTTTCCCTCATTTTTCACAGGGTAGGGCAATGAGCATATGAGACCAGGCTATTCTGAATGTCTGCAAGCTAAAGAAAATGTGTTTAGACTTCATAGTGCTTTTGCCAAAAACTGCCACATTAATTTTGTTTCTACCAGAATCCTGTAAGTGACTTGAAAGGAACACTGGTACATGTGAGCTCTATTAAGCCGATTTGAGCATAGTATCCAGAATGCCTTCTAGAAATTCTACTAAAAAGTAGCTGTCTAGTCAAAGTTTTAGACTATTTTTAAAATGAAGGTGCTTTCTATGATAATTAAGATGGATCATTACTTGGAAATAATTAGTTTCTTCCTAAATTCACATTTTCCAAATATTTCCAAATAATGAAAACAAATATGGAAAATAATTGCATTTTTCATAGCATTTACAAAAAATAAAATTAATTTTAGAAGAGGAAAATTTTTTTGAGTTCATTTATTACCTAACTAAAAATGTTTCAATATGTTGTTATTGGTAGACAAACTTTAATTTCATTTTTAAGACAATACTGTGTTACTGTAGAAATTTGTTAATACATGCTTATTAAGTTAGCTTGGGGACTTTTCCAAATTACTTGTATTCATAAGCAAATTAATGCAAAAATTAACTTATTACAGCATCATTCTATCTGTTAATTTTCTGTGCTAATATCTCAAGTTAAAAAGCCAAGTTAGGAAAACAATGTTAACTTGATTTATGCTTTATGATGCTACTGGCTTTCATTTATTTGATTCATTGCATTTTGATAAAATTACCCATTATAACTATCTTTTAAAACATTATTCTTATTTTTTTTGTTTCATTTTCTCTTTGTAAAGTTGTCATATGAAACTTTACATATGTTCTTTTTAGAGTATACACTTTTCCATTGTAGAATATTTGACTGTATTCCTTTTAAGCTCTCTGAACTTCAATTTGAATTTGTCTAGTATCAAATTTGCCATCATTATTTCCCTTTTATGTTCATTTGCATGTTCAATCCTTTCTACTTATTTATTTTTATTTTTTGAGTGGTTTGAGGATGTCTCTTATTAGTGATATATACAGGCGGTTCTCACTTTGTACAGTACTATGTTATGGAAAAGTCATATATACTAGAACTGTGTCCTTACTCTTTCCGTTACTGGGACAGAGCTCCTAAATGCACAACTTTCAGTTAACTAAGTTCTGTGCAAAGCAAGGACAGCTGTATCTTGATTTTTCTTTTCTACCATACCTGAAAGATATTGTTAAAAATTTAATTTTTTGACAAATAATATTGATATGTATTATGTGGTACATAGTGGTATTTTGATACATATAATGTACAGTGATCCTATCAGGGTAATTAGCACATTCATTATCTCAAGCATTTATCATTTATTTTTGTTGGGAATGTCCAATGTCCTCAAAGCAGATTTTTTTTTTTTGAGTTGGAGTCTCACTCTGTCGCCCAGACTGAAGTGCAGTGACTGCTCCCGGCCACCGCAGCCTTGATCTGCTGGTCTCCGGAGATCCTTCTGCCTCAGCCTTCCAAGTAGCTGTTACTACAGGCACGTGCTACCACGCCCGGCTAATTTTTGATTTGTTGTAGAGATGAGGTCTCACCAAGTTGCCCAGGCAGGTCTTGAACCCATGGACTCAGGCAATTCACTCACCTAGGCCTCCCAAAGTGTGAGATTACAGTTTGAGCCACCAAGCCTGGCCTCAAAGCAGGTTTTTTTTTTTTTTTTTTTTTTTTTTGAGTTGGAGTCTCACTCTGTCACCCAGACTGGAGGGCAGTGGCCGCTCCCGGCCACCGCAGCCTCGACCTGCTGGCCTCCAGCAATCCTTCCGCCTCAGCCTTCCGAGTAGCCGGAATTACAGGCGCGCGCTACCACGCCCAGCTAATTTTTTTGATTTATTGTAGAGATGAGGTCTCACTGCCCAGGCGGGTCTCAAACCCGCATCAAAGCAGATTTTTAATGATCATGACCTTATATCTTTTTTCTGTAACTTTATTCTATTTTTTATTATATTTTTTCTCTTGCCTTTATTTGTCTTTATTGTTTATTGTGTCTTAGTAATATTGTCCCACAATATTAAAATTTAAAATGTAAAAGAATTTCTTTTGTCAGGTAAATATATTCTAGATAGACACTTAAATTTATATAGATAAGGTCCATTTAATCATACTTAGGCATTGACTATAGTACTACTATGCTTTCAAGTTTGTGCAAATATAACATTTTCAAGGAATCGGTTCTAAAATATCATTTGAAGTTATAATTTCTGTATCTATGATTAGTGATTAGAGATTGATGTGGAGCACAAGTTATTAGTTTTCTTTGCATAAAGGAGTGGTAAGTGTGGATGGTACTGCAATTAAAATCAGAAGGGTTACAGCAGGGTTAGGGTTAATAAAATTTAAGTTTGAGTTCTAGCTAGTGAAATTTAACCTTAAATTCAGCTTACTGCAAGTCTTGTGACATTGGCTATTACTTACTCATTCTGATAATCGTCATGTTATTTCTGAAATGAAATTAATGACATCAATGCCATCACGTTTTTGAGAACATTCAATAAGACAATGTATGCAAAACACCCTTGTATGTTGACTGATGCTAATTTTAATCACCACTTTTCCTGTGATGGTTGATGCTATGGGATGAAGTCTTAACTGTTTCCTTAGATGGAGTGGAAGCCACATAAGATGGGGCCAGCCGTTCCGACTACGCCACGTCACAACGGGGAAATACTTGAGTCTCATGGAAGACAAAAATCTTCTACTCATGGATAAAGAGAAAGCTGATGTAAAATCAACAGCATTTACATTCCGGTCTTCCAAGGTAAGGCAGAAAATATCATTTTGGATTTCTTGTAAATGTGGTCCCATCACATTTCCTCCGATGTTAGAAATGTGAAAAAAATGATATGAGCATGCTTCACTTGTACTTCTAAATTTCCAGTTTCTCGTCCATCCATTCCTCTCCAGTAAAAACCATTTCCCAAACCACTGAAATCCATCCAGGTGTTTCACTTGGTTTATCGTTCTTTGGTTGTCTGCATATAGGACATCCATCCAGCTCCTTCCTGCTTTCTTAGTCTTGACAGTACAGAGTTACCACACAAACTTCATGATATGGTTGTAGAACAGTATGAAGATAAAGCATGCCTTATTTTTTTTCTCAAAGATGCATTCACACATCTACTCTTATAGACAGACATTTCTTTCTTGTGCATGAAATCATTTTATGATCATTATGTATTTCTGTTCATTATTTGATGAGGATTGTGAAACTTGGGCAGGTCGATAGGGATGATATTGAACTACTGACTGACTAGCTTTTGTCTTAGAAAGGCAAAACTTGATGTTCCTGTATTTTCCTTTCATTTGTATTTCTGAGATTATTGTATACTCATCTGGATATAGGCATCTTCAGAATGTTATTCAGAACTCATTTTTAAAAACTTACTACTTTGTTTGCTTTCACTGTTAGAAAATTCTAAGGATTCCATCACCTTTCCCCATATGTTGTATCCGTCCTCAATTCAAGTTGAATTTTTTTTTTCTTTGAGTTGGAGTCTCATTCCATCACCCAGGCTGGAGTGCAGTGACACACACGCTCACGGCCACCCCAGTGTTGACCCACTGGTGTCCGGTGATCCTTCTGCCTCAGCATTCCAAGCAGCCGGAACTACAAGCCCATGCTACCACACCCAGCTAATTTTTTATTTATTGTACAGACAAGGTCTTGCCAAGTTGCCCAGGCTGGTCTCGAACCCACAGGTTCAGGCAATCCACTAGCTTTGTGCTGGGATCACAGGCTGAGCCACCGAACCTGGCTTCAAGTTGGATTTTTTATAGCAGTTCTTAGATTAGAAAAAGGTATAAGTACTATGTATAATGTAGTCATAGCAAGGTCATGATTTGGATTATTAGAACTAATGTAAGCATTGTAAAGCTTCTTTTAAATCTTTGAATTAGGATTAAGTTTATACTTTCTCTCTAGAGATTTATATGTTGGGTAAAATTTTCTAAATATTTTATAAGAATTAATTTTCTACTTAAGTAAAACCTTTTTTCCTAAAAGACCAATTTTCTGTATGCTTAACTAATTCAGTTTTGTTGATCTTATAGTGGTGTCCTGTCATGGCATAGGACTAGCAGCAAATATTTATTGAATTTTGAGAGTGTCCCACAGAGCTTGAAATGCATTTATCACTAGATGCCACTGGTCACTTTTTTCTGCATTAGTGTCTAAGGTTCAGACTTCTCCAGTGAGTGCAGACAATAGAGAATTAATTTTGCTAACTAGGAAAATAAATTCTTTTCAGTAAACTCTTAATAATATAATTCACATCAATAATATTTAACTTGCAGGAAAACAGATTAATCATTTAGAGTAATAATTGTAACAATCATAAGAATTTAGTGATCTATGGCTACTTAAATTATTTTTTAGTCCTTTAATCATATTTCATTTCAAATGATTTTGAAAGTAATACACGTTAATGTTAGAAAGTTTAGAAAATACAGAAATATGTATAGGAGATCTATAACTATCTAAATGGTCAATGTTTTGGTGACTTTTCTTCTGAATCTTTTTCTTTGGCTATGTAAATATGTAAACAGTTGACCCCTGAATAACATGGGTTAGTGGTCACCGACACAGCCACCTCCATACAGGTGAAAATCCAAGTTTTGACTCCCTAGAAACTTAACCACTAGTAACCTAGTGGTTACTTACAGCCTTACTGATGACAGAAATTGTTGGTTAACACATATTTCAAGTATGTCAACATTTAAAAAATATTCTTACATATGCATGAAATACTATATTCTTACATGCATTAAATACTGTATTCTTTCTGTAGAGTATGCTAGAGAAAAGATAATAGCATGAGGAAATCACGAGGAAGAGAAAATATATTTTCTGTTCACTGAGTGGAAATGGAGCATCAGAAAGGTCTTCATCCTTACTGTCTTCACGTTGAGTAAGCTGAGGAAGAGGAGGAGCAAAAGGAACAGTGGATCTTGCTATCTTAGGGATAGCAGAGGCTGAAAAATATCTGTGTAAAAGTGGTCCTGAGCAGTTCAGATTTGTGTTTTTCTAGGGTCAACTGTATATTGATGAAATATATATGTAGTTTTATATTTTTTCCTTATTTGATGATATGTAATAGGTATTTTTATATTTTTCATTGGGGTGTCTTTGGCACTAATGTGAATATTCAGGCCATCTCAAATTTAGAATTTGATGGAAGAATCAAGAATTGCTGACGACTGTGTATATTCAGAAGAAATTGAATAAAATCAGAAATAGTTTATAATATAACCTACTTTGGGTCTTAAGGAAAATATTTTACATAATAAAGAATGCAGCTCAATACATGTAGATTTTCTTAGACATATTCTTTACTTTCTCTATTTCTAGAAATTCCAACAATCATTTTCAAGCATATTATATTGTCAGTTTTAATCATAAGGTAGGTCTTGTCAATCATATATAGTATATCTCCGGATGTCTTTTTTTTGGGGGGGGGGCTTAAAAAGCTGCTAAAACATTTCTCTGTAGGTGATTTTTTTCCAGTTTTCCCTCCCCCATGCACCATGAATAGAAGTCTTTTGCTATTGAAATGGCAGAATAATAGCTTCAAATAAGAATGCCAGTGAGATTACAGGGATTGTGGACCAAATGACAAGATATAGAATAAAATATTTTGGGGATATAGTTTTACTATTTTTTTTTAACTTGAGATTTTCATTCTTGATTCAGAAGATCTTTAAAATGTTTTAATATATACACTCTCAATGAAAGTAAGAGTAGCTGTTAAAATTTTACTGTGTGCCAAAAAATGTGCCAAGCACATTTTATGCATTATTTCACTTAATTCTAATATAACCTTATGAAGTTTAGATGCTGTTTTTTAATCTTTATGATGCAGTTGAGGAAACTAAGGATTAAGTAGATAAGTTATGTGGCTGGTCCAGAATTTGAACTTACATGGTAAATCTGAATACTTCTTTAGTATGAAAATTAAAAATTTTATAATAATCATAACAATAGATTGAGAAGATCTGTTGTTCACCTGTTATCATCTGACCATTATAGTTGTTCATTGATTTAGTGATATCTCTAAAACATCAAGAACTTGAAGTGTTTTTCTTATCAAAATAGGTATACAAAGTTATTAATGGATATGTTATATGTTTAATGAGGATTGAATCGAGAAGAAATTTTTGTATTCAACTTTTCTCAAAGGGCATTGATTACATAATAGAAGTTTTTATGGACATCCTTTTTAGTGGCAGTAAGCATAATAGTGAACTCCCTGAAACCTGTGATTAATCGTCAAGGTTCAGCCAGAGAAGCAGGCCAGTAGGAGACATGTGTGTATGAAGGAGTTTAGTATATTTGCTTTATGAGGTTGTAAGAGTGGGCTAAGTAAACCTGGCATCTATAATGCTAGTGGTCTGGCAAGGATATTTTTGAGCAGGCTGGAATCTTTGGACATGGGCTAAAGCTATTCTTCACAAGTGGTCAGGAAGGGAAAATAGGGAGCAGAATGGAACCCAGGGGCCCTGTAATTGTAATCTCTATGCTCAGGGAAAACCAAAACCTTTTTAAAGGGTTTTCCTGGCTAAGTGTCACCCACCCGTGAAAACTTCCCATTTGATTTACTCAAAAGTCAACTGATTAGGAACTCAATTGCTTCTGCAAGATCCCTTGACCTTTGCCATATAATGTAACCATATAACAGAAGGGATATTTCATTGTATTTGATGACCCCACCCACACTTAAGGGAAGGTTATCGTACAAGGTGTTAGAGGACTATTTCTAAGGCTCAGTGACCTTGTTTCATTGATGCTGTGGAAGCCCCATAAAGACATTCCTAGCATGAGAACATTTTTTGAAGTCCCATCTCTCCACAAACTTGCCCACCAGAGAATCTCCTCCTGAGGTTTCTGAACGCCAGGGATAAAGAGAGCAATATGATTTTTACATCTCTGTCCTAGAAATGCTAAGCCTGGCCTGCTTTGTCAGTCCCAGTAATTTCTCTCACCCTGTAACATTTGTAGACCATGTTTCATCGTGACCAAGTACTCTGTACCACAATGTGCTATCATAAAGGAATAAAGAAGGAAATTCTTTTTACTTTTAAATTTTTTCTAACTTTAACCATTGTTTGTCTTAGGGAGACTTGGCTATTAAAAAATAAATTAGCAAAAACGCCATCATCCAATGATAAGGACCTTTTGTTCTATCAGTCACCTCACAGAATAATTTGAATAGATTTAAGGATGATTTTAACGAATGCTAGAAGGATCTTCTTGAACTGTCTTGTCCATATAATTAGAAATAATTCTGCAGGTCCAGTTTTAGTTTCCTGATGAGTCTTGTTTGATATATCTAAAGTGTGTCACTTGATAAGGAAATAGTTTTGGCTTAATAATGAAGCCAGTTTTGTATACTCAACGCCAACATGTCAACTAATATTTTTTGAGCCAATCTTTTATCTTTCTGAAACCATTTTCATATTCATTTGAAAATTAGATTTTCTAAGCATTCATGAATGGGATTGTTTGAATGCTTATATTGGGAATAGTTTGTCAGCACATTTTCTGTTGGAAATCTGAAGGAATATGTGAGAGAATGAATTTCTAGAGAGAAATTCATTCTTTCATTTATTCGAAAAATCTTTATCAAGGATCAGGCGTTTGCAGATATTGTTCTGATCTTGAGGATATGAGAGATCAGGGTCGAGGAATCAGACATATGATCCTGCTTTTAAGAAGCTGAATGATAGTCAAGTGGGAAAGAAGGCCATTGAGGAACAATTTTTTTGTTTGTTTGTTTTTGTTTTCGAGTCGGAGTCTCGCTCTGTTACCTAGGCTGGAGTGCAAAGGCATGCTCACGGCCACTGCACCCTGGACCTCTGGGCTCAGGTGATCCTTCAGCCTCAGCCTTCCAGAGGAACAATTTTAATAAAGTGGCAACATTACCCTGATAGTGGAAGTACAACATGCTTTAAGAACATAGAACTCAAAGGAGAAAATATCATTCTAAAAACCTCTTGTAGTGAAAACAGTGGCCTCTGCAATAATTCTAGACTATGTTGGAGTTTTATCTTTGAGAATTTTTATAGTTCTCAAGATATCAAGATTATTCTTGTGTTATGGACAGACTATTAAAGTTAAAAATTTATAGATTTTAATGAATGCTAAGATAATATTGAGGTCTCAGCTGGGCACAGTGGATCATGCCTGTAATTCCAGCACTTTGGGAGGCTGAGGTGAAAGGATTGTTTGAGCCCAGGGGTTTGAGACCAGGTTAAGGCCATATAGTGGCCTCATCTCTACAGATAATCAAAAAATTAGCTGAACTTGGTAGCTTATGCCTGTGGTCTCAGCTACTTGGGATGCTGAGGTGGGAGGATCACTTGGGCCCAGAAGTACTAGCTGTAGTGTGCCATGATCATGCCACTGCTTTCCAGCCTGGGTGACAGAGAAAGATCCCATTCAAAAAAAAAGGAAAGAGAATTGTAACGATCTCAACATTTTAGTAGGAGGTATAAGAATTAAACTTTATAGAGTCTTTTTGAAAAGTTTCCATTTAAAGACAAAATACGTTACAATGCTTTCAATTTTCTGTTGATTTACTTTCAACTTATTGAATCTTTATCATACAATTCTAGTCTGATCTTAAGCTGATTTAGTTAATTTGGTCTTTCATTTATTGTTTTCCTTTTTATATTATATTTTTAGTAATTTATATTTTTGGTTCCCTCTGTTCATTATGCATTTATTTTCTTTTGTATCCTTGGATGTATAATAGTTGTTTTAAAGTCCTTGTTTGCTAATTATAAGGTCCAGGCTGTTTTTGCATTGGTTTATATGGCATTTATATATAATTTTTTTAAAGTATAGCTCATATTTTTTTATTTCTTCACAGCTACTTGTATTTGATAGTATATTGGCTTTTGGAAATGATATAGTGTAGAGACTCTGAATTTTAATGTTTTTTTCTGAAGAGTGATTCGGTTTTTCAGTTAACCTTATTGAACTGAAGCTCCAGTTTATTTCTCTTTTGCCATAAACAGTTGCTTATATAGTTACCTGCTTCTTTCAGCTTCTATCTCCTGTCATTATACTGGGTCTTCCATAAGCATGCACAGTTTAGTGGTCAGCAAGAATTTGGATGAATTTCATAAGAAGATTTTATGGATAACAATTTAGTCTAGGATTTAGCTCATCTAATTTTCTGACTGCTTGTGAGCCCTGAAGTATATCCCCTGATACCTCAAGCCGAAAGGCAGCAACTTTCTCCTGGTTGAGATGCAGGCAAATTGTGTAGGACATGCCCAAGGCGAAAGGCAGCACTTATAAATTACACTAGGTGCTGTTTGCCTTTAGAGAGAAATCTGCTCTCCAAATTCTTTCTGCGTTTGTTCCCTCTCAAGTACCTTTAAGTAGATTCTGAAAAGTATTCTTTTCCATATTTTGTAATAGTTATCCATGGGAGGATTCATTCAACCAAACAACTCTGCTATTTCCTAAAACAGAACAACTCAAAAGCAAAACAAAATTTAAAAGTGATGCCAAAACTAAAGCCCACTAATTTAGATATATATAGTGCAGCTAATACAGAGTTTTAGTAAGATTATTACTTGTCTTAATTGGGACACTTTATTTCTAGTAATGCAGGTTCATTTTCTATTAGATGCTTTTACCAGGTGTTATGTTCTTGGCTCATGGCGTGCTTCATTTTATGGTCTTTCAAAGTTCTAGGTTTTATTCTATTGTATATATATATATATATACCACATTTTTTTTTTTTTTGAGTTGGGGTCTCACTCTGTCGCACAGACTGGAGTGCAGTGGCTGCTCCCGGCCACCGCAGCCTCGACCTGCTGGGCTCTGGTGATCCTTCCACCCCAGCCTTCCAAGTAGCTGGAATTACAGGTGCGTGCTACCACGCCTGGCTCATTTTTTGATTTATTGTAGAGGTGAGGTCTCACCAAGTTGCCCAGGCGGGTCTCGAACCCGCGGGCTCAGGCAATCCACTCACCTCAGCTTCCCAGTGGCACGGGATTACAGGCTGAGCCACCGAGCCCGGCTGTACCACATTTTCTTTATCCAGCTACTTTTATGGTCATCAGGATTGGTTCCATGTTTTTGCTATTGTGAATAGTGCTGTAGTGAACATGTATGTGCAGGTGTCTTATTGGTAGAGCAATTTGTGTTCCTCTGGGTATATTCCCAGAAGTGGGATTGCTGGATCATATGATAGCTCAATGTGTAGTTCTTTGAGAAAATGCCACTATAAAGAAGAAGAAAAGCATGTCCTTTGCAGCAACATGGATGCAGATGGAGACCATCATTCTAAGTGAACTACTACGGAAACAAAGAACTGAATACCACATGTTCTCACTCATAAGCGGGCCCTAAACACTGGGAACAATGGACACTGGGCACTGCTAATGGAGGGAGGGAAGAGAGATGAGGGTACACAATCACTCATTGGGTACCATGTCCACTACCGGGGGTGAGAGGGCTCAGGAGCAGCCCAAGCCTCACCTGCACACAATTTACATACATAGCAAATCATCACATGTACCCTATAACTCAAAAATTTTTTTAAAAAAGCACGTGGGTTATTTTCACCTGAATTTCTTCTGAGCCTGAGCTACAGAAAATGACAGAAAATAAAAGGAGGAAAGAACATGAATGACTTCTGGTCTTTCATTCAGCAAATGATCACACTCTTTTTTCTGATGTCATTTTAATCAGTTTTTATCTGACTCGAGGGTCAGAGTAATTATTAAAACCCAGTCATCATGAAATTTCATAATTAAATCTTCTAATCAAGAGAGGGATTTGAACCACTTCTATATAAAGCAAAAAAAGCATAACTTTACCATTAATGATTGTATAACTTCTCAAAACACAATCCACAAGCCTAAAATGATCAAGCTACAATCTAATTTCCTTGGATAAAAGAAAAAAGAGAATGTTAAGAGGCTTATCTTTCTATTCTGGAAAGATAATTACATTGTTATAATTTCCCCCAGAATTTAATTTTCCTATTGAGAGGGTTAGTATAAGTCGACTAGTAGTTTATCTAGTTTGAATGAAATTGGAATGGTTTACATCTGTTTTATTGCAGATTCTTAGAATAGTGTCTCAAGTTATTTGTATAATGAGTAAATCAACTTAATTGATAATTTTAGGTTTACTTAGATGACCTTGACTTTTTTTGTGTTGAGAATTCCAACTCTTATTAATGTCAATTTTCAACTGTTTATGGAGCATTCATAACCATTTTAGGGTCATTATTAGCACAGTATGCACACAATTTACATACATAACAAACGTATGCAAATGCAAAAAAAATCTGCCATTTAAAAAATCTTTGTCTATAACTTACATAAATTTTACTCCATCCCAATTTTTTAAAGCTTTTTTTGCTTTATATAGAAGTATTTTTTTAAAGACAAATAACCAAAGACATAGAAGAATCTTAAAGTAAATTTAACAAGGAAAGTTAGACCAAGAAAGAATGAGAAACTACAGAAAGGAAGTTCATTCACTTTTTCACTGCTGTTTTAAAGATTATGGAGAACTTTATGACTTTGAGTTCCTGAAGATCATAATTAAGCATGGGAAGAAATATTGAAAGCAAGCATGTTAGAAACACTGAGACAAATAGGGGTTTGAAAGAAACTTCTGGTTGGTATCACGGAATTGATTACTTCTTCCTAGCAAGGGAAGCTTGGCATAGTAGCCCTTTAAGAGTGAGTACCTCTGTGACCCAAGTTGTAAATTGCAGTAGCAGAAACTGAATTACATCTTTGATTAGTTAAAAAAAAAAAAAAGCAAAAACCCTTAACATCATTGTCACCATTATCATGGTCAAAATTATCAAAGTTTATTTGAGTTTAGTTTATACCAAACACTCTTCTAAGAATGTCACACCTCATTTATTTTGATCAAATAGGGAGGTGCTTTTATTATCTTTATCTATAGATAAGAAAACTGAGACTTAAAAGGTTTAATTAACTTGCTAAGGTCTTAGCATTAGTAAGCTGCAGAGGTTGGACTCAAAACTGAAATTTTCAGTCCCCCAAACCTATGTTTTTAGCTACCACTAATGAAAAAAGAGCAACTAACTAGTTAGCAAGAATATTAAACTTGTTAACTGCTCATTTTAAGATGTTGGGTTTGGAATTCACTATTAAGCAATATAAAATTTTATGTTAATGGCCCAAATAACTTTTTAATAATGTGAATAATTCAAGAATATGTTATGTATTTTTGCAGTTTCTTACTTTGATTTTTCAGTAGAGGTTAAACTATTAGAATAGACTATTTTAACATTGTTTTAAGGGACTTTGGAGGGCTGAATTTTTCAAGAAGTGTATTTATAAGACACCCAGATTCTACTGCTGTGCACTAGTATTTTTAAAATGCTTTCTCCTTTTTGCCCCCCACTTAGGAAAAATTGGATGTAGGCGTGAGAAAAGAAGTTGATGGCATGGGAACATCTGAAATAAAATACGGAGACTCAGTTTGCTATATACAACATGTAGATACAGGCCTGTGGCTTACTTACCAGTCGGTGGATGTGAAATCTGTGAGAATGGGATCTATACAACGTAAGGTAAGGTTATAGAAAATGCAATTATAGCATTTTTATGAATAAAATATACAAGCACAAGTCAAAAAGAGGTGGCTAAGCCTTTCGGCCACCTGCTAAAGTTCATAATTTTAAATGCTAAAGGTCAAATCCCACCATAATAAGCTCTTTGGTTTTATGAGGTAAGTATTGCTGGATGTTATATCAATGACATATTAGATTATGATATTCATATATTGAAGTATTAAGTGTAGAACTATACAGTCTGTCTTCTGGGTTCCAACCTAATCTACCCAATTCTCTTTGTCCTGTATGATGCTACTTGGTCTTTCATTGACATCCCCTTGCTAATAAGACCAGGATCACCCTTTTTGGTAGTGATGTGATATCCTGACCTGCCCTGTTCTTTTCTTTCCCAAAGTTCTAAGCATTGTCTTCAATTTCCCCAGAATGTCACTTACAGCATATTCCTTGCAGCCCTTAAAAAAAAATCATGACTTTTATATACCTGGGTCTTTGCACAGACACTCTTCTGTTTGTAATACCCTTGGAAACTTTGTAAAATCTTAGCTGTAGAGTTTTGACAGATGAATACTCTGGTGTGATCCCACATGCTTACCTTCATAGGGAACATTTCCATGACCCCCCAAAGTTGCCCAGTATTCCTTCCCAGGTTCTCCCTGCTCCTTTACCCGAGGGCACCTGCTCTTGTGATCTTTCTCCACCATAGATCAGTTTTGCCTGTTGTAGAACTTCATCTTAATGAACTCCTACAGCATGCACTATTTTGTATATGGCTTCTTTCGCTCTGCAGAATGTCTGTAACATTATCTATATTGTTCCGTGTTTGGGTCCAAATTGTGAAGCTATTTTTGAGGTCCTCAGAAGCCAAAGGAAGCAGAGGTTAAACTAAGTTAAGTCTGCAGCCTAAGGAAGGATGGAAAGAAAAGAGAGGATGAGACAAAGGTGTTTAATTGTGACTTACTCTGTCTCTGTTACTAGACTCTGAGACTGGAACCAAGACTTTATTTTATTTTATTTTATTTTATTTTAAAGATGTGGGGTACAATTCAGGATTCGGTATACAAGTGGTCAACTTACAGGTAAAATTTGGGCCTCCCTTTGGTCCCTACTTCACCTGGTTTGAGATCAGGTGCCCTTATTGATGTTCTGTGTCTCCCCTCCCTCCTTTGGAACCAGGTCTTTTATTTCTGTATTCTCAGCATCTGGCAGAGTGCTGGAACCATAATAGGTGCTCAGTAAATGTTTCTTGAATGAAAACATGTATCTTAAGAGTTTGGAGGTACTTTTGAGTTGGTGAGGTTCCCCATGCTCCTGCCAGTTTAGTCTCCAACTTTATGAATATTGCAGAATTACCAGCCATGGCAAACTGGGTTAGCATTTGCAAGATGAATAGCTAATGTAGTCAACATTGTGGGAAAAGTGCGGATTTTTATTTTGACGTTGATGTTTGGCGATCCTCCCACCTTGGCCTCCCAAAGCTGTGGGATTACTGGTGTGAGCATTTGCACCTGGCATTAAATGGATTTTAAAAACCACATATACAGACACTTTTCATTATAAAATTTCTAAATAGTTGGAAATAAAGCAAACTATATCTTGCTTCTCAAGGATATAAAGCAACCGGGCTCGATAGCTCAGCCTGTAATCACAGCACTTCGGGAGGCTGAGGCGAGTGGATTGCCTGAGCCCGTGGGTTCGAGACCCACCCGGGCAACTTGGTGAGACCTCGTTTCTACACCAAATCAAATAAATTAGCCGGGTATAGTAGCGTGCCCCTGTAGTTCCAGCTACTTGGAAGGCTGAGGCAGAAGGATCGCCAGAGTCCAGCGGGTCGAGGCTGTGGTGGCCAGGAGAGGCCACTGCACTCCCGTCTGGGTGACAGAGTGAGACTCCAACTCAAAAAAAAAAAAAAAAGGATGTAAAGCATATAAAATATGTTGTAAGGAACTAAATACCACGAGTTTCCATTATTTCCTTGCTTCATCCTGCTAAATTCTGTAAAGCACCAACCCCTGACAATTTTATCTTCTAAATGGGCCTCATATTGGTCCCTGCTTCTCCACCGTTTCAAGTCCAGTTCAGCCTTATCATCTCTCATATGCACTATTTCCATGTCCTCCTCATCAGTCTCTCTACCTGCAGCCTCCCTTCCTTCCATTCCCCTCTGACTTTATGACTGCCGTGCTTAAAATTCTGCCTGGCTGAACCTTGTCTGTCTATGTGGGAATTCCAATCTCTTTACTATGACACACCAGATCATTTGCCTCACCTCTGGCCACCTCATCTTCAGTTCACTTCGGTAATGCCTGGGTTCTTAATCATTACTCTACCTCGTTTCTTAACCATGGATTAAGCTTGTATGTATCCCAGCTACTCAGGAGGCTGAGGCAGGAGGATCACTTGAGCCCAGGAGTTAGAGGCTGCCGTAAGCTATGATCACACCATGGCACTCTAGTCTGAGCAACAGAGTGAGACCTTGTGTCTAAAACCAAACAAACATGGATTAAAGTCAAAATGGGATTTATAGTCTCCATCATAGGCTAACCTGGAGCTTGCCTTTCTAGAATAGTTTGACAAGGATGATTGAGAGGCTAAACAGTCTTGTTTAAGTTTTTGAAGTGACCTGCGAAATAGACTTTATAGGACATACAAGAGATGATATAATTAAAATATCTACTGTAAACTTATTACATTCTTCTAGAACTGACTTCTATATTTGATTCTTGGCGAGTCTTCGGCGTAGCCATAATATGCTAGGACTTTTCCAGTCTTTATCTTCTAATTTTTCTAAACTTCCCAGTTAGCCGGTATCTTCAAATCTTTTTTTTTTTTTTTTTTAAAGAAAGGCAAGTTGGTGATATATTTTCCAGATATTTGCATATTTGAAACATTCTCTTGTCATTTCATGTGAATACAACTTACTTATTTAAAGGCTTTTGAATTACTATTCATAGTTTTAATATATTGCACTTAGTGTTAATATTCATGTTTTGCTGAAGAAATATAAATGTGTTGATCATGGAGTGATGCCCTAGACCACACCAGGTGTTAGAGAATGTACAGTTTATATACCATATCACCCTTAAGAAAAAGAAAACCTGAAGAACTCTGAATTATGAATGCATCTGGAACCAATAATTTTTAAACAGCACGCCCAAATCTTTTTAAAGCTGAGAGAAGTATTGTCTGCGGCTTCTTTTTTGCTTGGCTAGTTTCTTTCTCAGGAGCATAGCTCATTCCTGCTCTCTCTGTGGGCTGTCTTTCCTCCCAGTGTCCTTAGTGACCTTTTCTCTATACTTGGCTTGTCAAGTGTGTCTTCCAAAGTGCTCATTTTGTCTTCTTTAGTGCTGCTCTGGTTTTAAGCCCTTTCAGTGCCTTTGAGATTTTAGTTTTCTTGCTTTTTTTGTTGTTGTTACCTCACCCAGCTCACCTTTTTAATATCAGCTTGCTGTTGTTTCATCTCTTCTGGTTGTTTATTCATGTCGGAGTGTTTTCTCATTATGAATTTCACTCCTGTTTCATAGAGGTTGTACCTTCCTTCCTGAGGACAATTGAAATCGCTTTCATATTTAAGGAGTCTTCTACTATTCCTGTTTCACTTAACTTTAAATGAAAATAGCAATGATTGCTAGATTTTTATCAATTAAAGGCAGTAAAAGCCGTGTTTTAGCATCCTTTTATTTGTTGATAAAATAAAGAAGCTACCAGACTTCCGATTATTAAAGAATCTTTCAATTCATAGAGTAAACCCTACTTGATCATGGTATATCATTCTCTTGAAGTTATGCTGGTTTTAATTAACTAGTATCTTTCAGAATTATTGCATGCATACCCATAGGGGAAATTAATATCTGTTTGTAGATACTGAAATTTGAATTTCATACAATTTTCATGTTTATTAATTTTCATTTGTCATCAAATACCAGTCTTCTTTGGTCTTTTTTTTTTCAGCTATTAAAAAATATATAAGCCATTCTCGGTTAATGGGATATACAAAAACAGGTGATGAGCAGTAGTTAGGCAGCCCTTGGTCTAGATTCATTTGCCATTAACAGTATCTGTTCTTTGAAGGTTTATCAGAGCTCTCCTGTGAAACCGTGTAGCCCTAGGGTGCTTTAAATATTGGATCTTTAATTATCTTTCTACTCTTTTCTAAAGAAACTGGTCTAATCAAATTTTCTACTTAGTTGAGATGATTCCTTTTGATGATGTATTTCTTAAAATTAATTTATTATTATAAAGATGTGGGGTACAATTCAGGGCTAGGTATACAAACATTGATCATGCAAGTACCCTTGTTGGTGAAGCATGCCCCTCCCTCCCGTAGCAGGTTCCCCCAACTGCCAGTCCCACCCCCCTTCCCCTGACAGTTTTCTGATACTGCCAGTCGCCTTCCCACAGCCTTATAATTGTTCATGGTCACCTTATGAGTGGAAACATATGGAACTAAGTTCTTTATTTCTGTGATAAATCACTGAGTATGATCGACTCCAAATCCATTCAAGTTGCTGCAAAGTCCATATATTTGTCTTTCTTTATGGCTGCATAATATTCCATTGTGTGTATGTACCACATTTTTTTATCCAGTCCAGCTTTGATGGGCAACATGGTTGGTTCCATGTTTTTGCTATTGTGAATAGTGCTGCAACAAACATACATGTGCAGAGATCCTTTTTGTAGAATGATTTGAGTTCCTCTGGGCATGTTCCCAGTAGGGGAATTGCTGGGTCATATGGAAGGCCAATTTCTAGTTCTTTCAAAAATCGCCACACTGTCTTCCAACCTCTTGGTTGTATTAGTCTGCATTCTCACCAGCAGTGTAGAAGTGTTCCTTTTTTTCCACATCCTCGCCAGCATCTGTTGTTGTTTGTAGTATTAATGATGGTCATTCTTACAGGGGTTAGGTGTTATCTCAATGTGGTTTTGATTTGCATTTCTCTAATGATGAGTGAGGCTGAGCACTTTTTCATGTGTCTGTTGACCGCCCGTATATCTTCTTTTGAGAAGTGTCTATTCGTGTCCTTTGCCCACTTTTTAAAGGGGCTGTTTGTTTTTTTCCTTTCAGCGCGTTTGAGTTCCTTGTAGATCCTAGATGTTAGGCCTTTGTCAGATATACAGTTGGCAAATATTTTTTCCCACTCCGTGGGCTTTCTCCCTGCCCTCTGGATGGTTTCTTTGACTTTGCAGAAACTTGTCAGTTTAATGAGGTCCCACTTGTGATGATGTGTTCTTAATTTGCTGGGAGTCCTTCCTAGTCCTCTAGAATACCCAGGTGTTTGTTGTTGTTGTTGTTTGGGGTTTTTTTTCCCCATAGAATTACATAATATTGTATTATAGTTATCATTCACTGGTTTTGCTTTCTCTCTATTTTATCTCTAGCCAGATTGGTGAGAGATTTATCTATTTTATTTATCATCTCAAAGACTCAAAGTTTGAGTTTATTCATCCTAGAATTTCTAGTATTTTATCTGACTCCTAGATTATTAATTTCCCTTTTTATCTTCATTAGTTCCACTTTTAACTTTATTTTCTGTTTTTTTAAGTCTTAAAATTAGTTGTGACTTCCTTCGTTTTAGTCATTTTTAAAATTAACGAAACCATTTAAGTCTATAATATCCTTCTGCCTCAGCCTCCTGGGACTACAAGTGCGTGTCACCACTCCTGGCTAATTTTTTATTTTAATTTTTGTAGAGATGGGGTCTTTCTATGTTGCCCATGCTGGTCTTGTACTCCTGGCCTCAAGTGATCCTCCCACCTCCCAAAGTACTGGAATCACAGGCGTGAGCCACTGCAACCAGCTGAAGTGAACTCTTACGATCTTTTGTGTTATCATGAAGGTCTGCAGAATGACAATTTCACAACCTTTACAGCAGGACTGTCCCATTGAACTTTCTGTCAATAGTGCCTTTGAATATTGATATAGATAAATCTCTTTTATTTTAGGGTATGGCTTCCTTTTTGCATTGCTTTCTAGATGGTTTATAGTTACAGTTCCAGAAACTAAATTTAGTTTATGACACCTGAGTAGCTGTATTAAATCATCTTACTGTAAATGTTGAGTGAAGGAAACCAGACACAAATGGGTACAAATGTTTCTACTGCTATAGAGTACACAGCTGATCTATGCTGTTCACAGTGATGAACATTGTGAAGGATGAGGATAGGAAGGGAGCACTAAGGGGGATTTTCAGGTGTGTAATGTTTTCTCTCTTGAACTGGGTGTTGGTTACACAGGTGTGTTCACTTTGTGAAAATCTTTGAACTGTTCACAAGATTTCTGCGTTCTTCTAATGTTATACTTTCATAGAAAATTCAAAACAGAAAACATAAAAGATGTCTTGGAAGCAACATTCAGTACTTATGATTAAATGGTCTGTGTTCAGAACTACCATAGAACTAATGTGCTAATGTATTTCCTTTGCTGCTTTGTACCAAGTGTGCTTAGGCTGTGGATCGATCATTGCATGTAGTATGTGAAAAGGCTCTGCTGTTTGTTTTGCTTAGCTCAATACATTGATTGACTCTTTCGTTAAAACAATAGCTAAATGAATATAGGAGATGGCTTGTTGGTATAAGGACCTGTGCTTATTATTTTATCTGACTATGACAGCTTCATAGTACCCTTGACCTGTCTTTTGATTCTATCTGTTGTTATGGCTTCCCTGTTTGAGTCCACATCTCCTTAATTCCTTTTTGGAAAAGATGTGTTGGGAATAATGGCATGATTTTTGCTTTCTTACAGGCTATTATGCACCATGAAGGCCACATGGATGATGGCATAAACTTATCTAGATCTCAGCATGAAGAATCACGCACAGCACGAGTCATCCGAAGCACAGTCTTCCTTTTCAATAGATTCATAAGGTGATTTTATTTATTTTTTGCTGTTGTTTGATATTTTCATTTTTTTATTGGATTTACAAATAGGCAGTTCTAAAATATGCCAGGATGATAAATCTCATACAGTTTGGAAGGCTAGCAGAATACATTCGGAAGTGCTAGTTAAGATGATTTTTATGTCTGTCTTTTAAATGAACTTTTAAGAAAGGAGTCGGGTTTACAGATTGGATGTGTCATTGTTAACTGACAGTTATAGATTAGGATTATTTTATAACTACTCTTCCCTCATGCTGGACCTATTTAATTTCCTTTTACAATTAGATTATTGAAACCAAGATTCTTGGTGAGTTTTAATCTGTATTTTAAAAAAGTGATTCTTGTGATAACTAAGATTTTCCACCTAATACTGGAAACAATTACATATCTACAAAAACTTGAGACCAAAATGTTTTCTGGTTACACAACAATATATACTCTGACTTATGATGGGTTTCATTTGTCTCCTAAGTTTTGCCAGTTTTATGAGTGGAAATTTTTTGCTGACTATATTTCTTCATTTATTTTTTCTTTTGTGTTTTACCCTATTATCTGTGAATATTTCTGTTAGGCTGTCATGAGCTTTTATTATGTTAGATATATTAGTTTTCTGTCAACATATATAAGTCACAAATATTTCCCCCAGTTTATTGGTTTGGAAAATAATTTAAAAGTAATTTTTATAAAAGTTGAATCAATAAATTACTTTTTGGCTTTATAACATTTCAAAAACCTTTCTTAACCAACATTATATTATATTCACTTAATTATTTTCTGCTTCTTTGTAAATCATCACGCTGTGTGTGTGTGTGCACACGTGTGTGCGTGTGCATATGTGTAAGCAAACAATGGGCACAGTATTTGACCTCACATTTTTCCTAAATTACACTCTTAGTATTTATTCTATTTTTCTGCCTCATTTAAACCCTAAGCCTCATCAGATGTAGTAATGCTTAGAGATGAGGTAAGCATCAGATTGTTATATTTTGTGACTTGCATTCCTTTTCAGTATTATTTGAATTTATTTTTGTATTTATATCATATTTTCTCATAAAAAAATTTATTACATTTTAATGCAGTATAAAATTCATCAAAAAGTCCTACTTGGAAATTGTAACTTAATTTTGAAAAATTAGCTTTCTTCATCTTGTTCTTTTTTACCAGTTCTTCTTTATCACAGGGATTGAGGAAAATGATCATAAATCTTTAAAATAGCCAGTTTCTACTTAATCATATCAATCAGTACTGACTTCTTCAAATATGAGGGTCAGTTTGTTATTGAATTTAACTTCTGTAGAGTTTTCAGTGACACTACAGAGGTTCCATTTGATGAGAAAGACTAATTTAATAATAGAGAAAATTCAATTGTTTTTTAAAGTATTTTATCAGAAAGCTACTATATTTGTGTTTAGACTTAATGTAGCCACAGAATACCATAAGTGGCATTTTGCATGCTGGCTGAGATACTGAAATTCATCTTGAATGTGATTTGCTTTAGCATATTGACTCTTTGTTTAACATTAGACTCGTTTTTTGACATGTAGTGTCTGATTTGGAAGAATAATTTTAAAATTTAATAATTATTTTTCTGGTTAGGTATAGAACCAAGTATGAGAAATTTAAATTCTATGGTAAAAAATAATTGACTTATATGCGTGCTGCTTCATTAAATCTTGAAAATCAATTTTTGGCTGGGCTATTTGAATGAAATTTATTCATTATACCTATCATGATACAATAGGATAGGTTTATTAACTTAAAAACATTTTTTTTTTTTGAGTTGGAGTCTCACTCTGTCGCCCAGACTGGAGTGTAGTAGCTGCTTCCGGCCACCACAGCCTCGACCTGCTGGGCTCCAGTGATCCTTCTGTCTCAGCCTTCCAAGTAGCTGTAACTACAGGCACACGCTACCACGCCTGGCTAATTTTTTGATTTATTGTAGATATGAGGTCTTGCCAAGTTGCTCGGGCAGATCTCAAACCCACAGGCTCAGGCAATCCACTCACCTCAGCCTCCCAAAGGCTGAGCCACTGAGGCCAGCTTATTAATTTAAATTTAACATGCATTATTCAGTTCTTTGTTTCTGGGATAGTTCACTTAATATGATGGTCTCCAGCTGCATCCAAGTCTCTGCAAAGGCCAGGATTTTGTTCTTCTTTGTGACTGCAAAATACTCCATTACATACATACATGTACCACATTTTCTTTATTCAGTCTGCTTTCAGTGGACATCTGGCTTGGTTCCATGTTTTTGCTATTGCAAACAATGCAGCAATAAACACACACGTGTTGGTGTCTTTTTGGTAGAGCGATTTATGTTCTTCTGGGTATATTCCCAAAGGGGGATTGCTGGATCTTATAGAAGCTTGATTTTTAGATCTTTGAGGAATCACCACGCTGCTTTTCACAAAGATTGAACTAGCTTACATTCCCCCCAACAGTGTAAAAATGTCCTTTTTTTCTGCAACTGTACCAGCACCTGTTGTTTTTTGACTTATTGGTGATAGCCGTCTTTACCAGTGTTAGGTGGTATCTCATTGTAATTTTGATTTTCATTTCTCTGATTATTAGTGAGGCTGATCATTTTTTCATGTGTTTATTGTCTGTTTGAGAAATGTCTGTTCATGGCCTCTTGCCACCTTTTAATGGGATTGTTTGGTTTTTTCCTTTCAATTTGTTTGAGTTCCTTGTAGATCCTGGATGTTAGGCCTTTGTCCAATATATAGCCTGCAAATATTTTTTTCCCATTTTGTGGATTGTTTCTTTACTCTTTTGATGGTTTATTTTGCTGTGCAACAGCTTTTCAGTTTGATGAGGTTCCCACCTGTCTGTCTTAGCTTTTATTGCAATTGCTTTTGAGGACTTGGTCATGAATCCATGGACTACTCGGATATCCAGAATAATTTTTCCCACATTTTTTTCTAATATTCTTAAAGTCTGAGGTTGCACATTTAAGTTCCTGGCCCATTTTTAGTTGATTTTTGTATATGGTGATAGG
Organism: Cephalopachus bancanus; assembly: GCA_027257055.1. Lineage (NCBI taxonomy): Eukaryota > Metazoa > Chordata > Mammalia > Primates > Tarsiidae > Cephalopachus > Cephalopachus bancanus. The sequence goes on along the minus strand of JAPVLO010000961.1, from coordinate 113,494 downwards.
CAGGGGTCCAGTTTAATTCTTCTGAATGTGGGTAGCCAGTTTTCCCAGCACCATTTGCTAAATATGGTTCCCTTTCCCCAAGGTTATTAATGGCTTTGCCAAAGATGAGCTGGTTGAGGAATTGAGTTTTTATTTCTGGATTCTCTGTCTTATTCTATTGATCTGTGTGCCTCTTCCTGTACCAATACTTTGCCACCTTGGTTACTATAGCCTTATAGTTTAAAGTCTGGAAGTAAGTGTGACACATTCAGCTTTGCTGCTTTTGCTGAGGATTGCTTTGACTATTCACACTCTTTTTTGCTTCTGTTTGAAATTCTGTATTGTCTTTTCTAGGTCTGTGAAAAATGATGTTGGCAGTTTGATAGAGATTGCATTGATCTATAATTGCCTTGGGTAGGATGGACATCTTGGCAATATTGATTCCTCTAACCCATAAGCGTTGGATGTTTTTCTATCTGTTTATATTAGCCTTGATTTCTTTGAGCAGTGTTTTGTAGTCCTCATTGTAAATGTCTTTCACTTCTTTGGTTAGGTGGATGCCAAGGTATTTTATTTGGGGGGATGGCTATTGTGTTTTTTATTTGGTTCTCAGCCTGCTTGTTGGTATATAGAAATCTAACGGTCTTTTGTGCATTGATTTTGTATCCCAGGACTTTACCAAAGTCGTTTATCAGTCTGAGGAGGCCTCTCTAGGGTTTTCTAGGTAAAGAATTATATCGTCTGCAAAGAGGGATAACTTCACTTTGTCTTTTCCTATTTGGATACCCTTGATTTCTTTCTTCTGGCTGATTGCTCTGGCTAAGACTTCCAGTACTATGACATAGGAGGAGTGAGAGTGGGCATCCTTGTCTTGTTCCATTTCTTGGGAAATGCTTTTAGCTTCTGACCATTAAGCCTGATGTTTGCTAGTTTGAGTCTTTTGGATCTTGCTTTTATGGTTTTTTGGGTGGGCAAAGCAGTGTTTTGTCTAGGACTAATTATTCACCACTATTGAGGCAAGACCCCCTGTGTACTGTACCCAGTTTCCTATGAATTAGGAAGTTTTCTAGTCTGGCTGATAGGGAAGAGGCACTGTTGCAGGTCCCGTGTGAGGGCCAGTTACTGTTCCCTCTAACACTTTCAGATGGTTCTGTTCCCTGCCTTGAGTCTTTTCCTAATATGATGTGCAAACCATGCTGAATATTTGAGGGGGGCCCCTTTAGAGCCCCCAGGGTTCTGTCTTGGGCAGTTATCTTCTCTCCAGTACTATGTCCTGTGAACACTGACAACCTTGACTCTTAGCAATGTCTCTTCAACTCATGGAGTCTGCCATACCACGCCTGGTTCTCTACCTACTCCATGGCCTGGAAATTCTCCTAGGTAGTAAACTGGGGCAGCTGCAGGTTCACCTCATTTGTTTCTCATCAGGAATTTCTAGTTTTTATTCTTTAATATCCAGTGTCTTAAAAGAAGTATTCTATTTTTCCCTCATATATTTTTTCAATTTTTTTTTTTGGTGTTTCACAGGAAGGATAAAACCTGTCTTGTTACTTTATCTTGGCCAAATGCAACTGAAATCTAGTTAATGCAGTGTTTATTTTCCGATGAGCTTCATTGTTTCCTTTGGCAAATGTAGTAGGATCTCTGCTAATACTGCGTTGATACTTTTTCTCTTTTAAATTTCCCCCTCATTACAAACCTTTTACAAATTTGCCATATTTTCCTGTGTTATCTACTTTTAATGATGTATTTTTCCCTTGTGATCACCTAAGAGATGCCATGGGTAAACACAATAAGTTTTCTCTTACAGTTAACTGACTTTAATCATGTATTTTTTTCCAAAAGTTAACTTTTAATCAAAGGCTTTTTTTCCTCCTCTTTTCTTTTCTCGAATATTTACCCTTAGGTCATATTACTTAACTTCAATAATTGCGTGTATGTGTGTGTATTGTGTGTGTGTATGTATATATACATATACACACACACATACAGACGTACACATACACACATGTAGGCTTAGCTTAGATGTTTATTAGTATTATCTGTTAGAAGTCCTGAATTTAAATAATTCTTTAATATATTCAGAAACTTTGAAAGTTTTACATAATTGCTGAACATTTTAAAGAGTATATTTTTCAGCATAACATTTTCCTTCTTCTGTCACATTCATGAAAGCACCAAAAGTCTTTAAAATCTCAATATCTTGGCTGTGCCCAGTAGCTCAGCCTGTAGTCCCAGCATGGAGAGGCTGAGGTGAGTGGATTGCCTGAGCCCGTGTGTTTGAGACCAGCCTGGGCAACTTGGCGAGACCTTATCTCTACAATAAATAAGAACTTAGCCAGGCATAGTAGCATACACCTTTAGTTCTGAATACTTGAAAGGCTGGGGGGAAAAATCGCTGGAGCCCAGCAGATCAATGTTGGGGTGACCATGAGTGTGCCACTGCACTCTAGTCTGGGTGATGGAATAAGACTCCAACTCAAAAACAAACAAACAAAAAAACTCAATAACTTGATAATATTTGTACCTTAGTATTTTTCAGAATAAATTATTTTTTGCTATTGATTTTATTAATGCTACTTTTTAAAACATATATTGAGATTCATTTTCAAAATCTATACTCAGACTTCTCTTTATTACCTTTTAGAATAAAAGTCAAAGATTATTTAATCATTTGGGCTTTTCTTGTGTGGTTTAGTTTCTGTGACCCCAGTGTCTCTTTCTCCTGGGTCAGGGTTGTGGTGGGGTGTGTGAGTGTGCATGTGTGCGTGTGTGTGTGTGTGTGTGTGTGTGTGTGTGTGTTGTGTGTAGGGAAGGATGTTCTATTCTTTTGGCCTGTGTGTGTGATATATAGAGATAGTATCTCTATCAATCTGTTAATTTAGCTAGTCTTTTTTGAAAATTATGTTAATAAATATATTCTTGAAGTAAATAAAAGAAGGGAGAAACCTGTATGTGTTAGGTAGTAAAATGGTTTAATCTTGAAATTTAGAAATGTAGAGCCGGAAATCATAGCTTTAAATTTTGCTGCATGAGAGTGTAATTCTACCACTTTTGGTTTTGTGAATTATTTTTCCTAACTTTTTGTCCTCGATGAATTAAAATTATAAACACCTTTGTTTCAGGTAAAAGCTCTAAAACGCTGCATAATTAATAATGTTAGGATTTTGGATATAATTTTTTTGACAAGAGCTATTCCCTAGAAAGTAATTAAATGGTTATGTTGCTGAGGGCAGATGAGTTTATTTCAACTTAATAATCTAAAATCTGACATTTATTAATGTTTTCTTTAGATTTGAAAAAGTAGATATAACTGATCCCCTTTGAATTTCATTTGCTTTCGTTTGACTACAGTTGAGTTTGAACTTATTATATGTTTATTTATGATTTTGCTGATTTAATGGGATAAAATGTTAAAAAAAAAACTTCACTGGCCAGACTTGGTGGCTCAGCCTGTAATCCCAGCACTTTGGGTGGCCACGGAGAGTGGTGTACCTGAGCCCGCGAGTTCAAGACCAGCCCAGGAAACTTGGCAAGAGCACATCTCTACAATAAATAAATAAATAAATAAATAAGCCAGGCTTGGTAGCGCACTCCTGTAGTTCTGTCTACTTGGAAGGCTGAGGTAGAAGGCTCGATGGAGCCCAGCTGCTTGATGCTGGGGTGGCCATGATTGTGACACTGCACTCCCACCTGGGCAACAGAGTAAGACTCCAACTCAAAAAAACCCCAAAAAGCTGAATATGCACTTTCATTTTGAAAGGGGAGAAATAAGCCGGGCTCAGTGGCTCATCCTGTAATCCCATGCCTTTGGGAGGCTGAGGTGAGTGGATTGCCTGATCCCATGGGTTCGAGACCCGCCTGGGCAGCGAGACCTCATCTCTACAATAAATCAAAAAATCAGCCGGGTGTGGTAGCACATGCCTGTAATTCCAGCTACTTGGAAGGCTGAGGTGGAAGGATGAACAGAGCCCAGCAGGTCGAGGCTGCGGTGGCCGGGAGCAGCCACTGCACTCCAGTCTGGGTGACAGAATGAGACTCCAACTCAAAAAAAAAAAAAAAAAAAGGGGGAGAAATAATTTTCTTCTGAAAAGTCACCTTGTTTTCTTTTGGAGCATAGAAAAACAGAGAAGATAAACTAGGAAATAGATGAATTCTGTTGATATAGTTGATATGGAATTTCAGGCAAAAAATTTAGAATATTTGAACAGTTTTGCTGTGCTGTTTCTATAGTTTGATAAAACTGACGTCACATGTTCTAAAATGTTTAAAAATCTTAATGTAAATTATACACTTTAAATATGTTTTGAATGCTGTAAAGTTAAAAGCTAAGCTAATTCTCACTAATTAGGATTTTATTGTTTTCTTAATGTAATTTTTAATATAGTCAAAAAATTAGACAGAAAAATTTTCTTGGGATAAAGTGTTGCCATACATGTTTGTTGATGCAGACAGCAGGAATGGAGATCTAATATTTTTGTGCATAATTTTGTCATGACTAGCCAGGCTCGGTGGCTCAGCCTGTAATCCCGCGCATTTGGGAGGCTGAGGTGAGTGGATTGCCTGAGCCCGCGGGTTCGAGACTCGCCTGGGCAACTTGGCGGGACCTCATCTCTACAATAAAAAAAAATGTCATGACTAATGAGAATATTATTATATCAAGTACAGTAAATGTATTCTACCATTCTTTTATGGTGTCTGATGATTTTTTAAAAACTTTCTATTTTGAAATAATTTTGATTTACAGACATAAAGTTCTTTTCAGAAACATTCAAAGCTATACGTTTTAAAACTGAGAATCTCAGTAAACTCAACAAATTAGCATATTTACATGCTTGTAATATATTTTTCTTCAAAGGCTAGAAAACACATAATAATGTTATTTCATGACCTAATTTTTGTTTGCTTTTGTTTTGTTTTGTTTTTGAGTTAGAGTTTCACTCCATCACACAGGCTAGAGTGCAGTGACATACTCACTGCCACCCCAGCATCTTGCTGGGCTCTGGTAATTTTTCCACCTCAGCCTTCCAAGTAGCCAGAACTACAGGCGTGTGCTACCATGGCCGGGTAATTTTTTGATTTATCATAGAGGGGAGGTCTCTCCAAGTCTCCCAGGCTGGTCTTGAACCAGGCAATCCTCTCATCTCCACCTCCCAAGTTGCTGGGATTACAGGCTTGAGCCACCGCACCTGGCCCATAATCTAATTTTTAAATGCATCTCTTCCAGGTAATGGAAAAACACTTAATATGTTGTTTACTGATTAATAAACACAAATTCTAAATTAATATCATTAAAGTATTTTTTTTAATTGTCAGGAATGAGACCAAATGGAAACTAGGGTCCATTGATAGCAAAACTTAAGAATCCCTGCTTTTAAAATAAACAACAAACAAATGTCAGGATTATGAATCTGAGAAGATGCAGCCTTAAACCTTAAAGTACATAGTGCTTTCAAGTGAGCATCAGTTAATTTCTAAATATTTAGACTGCTGATTTTGTGGGCATGTGTCCTTTAACCTATCAGATTTTGCTCTAGATGAGTGGCTCTTGATACTGTTTTTAATAGCATAACATTATATTACATGGCCTGATATACAATTTATGATTTGAATCTATTTATTATTGCTACCTAAGAAAAAAGGAGGTCCGTTCTCATATGTCGCTTTTACAACGCTATAGGGAGAGCGAGTAATGCTGTGAAATCACCTGTAAGTGGAAAAATAATAAAAGTGTAAATCACTGACATTGAAAATGTTTGCAATTTATTTTAGAGGCCTTGATGCTCTGAACAAGAAAGCAAAGGCTTCCACAGTAGATCGGCCTATAGAATCTGTAAGTCTGAATCTGAGGGATCTGATTGGCTATTTCCACCCCCCTGATGAGCATTTAGAACATGAGGACAAACAGAACAGACTACGTGCCCTGAAGAATCGGCAAAATCTCTTCCAGGAAGAGGTAAATTTCTATCAATGCTCACTTCTTTGCTCTTGTTCTCTTAGCAAAGCAAGCTGGTGGGGAAAATTCTCCTTCTCTTTGACATTCTTGTGTTTTGGGTATAGAGAAGGTACACTTCCGAACAGAGGAAACAGGCCTTGGAGGAATCTGGATGTTATTTTTGTTTCTTTATCTATGAGTATTAACTTTTAAAAATGAAGTTTTTCTGGCCGGGTGCTGTGGTTCAAGCCTGTAATCCTGGCACTTTGGAGGCTGAGGTGAGAGGATTGCCTGAACTCAGGGGTTTGAGACCAGCCTGGGCAATTTGGTAAGACCTTGTCTCTGACAAATCAAAAATAAGCCAGGCATGCTGGTACATGCCTGTGGTTCCAGCTACTTGGAAAGCTGAGGCAGAAGGATTGCCTGAGCCCAGCAAGTTGAGGCTGTGGTGGTCGTCATGAGCATGCCACTGCACTTCAGTCTGGGCAACAGAGTAAGACTGAACAAAAAAAATAAAGAGAGAGAAAATGAAGTTTTTCATTTCCCTGGCAAGAGACATCTACTGTTTCCTCGGTCCTCACTCTAGCCATTTGTTAGCACTATAGTTCTCTTCATGTTGATTACATCAATACAGAGTCTTAAAGTGTCTGAGTGTACACAGGCTTTAGAAAGCATCAGGGTTCTCAAATGATTCAGCAAGTTCTTGGGACCTTTTTGGAAATGATTCAGGGTCCACGGGGAGCTTTGCCTTGGGGATGGCAGCCGCCCAGAAGAGGGCCACCCGCTGTGGCTGAGCCCTGGGCACCCTACTTAGACAGAACAACTCCACTATTTTCTTTTGCATATTCTGTATTACATTTTTATGTGTGATTTCATTTCACCAAAAGCTCTACTGCTAAAAAGAGCTCAAGTGTCGTAATTTAAAACAGAATAAATAAAGGACCAAAAAATGTGTCTAATGGCTTAATGCTAGCGTTGGAAATAGTACCATATGTTCAAGAGAGTCAATGGGTGATTACCAAGGTTGATGGGATAAATCAGACTATCTCATCAAGGGATCCCATTCTTCTCAGTGCACCATGGGTGGGGAAGAATAATTTTTTTCTGAGTAAAAACTTTGTAAAACTATCTAGGGAAAAAGACTGGGGGATTTGCTGAGTTCCCATAATCCCTAAATCTGTATTCTAATTTTAAAGCTGTTTTCTAACATCCTGTCAGAAGCCCTGAAATTGACATTAATCTTTGAAGACTTTCTCACTTTTTATACACAAGAAATGACCGGTCTGGAAACCATAATGGCATTAAAGCAAAGGAAATGTTAACATAAACTTACATCAACAGCATGGTATAGTTTATTGAGAGCTATTCTTCTCATGCATGCCAAGTTGTTGGACTATTTACTATACTGCATTGATTTATTATTAGGAAGAAGTAAAAAGAAATATTGGGCTGTGAAACTTAAAATACTGATTTAGGATAGTTTTATTTTCTCATATAAGACAATCTGAATGGGGACTTAAAAATCTTCTTAGATCCGTGTAAAATTCTCTGTGTGAAATGTTAATTTGATTAGTCAATGGTTCATAGCTCTTCCTTTCATTCATTTTACCTTATTTTGAAAACCTAGATCTACTACCAAAATAAAAGTATAATATCAAATTTAGGCTGTATCTTCTGAAGTTTGATAGTGAATCAGTATTGATTTGTTTTAAACGTCTTTTAATGAGCTTTTCTTTATTTACTTTACTATATTTTTAATTTGGTGGTAATAATAATTATAATAAAACCTATCTAAGAATAAAGGTCTGTGCTTGTCCTTACTTAACAATAGGATAATTAACTATGAAGTATGTATTTCTATATTGTTCTTCTGCTCTTGTTTGAGAATGACACTCAGGATTAAAATCCCCTTGAACTATTTGAAAAATATTTTATGTAACATGCAGACGTGTTTCTTCCTGTTTTTCAAATGAGCGATCTGTTTTCTTTATGATTAATAGATGTACTTTAGGCTAGACTTATTTTAAAGAACCAGCTTAGCTTTCTAGTCTGTGAGGAGAATATCAGTTTCTGGTTTTTTTTTTTTTTTAAACCTTTCAGGAATGATCAACCTCGTGCTCGAGTGCATAGATCGATTGCATGTCTATAGCAGCGCAGCGCACTTTGCTGATGTCGCTGGGCGAGAGGCAGGGGAATCTTGGAAGTCCATTCTGAATTCTCTGTATGAGTTGCTGGGTAAGAAGTGTGATTAAGTTCAAGACAACGGGGTTATGTCTGTTTAAAATGATCGTGTAATAGCTGCAGCAGTTTTATAACGTGCTTCCTAATTGAGACGTTTAATTTTTAATTTAGTTGGAGTAAGTCTAATGATGTTTAATATTGAAATCTATCTCTGAGTGAGAAAGGAAGCCAGAACGGTGATCTGCCTTTGATTAATGGAGGGGAAAGTCATCAAGGGTGCATGGTACAGTTTATGTCTGCGAGGGACCTCTGTGTGGGTATGTATTAAGTGTTTCCTTTTGGTTCTGGTGTTAATTCCACTTCGTCGCAATTCACTCTTACTGGGAACTCCTCCAGTCTTCTCTCTCTTCTTGCATTGGCAACTACTAAGGCTGCTTGATGTTGGTTGAGTGGCAGTTATAAGGCTGCTTGATGTTGGTTGAGTGGCAGTTATGACGTTCTAAACATGTTAACACCTCTGCATTCCTATGGGCTCTGTGCAAACATAGGTCCTCATTATTTTGGACCTGCAGTTGCTTCTTCTTGTCTCCTGTCAAAAACGGTGACACGTTTGAGACTTTACCCAATTTGCAAGCTAGCAAGTTAGCCCGCAATTAGGGTAAAGAGGAATCATTTATTAGTCAAAGCAATGGTTGTAGCCAGAATGTGAACATGTTTTGTGCCAATTCTCTGAGCCCCAGTTCTCACAGGACAGTGTGAAGGGGACAGATGGCAACTGCACATGCAGTTGGTTGAGTTACAGGGTACAGGAAAGAAAATCAGAGCTTAAGGAGCCTGAGTCAGTTTTATTGGACAGAAAGCCTGCCTGCTTTGCTCTGGATGGAGACATCCCCTCCTTTCAAGGTGGCTTGGCTGCAAACATCCTTGAAAAGACACCCTGAAACAAAGGTTTTCAGTGGCTCCTTTGCAACACATGCAAAAACAGAGATCGTGAGGATTGTGGAGTGGTCTCTTTCTCTATTTTAGCCCTCACCTCTAAAATCTTAGATTCCTCCAGTAAGTTGTTACTACACATCTCTTCCCTGTTTAGAAAACTTTCATGTTTCCCCATGAAGAAGGTAGAGTTCACCTTATTTCACCTGATCTCTGAGACTCCAGTTAACCCTTCCAGGCTTGTATTTCCCCAGTCCCCTCACTTCCTCTCCTTACTTGAGCCACATTGTAGTTATCTGAACATCCTGAACACGTTCACACCAGAGTATATTTTCATACTCTCACTTTTTCTGAAATTCCGTCAAATTTCTTCAAGACTCAGTTCACAGCTCATTGTCTTTAAAAATGACTCTTAAGGGGGGATGGGACTAATGGTAGTAAACATCTGTCTGGGGATGGGGAGACACCTGTTATCAACAAGGGGGGCATGAATGAAGCATATTTGTATACCTAACCCTTAACTGTACCCCACAATATCATAATAAAAAATATTGATGAAAAAAATTAAAAAAATAAAATAACCCTTGATATTTCTACCAACTTAAGTATAATTAAACCTGTATTGTAGCACTTACCATACTTCTTTAGTTATAGGTGTGATTCATTTCAAAGGCAAGAGTAGCACCTTACTGTTTTTTGTCTGTTGTTTAATGTCTGGCACATAGTAGATTTTCAGTAAATGTGTGTTCATTAAATGACTGTGTCCTAATAGAATAGGAAAGTATACATAGGTATGGAAAACAGATAATGCAAAAAAAGTTTTTAAATATGAGAGATGATATATTTTTAATGTGAAGAATGAAGAGTAGGCAAATTATTTAAAAATTCTTTATAATCTTATTGAACATCTGTCAAATTTATAGAGTCATAAAACAAGTTAGCAAATAAAACTCATGTATCTATTAGAATTTTTAACATGTTTTCCTTAGGCAGATTATTTGATATGTCATTAAAATTAAGCACATGCAATTGAGTGCTTTCAGACTAAGGGGTAACATGTGGCTAGCATTTCTTCAAATAAGACCAGGGGCATTGAGGCTTTATAGGAATTTGGATTTATTATTTTACCCACAACAGTCATCAAGAGAAGGATTTTGTGACTCCAAAAGTCTGAAAACTGCATTTCTCTGCAAATGTGGAAGTTCTGAACACTAAATTTCTGAATGTAGTAGAAACTGAAGTGTAGTAGTGTTTTTAACATCACGGTGTAACTTCTTCACATGGTGTGACACCAGGTGAATTTGTTGGGCAAACTAGATGTTTTAGGTAAAGAGTTGCATATAGCTGTGGAAAAACAATGAGACCCTGTCACTTACGCACACAAAAAGAAAATTAGCTGGGCACAGTGGCTTGCCCTTACAGTCTCAGGTACTTACAAAGCTAAGGTTGGAGGATCACTTGAGCCTAGGAGTTTCTAGAGCATTATGGGCAACATAGTGAGATCCCGTCTCTAAAAGAAGAAAAATAGTGTTGCATAATTAATTAGTGTTTGAGGGTAGAAAGGGCTATGTACAGCAAGAACATTTTCTAGGTAAATCTAGATAATATGCATCTTACTTATATTTTCATGTCAATTCCTTTCATAGTCTTTCTTGGTCCCTTCAACAGGTTATGTATTCATGAGTTGCAAAAATGAGCAAGGATTAAAATGATTTCTTAAATAATCATAGAAAAAGTCAATTTCTACAAAGTGTTAACTGTATCTTTCTGAGTGACTTTTTCTCAAGGTTATACTCCCTTTAATTCAAAGTTATTTGGGGATTAAGTTTGATTATTTTAAGGCTTTTGGAAGGAGCATAGATGTCCTCTACAAAATGCTGGGGACTTGGTGGGTATGAGCACAGTTCCTCCTTGTAGTTTTGCAGTTTCTATTGAAACATGGCTAGAGATGTGATTTTAGAATGGTTTGCCTGGCTGGGTGCTAATGGCTCATGCCTGTAATCCTAGCACTTTGGGAGGTACAAGTGGAAGGATTACTTGACCCCAGGAGTTTGAGGTTGCAGTGAGCTATGATCATGCCACTGCACTCCAACTTGAGTGAGAGAGTAAGACCTTGTCTCTAAAAGAAAAAGAAAAAAATATATATATTTACATATATATAATAAATTATTTACCTATTTAAATAGAACAAGAAAGAGCAGTTGTAGGTGGAATGATGTTTCTACTGGGATATGGTCAATTGGAAATGATGGAATATCCAAATTCAAACTGAGTTTAACATCAGAGGGGAATTTATTGGTTTGCACAACTGGCAGCCTACCAGTGGGTTTGACTTCATGGCTCTGTCTTACCCCCAGAACCAATTTCTTTATGTCTCTGCTCTGCCTCCCTGAGTTCCTCTTCTTATGTTTACAGCCCCAGCTGACTGCTGTCCATTCCCTGTGCTGCTAATTCTTCTCTGACATGAACAGGTTGAAGGAGGGCTTCTGAAGTCATATATTGAGAAAAATCATGCTATTTCCCAGAACCCCCAAAGAAACTATTCCTCACATCTTATTAGCCCCAACTGTGTCTGTGGCCATTCCGGCAAGGGGAGGGGAATTTTTACCAACACTAGCTTTGACAGGGACTCACTCCAAAAACTTGAGTCAAGCCCTTTGGCCACCTAGTTCTCATACAGGAAATGACTGTCATAGGCAATGCTGGTTAAGAACTGAAGTGTCCAGCACATGTTAAATCATAGGATTTACTTATCCAAATGGTTTTATGAAATGAATTATTGTATCAGAATACTTTTATTCACTCCCTAGCATATTGCTTAAACAGAGTAGGCACTCAATAAACATTTATTTAAATTATTTTAACAAATATATTACAGCAATCCCCATTGATTTTTCTATAGTAGGGTGGATTTGGCCATCAATTCACTTTACTAAAAACTAGTAGACCTATTATTCCTCCTCTGTTAGATCCTCTTGAAACACAAGAATCTAACCTTTCATCCATAGGCAACAACCTCTAGGAAAATGACCCTCCTCCTTGCCATTCACTGTTCAGAACTTCAGCTCTGCTGCTTGTGGGATTTTGGACAGATTTCTAAATTTGTGCTCAATTTCCTCATCTGAAAAGTGGAAGAAATAGCAATGCTTATTTATTTAGGGTGAGAATGTTGAGACACTTAGAAAAATGCCAGGCACATAGGAAGTAATACCTATTATTATTATTATTACAAATATTAGCTATAAAATGACAATAATCATTCCCCTCATAGGGTTGTTGGATGGCTTAAATGTGGTAATGGATACAAAATATTTAGTATCTTATGTGGATTGTTCTTCTTATCATGATTCTACTTCTTTTTTTATACTTGTCATCCTTTTCCGTTTTAACATAGTAAAACTTTCTTCTCCCACCTCTACTTTCACTTTTCTTGTTGTTGTCCTTCAAATATGTCTTAGAAATTCCACTTGGACCTTGTATCAGTCTGCTATAAAGAAATACCTGAGGCTGAGTAATTTATGAAGAAAGAGGTTTATTTTGGCTGACAATTGTGGCAAAAGATGAAAAGGGGGCAGGCTTGCCACATCACGAGAGCAGAAGCAAGAGAGAGAAGGGAGGTGCCAGGCTCTTTTAAACAACCAGCTCTCATGTGAATGAACAGAGCCAGGAGCTCATTACCTTGAGGACAGCATGAGCTATTAATGAGGACTCCGCGCCTATGATACGAACACCATTCAATGGGCCCCATCTCCAACACTGGGGATCACATTTCAACTCGAGATTTGGAGGGGACAAACATCCAAACTATATCAGACCTGTTGAACATAACAAGGAACGTTCTGGATTAGCCGATAGAAGGAAGACATCGAATCATTGTAGATATACACAGGCTTTTGGTTTCCTCATCAAAAAATGGGGAAGGAAAATTATTGTGACCTACGGACTGAAAATTTTATATTCTATTATTCTACCCATTTGTATCCTTAGCATCTGACATACAGCTAAATACCTAAGATCTCAACGGTACTTAGATACTGTAAGATTTCTAGTTAATCTCTGCCTTACTGCTTTCCACAGAGGTTGCACTAGTTTACACTCCCACCAACAGTGAACAAGTGTTCCCTTTTCACCACATTCTCTCCAGCATCTGTTAAAAGCTCTAAATATCAACTTCCCATATGGCCCTGCAATCCCCCTACTGGAAATATACCCTGAAGAACTCAAATATACCCTGAAGAACTCAAATCACTCTATCAAAAAGATACCTGCACACATATGTTTATCGCAGCATTGTTCACAATAGCAAGGACCTGGAACCAACCATGCTGTCCATCAAAAGAGGACTGGATTAAAAAAATGTGGTACATATACACAATGGAATACTATGCAGCCACAAAAAAGAACAAAATCATGAATTCCGCAGCAACCTGGATGGAACTAGAGTCTATAATACTGAGTGATCTCTCACAGAAACAAAGATCTGAGTATCACATGTTCTCACTCATATAGTGGACCTTGAACATCCAACATAATACTATAAGAAAAGGACTGACAGTGGTGGGAAACTATGGTGGGGGGTAGGGAGGGGAAGGGAGGTGGGACTAACGATAGTGAATATCTGTCTGGGGATGGGGAGACACCTCTTATCAACAAGGGTACCTGAATGATGCATATTTGTAAATCTAACCCTTAACTTGTACCCCACAATTTTAAAATTAAAAATTAAAAAAAAAAAACAACTCTCTACCTTCACTCCTTTTCTCCTCCAATTTTTCCTTCGGACCTCAAGGAGCCCTGACCCTCTTGCACATGAATGTTTATTTACTCTCCAACCTGGGTCATCCTCTTCTTCGTCTAGTCATCAGCGTACTCCAGCCTGGTGCCTGGCTGCCTCTTTCTTTTCGCTCCTGACTTTGCTCACTCCTGTCTCTAGCCTTTCTGTGTTTCATCCTACTAGTCCATTCCTCTGACCCAGAGCTATACTTTTATAATATCTGCAATTACTTTATATCAAATATATTTGACTATTTCTTAAATGTATGTGTCTTTTACCTTAGTTATTTCTATCCCATTTAATTAAGAACAGATTTGATGGAGGTATTACTTAACATTGGCAAAACGCACATCTAAAAGGATAACCGTATAATAATCACATATGGGACTAAAAAACACACCATGATTTCAGTCCATGAATATTTTGTGACTTTTAGACTAATTTTTTTCAGGCAACAAAAGGCTAAATTCTAAACATACTTTTCTTTAACATGTACATACATTTTTAACTTTTACATTTATATATTGCTTTCTGAGAGTTCTTGTTAATGCCCCATACCTGTTTCTTCCAGCTAATTCTGAGTATTTATTTAAATACCTCACTTCAGAAAATCTGCCTTTACTCTTTTTTGTCCCCCCAAGTGTCTTAATTCCTTTTATGGTCTCCTGGTGGGGCATCCTTTCATAACAGATGGTACCTTGTTGGGGAGAAAGTGGACTTGGAATCTGATGGATCTGGGTTTCAATAGAAGCTGCTGCAACAACAAGGCTCCATTAAGCAGGTGGCTTTAAGACAACAGAAATTTATTTTTCATAGTTCTGGCAGCACTTGTTCTGCCATATCAAGGCACTGGCAGATGGGTGTCTGGTGAGGGCCCCATTGGAGCGGCATCCTCTCACTGTGTTCTCACATGGCAGAAGCGTGAGAGTCTCTCAGAGGTCACTTTTATAAGGGTACTAATCCCATTCATGAGGGATCTCCAGCCTTATGACCTAATCTCTTCCCAAAGACCCCAGTTTTTAATGCCATCATCTTGGGGATTAGGATTTCAACCTGTGAATCTTGTAGGGATCCAAGAGTTCAAACCATAGCAGAAACTATGTATTTATTCAAAGATTAATTGAATACCTGTTCTGGGAGATGCCTTGATCTGGGCATTGAGGGACAGTGGTGACCGAGATATAATGCCTGCTCTTCTGAAGCCGATGGTTGAGTAAGAAAGACAGACAATATGAATAACAAAGCCAGGCACAGTGCTGTGTAAATATTAACTGTACTTCCTTGACCATTTGATTCAAGTTATTGTTAAACTGTGTTAAATAAGTAGCAAAAGACTGGTAAATTTGACTACATAAAAAGTAATGCCTTTATGACAAGTAGCATCATTATGATAATAAAAACAGATGGGAATTTGGGGAAAATACGCGACCTATATGAAAGACAATATCCCAATTTCTTTAATATATAGAGATTTCATAAATCCATAAGAAAAAGAAACAATGCATAATAGAAATATAGAAACAGCAATGGACGGTTCACAGAATAATACATGAAATAAAAGATTTTCAATATGTCAAATAAAGCAATGCAATTTAAAATAAATGAGCACCCTATTTCACTTATTAGGTTGACACAGATAAGTAATTTAATAATACCATCATTGGGGGAAATGTTGGGTAATTGTTCTTGGAATGCAAATTGCTAAAATTTTTAAAACATGCATAATTATTCTGTATAAATCATAAAAGACAATTCTTGGTCTGACTATATATACAACTTTTGATGTTTATAACCTTTTTGTCTCAGAAATTCTACTTTAAGAAATGTATTCTAGAGAGAGATTTGTACAGATGTGAAAGAGGTGTTCACTATAAAATTGTTTGTAAATAGCATTAAATTGAAAACAATTTTGCTATCAACAGGGAATTGGTTATATAAGTCTAGTATATTTACACAGTGTTATACTGTGTTATAATTGAAAACTAACATAAATCGATCATTTGGAAAATTATATGAAACAGGCAGGCTTGATTGCTGCTCTTTTTAGTGATGCAATCTATGGCAGGACATTAAGTGAAACATGATAAGGTACTTGTATATAGTAAGATTAATTGTATAACAATAAAAATATAGAAAAGATACATTTTTGTGTACACATTGGACATTTCTGGAAGGATACACAGAAAAATTTTTGGTAGCCGCTTATTGGGGATTCTTGATCTTTAACTTTTCTATGTGTTCTGTTAAGTACTTATTTTTAATCTATTCAGACTCATTACTTTTATAGTTGAAAAAATAGTTAACATATGTGCCCAATGCTAGGTAATTGATGGTGAAAGAAGAAACCCAATATAATAATTCCAGCTGAGTAATAGAACATTTATACATTAGTGCAAATAAAGAGAATCACTCTCCTTGTATACATGAAAGTTTTAATGAAGGATATTTCATTAATATGAATAGAGTTATGGGAGATTTTGTTTTATAAATGTGTTTAAATGCTTTCCAAATGTTCTTCTGATCTCTTGTGATTTTCTGTTTTTATTATAGTAGACATTGACTCCATAGCCAGACAGAAACTTAATGACTACAACCTTGTATTGAATTTTGGCATGCACAAGTCTTCAGAACCATCTACTGACAGTATTTCTTATTGAATTCATTGTAATTATAAGATAGATAGCCACAGATACCTAACTATATACTTCAGTTTGGCTGAAAAGTCTCAGATCAGCAGCAATAATTGGAGTTTTATAAGATATGTCACTGTCCTTTACTTAGCTATCAGAAAATTAGGTTCAAATATTATCATTTTCAAATTCATTTAGCCTCTTCATTTTTCTAAATAGATAGGCAGTAGACTCTCTCCCAGGGTTATGTATAAAATAAGCCACCTTCGTTTTCTTTTTCTTTTTTCTTTTTTTCCTGTAGTGTGTCTATTTAGCATAGAGAGAACTGGGAAAAGGTGGAAATGAGAATCTATAACAATTTAGCATTTGGCATGGGCATATTTAATATGTGTGTTAGGTGGAGAGCGACACAAGTAGATTTATGAGCCTGCCATCTGCAATACCTCAGGATCTTAGCGACAACGATACTCACGGCTTGAAAAGCATCACTGTGGCATGGTTTCATACATCTTTTTAATTAATCTGTGGGAGGCTTGCAAGCCAGGATGATTTTCCA
This sequence comes from Cephalopachus bancanus, assembly GCA_027257055.1. Taxonomy (NCBI): domain Eukaryota; kingdom Metazoa; phylum Chordata; class Mammalia; order Primates; family Tarsiidae; genus Cephalopachus; species Cephalopachus bancanus. Next base: position 96,506 of record JAPVLO010000961.1, on the reverse strand, counting down.
AAGGTGTCTGAGAAATAGATTTTTGGCAAACTCTCTATGAATACTCATTTTCTGAAGATTCAAAGTATGAAACCAATAGGATAGACCATTGCTCTTTTGTTATGGCAGCAATGAATATTTGAAGACTTGGAAAGGATACAGCAGTTAGGGATTTTTGCACATCCACACCATTTTCCTAGTGTTTCAGGGAGGCAGATCTTCCTCATGTCATAAAACACCGGGGAGGCAGACAGGAGATGAAAAAGAAAAACATGGGCTTCAGACATGCTTCTCATATTGGGTTTTTTTTTTTTTTTTTGAGTTGGAGTCTCACTCTGTCGCCCAGACTGGAGTGCAGTGGCCACTCCCTGCCACCGCAGCCTCGACCTGCTGGGCTCTGGCGATCCTTCCGCCTCAGCCTTCCAAGTAGCTGGAACTACAGGCGCACGCTACCATGCCCGGCTAATTTTTTGATTTATTGTAGAGATGAGGTCTCGCCAAGTTGTCCAGGTGGGTCTCGAACCCTCAGGCTCAGGAATCCATTCACCTCAGCCTCCCAAGGCGTGGGATTACAGGCTAAGCCACCGAGTTTGGCTATTGAGTATTATTTTAGTGTTTGTGCATATGGATTGTTCCTATCTTGTTCTCCAGGAAATACTGGAAAGGCATTTTGTAAATAAGACATTGTTTATTTTTCAACTTGGTAATACTCTCATCTTCCTCACCCTGGTGACTTCCTGGACGTGAATAATCAAATCCCAGTTTACAAGGTCCCCCAAATGCAAGAATATCTCCTCAAGCTCTTCAAGAAATGTCAATGGGTACATTCTTACATTCTTCAGCAACATTCTGGGGTTTTTGCTTTGTTTAGTTTGTTTTTAATCTGTGTTTTTTTTTAAAAATTTCAGTAGCTTAAGGGGTAAAATATAGTTTTTGGTCTGGGCTTTAAGTGTACTCACCACACCCACCTGTGCACATTGTATACAGCGGATATTTTTTCATCCCTCCAACCCTTCCTCCACCCCCTTCTGAGTCTCTGGTGTCCATTTTACCATTCTTTGTCTTTATGGACTCTTGGTTTAGCACCCATTGTAAGTGAGAACATGCAGTGTTGTGGTTTTCTGTTCCTACGTTAGTTTACTTCGAATCTTATTTTCCAATTACATCCAAGTGGCTGCAAAAGACATAGTTTCTTTCTTTCTGATAGCTGAATAGTATTCCCGTGTATATAACCACATTTTCTTTATCCACCTGATCAGTTGATGGCCATTTAGGGTGATTCCAATCTTCAAAATTGTGAATTGTGCTGCAATGAACATACAGGTGCAGGAGTCTTTTTTATATAATAACCTGTTTCCTCTAGATTGTCCAGTTTGTTTGCCTAGAGGGTTCATAATAGTTTTCAAATGACCTTTTGAACTTCGTCGTATCAGCTATAATGTCCCCATCTCCATTTCTGATTGAGCTTACTTGAATATTCTCCACTTTTTTAACACATCTAGCTAATGGGCTATCAAATTTGTTTATCTTTTCAAAGGATCAAGTTTTTATTTCATTGATCCAATTTTTTTTTTTTTTTGGGCAAAGTCTCACTCTGTCACCCAGGCTGGAAGGCAGTGGCATGCTCATGGCTACCACAGCCTTAACCTGCTGGACTCAGGCATTTTTTCTGCCTTAGCCTTCCAGTAACTGAAACTACAGACACACACCACCACCCCCACTAATTTCTTTTTTAATTTGTTGTAGAGATGAGATCTCATCAACTTGTCTAGGCTGGTCTTGAACCCCTGGGCGCAGGCAATCCCCTCGCCTCTGCCTCCCAAAATGCTGGGATTATAGGCGTGAGCACCTTTTATTTTTTTTATAAATTTTAATTCCATTTAGTTCTGCTTTTATCTTTATTTTCTTACTTCTTCTAACTTTAGGCTTTTGGGTTGTTTTTGTTTTTCTAATTCCTTGAGGTATGATGCTGTCAATGTGCAATCTTTCAGACATTAATGTAGGCCTTAAGCACTATAAATTTTTCTCTGAGCACAGCTTTGGCTGTGTCCCAGCGGTTTTGATAACTTGTTTCATTGTTATCACTGGTTTTGAGGAATTTTAAATATATTCATTTTGATTTCATTATTGACCCAAGGATCATTCGGAATCAGATTGCTTAATGTCCATGTTTTTGTTTGGATTCATGAGTTCTTCTTGGAGTTAATTTCTAGTTTTATTCCAGTGGTCTAAGAAGGTGCTTGATATGGTTTCAGTCTTTCTGAATTTATTGATACTTGATTTGTGGCCTATCATACAGTCTATTTTGGAGAATGTTCCAGATGCTGATGAAAAATATGTGTAGTCTGTAGTTTTGGGGCAGAAGTTTCTGTTAGATGTCTGTTAGTTCCATTTACTTTAGGATTTGGTTTAACTCCAATGTTTCTTTGTTGGCTTTCTGCTTTGATGATCTGTCTCTTGCTCTCAGTAGGGTGTTAAGGTCTCCTACTATTACTGTATTGTCTATCTCCTTTTTTAGGACTAGTGGAATTTTTTTATAAAGCTGAGGGCTCTGGTGTTAGGCACATATATATTTTAAATTGTTGTGTCTTCTCGATGGATATACCCCTTTATCATTATATAATAATCTTTGTCTTTATTTACTACTGTTAATTTATGGTCTGTTTTAGTTGATATGAGAATGGCTACTCCAGCTCATTTTTTGTTTCCTTTTGCATGGAATATTTTCCCCCTCCCTTTACCTTGAGTCTATAGAAGTCTTTGTGTGGTAAGTGGGTCTGTTGGAGGCAGTTGATATTTGGGTTTTATTTCTTTTAAATCTATTCTGCCAGTCTATGTCTTTTAGTGGGACTTAAAGACCATTTATGTTCAGAGTTAATAATGATATATAAGGTACTACTCTGTTCATCATACTGGTTATCTGGTTGTTTTATTTATTTATTTTTTTATTTTTGAGTTGAAATCTCACTCTGTCACCCAGGCTGGAGTGCAATGGCATGTATATGCTACCATAGCCTCTACCAACTGTACCTCAGGGGCTCAGGCGCCACTGGCCTCAGGGGCTCAGGTATTTTTACATAACCCTTCCTACCCTCAGCCAGGAGCTGACAGCCAAGTGGAGCTTGCCCTTGGGGGCTGTCCTCTCCCAGGTTGGCTACAAGGCAGCCACACAAGGATTGAGTTCCTGGGCTGTGGTGGCTGCAGCTGTACCACTCCATGTGAGTTTTGGCAGAGCACGGCTGTGGGTAAGGCCATTTCCCATGAGGGATTGCTAGAGCACAGAACTTCTAGATTCCACTCACTCACTTTCCCCACTGTTTCTGGAGGTGGCTGGTGGTCTGCCGTGGTTCAGATGAGCATCTCGCTAGTTTCAGGCCAGGCTAATCGATTTTTCTATTCTTTGCACTTTGTGTTTATTAACACTTTTAAAAATGAGTCATGTGGCATGCTGCTGACCTGATTCTTCTCAGGGTGCTGAGGAAACTCTTTATCTTATTTTACAACATAGGAGAATCACATTCTAGCTGCCTTCTGCTGGCCGTCTTCTCTAATCTCCTTTAGAGAACATCTACTTTTAAAAATTATTTCTGGATTTTAGTTCTGTCTGTTCTCAATTTTCTGCTCTTTAGGGCCTATTGACTTAGTGTTTTTAAACTTTAAGTGTAATCTCCAAGAGGCAATGTTGTTTGGTGGCCTGATGTGTCTCCAGCACCTAGAACAATGCCTGGCACAAAGCAGGTAATATTTGTTTAATGAATTGTAAGAGTGAAGACATTTTCTTGAAATATCTTTAAAGCGAAATCTGTAATTCTCAGATTATCTAATGAAATTTTAAAATATGGGTCTTTTATGAAATTTTGTGTCTAAGGGTTTAAATACAGTGAAGCATACATCCCGAGGGGATGTTATGATACTAATAAGAAGACAAATACTGCATGGGCTTGCCAATGAAATACCTAAAAGTATTAAAATCATGGATTCAAAGAAAGAAATACCGGTTGCCAAGAGCTGGGGTGGGGAATGGAAAGTTACTAATCAGTGGGCGTAAAGTTTCCGTTAAGTAAGATGCGTAAGTTCTAGAGATCTAATGTGCAACATTGTGTCTACAGTCAACAATACTGTATCATACATCTGAAAAATAAGTTGAGAAACTGTATATCTTGTTAAATGTTCTTAACACAATGAAATTAAGTTGTTAGAATGTAAAGAAATGCAGAATAGTGTATTTTTTAAAAAATAATTTTTAATGAATTGCCAATATTTACGTGCATTTCATATTCTGATTGGATAAAACCTTAGAGAGTTATTTAGTTGTTCGACATTAATAAGATCGGTTCAGTAAACTAGTATTTCCTCCTTAGGGGTTTGGTTAAAAATGTTTTTATAATATGCGAGTTGTACTATAGTTATTTTATTGTATTTTTATTTTTGAGTCAAGGTCTCATTCTGTCCCCCAGGCTGAAGGGCAGTGGCATGTATGGTCATGGTTCACCTTAGCCTCGACTTCCTGGGCTCATACGATCTTTCCACCACAGTCTCCTGAATACCTGGGCCTGCGTGCCACCATACTCGATTAATTGTTATTAAATGTTTTTTGTAGAAATGAGGTCTTGTTATGTTGCCCAGGCTGGTATGAAACTCCTGGGCTCAGGCAATCCTCCCAGCTCAGCCTCCCAAAATGCTGGGATTACAAGTGTGAACCACTGTGCCTGGCCTTATACTGCCTCTTATTTAGCTTATTGTTCCATAGGTAACTGGAAGCTATTTATTCACTCACTCATGTTAAGAAATAGCATACCTACTAATTTTTAGGCACTATCAAAATGTAATAAGGCATAATATCAGATCTAAAAGAGCTTAAAATATAATAGAAGACCTGCTCATATTCACAGTGCCAGCCATAGTGCTTGATACAGTCACATCCATATTTCTTAAACATATGTGGAAAAAGGGGGTGTATGGAGGATGAAAAGTCATCACTTAGTCTTTTAGTCCAGTTAGGCAGGGATTGAAAAGCATTTAAAGGTTGAGAATGCTTGTTCTGCATCTAGGAACAGACACTTGTCCTGAAACTGCTTTTGTCTCTCGACACAGCATATAAAGTTGCCATTGCACTTTGTAAGTGAGAATGGCACTCTGAGACATCTCATAATGATTCTCATTGCACGTATTTATGGCATTGTCTTCCTTTTTCTTTTTAAAAAGAAAATAACTTTATTGTACTATTTGATATTAAAATTAACACATCTGTTAGCCGAAGTGACTCACGCCTATAATCCCAGCCCTTTGGGAGCCCAGGGTTTCAAGACCAGCCTGGGCAACTTGGCAAAACCTCATCTCTAAAATGAATGAATAAATGAATGAATGAATGGATAAGCAAGCAAGCAAGACAGGTATGGTGGTGCACACTTGGAGTTCCAGCTATTGGAAGGCTGAGGCAGAAGGAACGCCTGAACCTTGCAGGTTGAGGCTGTGGTAGCTGTGAGCATGCCACTGCACTTTAGCCAGGGCGACAGAGCAAGACTTCAACACAAGAATATAGATAGATAGATAGATAGATAAGTAGATAGATATCTTAGATGATGAGCGAAATAAGAAAAAATAAAAGGTAGAAACTACTCTTAAGTGTAACCACTCATTTTAGTGTATAACCTTTTAAAAATGTTTGACTATAGATCACATTATACAGATTCAAAACATTTCGCGCACCTGCTTGTACACCTAGAGAATACCATTGTGTGTGTGCATCTTTGCACATCTTTTGTACCCCAGAGACATGAGCTATTCCCTCCTCCCCTTGAAGCTTTGGTTATTTTGGTTCAAATTCCAGTTTCATGGACAGAGACTGTCTAAAGGTATCCCTTTGATGTCTGTGCATTGTGGGGATTTACCTGGCTACAATTTTTCAGATGTCCATGTTTCTTTATTGTCATCTATTTCTCTAAGGTTAAATCTTGACTATAGGACATCACCTCTTCACATACAAACTTCCATTCTTATTGATCATTTGTGATTTTGTTTTTTTACAACATTTCTTGTGTCTTCCAAGAGTTACTGTGAAGGGCTGTATCACAGGATATGGCTTTTTTTCCTCCTAAGTCCATTCTTCTTTTCCCTTATTTTGGAATAAAAAAATGCTTTATTTTGGCCTGGGAGAGCAGCCTTATCCATATCAATGTTCCTTGAAGTCTCTGTTTTTATCTCAGGCCCTTATTAAGGTTTTTTCTAAAAAGTCGGCTCTTGTTCTCTAATAAATACTCTAAAAAACACAGTTTTCTCTATGATATATATGAATATTCTTATATTCAATATATATTTTCTTTTAAAAATGGAATCATGTGACCAATGTTTTTATATCTTTTAAAATAAATTTTATTTTGAAGATGTGGGGTACAATTCAGGGTAGGTATACAGATGTTCATTATGCAGGTACCCTTGTTGATGAGGCGTGCCCCACCCTCCTCTAGTAGTTTTCCTCAACTGTCAATCCCACCCTCCCTCCCCTGACAGTTTCCCACTACTTCCAATCGCTTTCTTATAGTATTATAATTGTTCAAGGTCCGCTTATGAGTGAGAGCATATGGTACTCTGTTCTGTTCTTTGTTTCTGTGATAGATCGCTGAGTTTGATCGACTCTAAGTCCATCTAAGTTGCTGCAAACTTTATATGTTTGCCCATCTTTATGGCTGCATAATATTCCATTGTGCATATGTACCACATTTTTTAAATCCAGTCCAGCTTTGATGGGCAGCATGGTTGGTTCCATGTTTTTGCTATTGTGAACAGAGCTGCAACAAATATACGTGTGCAGATATCTTTTTTGTAGAATGATTTGAGTTCCTCCGTGTATATTTCCAATAGGGAAATTACTGGGTCATGTGGAAGGTCAATTTCTAGTTCTTTCAGAAGTCACCACACTGTCTTCCAAAGAGGCTGCACTATTTTGCATTCTCACCAGCAGTGTAGAAACATTCCTTTTTTCTCTGCATCCACGCCAGCATCTGTTGTTGTTTGTTTTATTAGTGATGGCGATTCTTTTTTTCTTTTTTGAGTTGGAGTCTCACTCTGTTGCCCAGACTGGAGTGCAGTGGCTGCTCCCGGCCACCGCAGCCTCGACCTGCTGGGCTCCGGCGATTTTTCCGCCTCAGTCTTCCAAGTAGCCGGAATTACAGGTATGCTCTACCACGCCCGGCTGATTTTTTTTATTTATTGTAGAGATGAGGTCTCGCTGCCAAGGCGCGTCTCGAACCCGCGGGCTCAGGCAATCCACTCACCTCAGCCTCCCAAAGGCACGGGATTACAGGCTAAGCCACCGAGCCCGGCTATGATGGCCATTCTTACTGGGGTTAGTTGTTATCTCAGTGTGGTTTTGATTTGCATTTCTCTGATTATGAGGGAGGCTGATCACTTTTTCATGCGTCTGTTGGCTGCCCATATATCTTCTTTTAAGAAATGTCTATTCATGTCTTTTACCCATTTTTTGATGGGGCTGTTTGTTTTTTTTTCATTTTGGCGCGTTTGAGTTCCTTGTAGAACCCAGATGTTAGACCTTTGTTAGATATACAGTTGAGAATATACTTTCCCATTCTGTGGGCTGTCTCCCTGCTGTCTTGGTGGTTTATTTTCCTTTGCAGAAGTTTGTCAGTTTGATGAGGTCCCACTTGTCTATCGTATTTCTTAAGGTATGGGTATTTAGGGTTCTGATCAGGAATTGGCTGCCAGTTCCAGTTTCCATAAGGGTGTCTCCTGCATTTTCTAAGGTTCTTATAGTTTGAGATTTTGCGTTTAGGTCTTTGATCCATTTAGAGTTAATTTGTGTGTATGGTGACAGGTAGGGGTCTTATTTCAATCTTCTGCATGTGATCAGCCAGTTTCCCCAGCACCATTTACTGAATAGGTTCTGTTCTCCCTGGTGGTTTTTGTTGGATGCTTTGTCAAAGATGAGTTGGTTGAGAAATTGAGACCTTGCTTGCTGAATCTCTATTGTGTTCCACTGGTCTATGTGCCTGTTCTTGTACCAATACTAGGCTGTTTTGATTACTGTAGCCTTATAGTAAAGTTCAAAGTCTGGAAATGTAATATCTCCTGCTTTGTTTCTTTTGCTAAGGATTGTTTTGGCTATTTGGGGTCATTTATGTTTCCATATGAATTTCTATATTGTCATTTCCAGGTCTGAGAAGAATGATGTTGGTAACTTAATGGGTGTTGCGTCAAATCTGTAGTTTACCTTTGGTAGGATGGACATCTCAACAATGTTAATTTTTCCTATCCATGAGCATGGAATAGTTTTCTATTTGTTTTTGTCTTCTTAAATTTCTTTGAACAGTGTTTTGTAGTTCTCATAGTAAAGGTCTTTCACTTCTCTGGTTAGGAAGATGCCAAGGTATTTCATTTTTTTGTGTGTGGCTATTGTGAATACGATTGTGCTTTTTGTGTCTCTGCCTACTTGTTGTTGGTGTATAGGAATGCAACTCTCTTTTGTACATGTTTTTTGTACCCTGAGAAATTTCCAAAGTCCTTTAACAGTGCAAGCAGGTTTTTTGACAGATTCTCTTGGATTTTCAAAGTATAGGATCATATCATTAGCAAAGAGGGATAACTTGACCCCCTCTTTTTCTATTTGGATATCCCTGATTTCCTTCTCTTGTCTAATTGCCCTAACTAGGACTTTCAACATAATGTTGAACAAGAGGGGTGAGAGTGGGCAGCCTTGTCTTGTTCTACTTTTCAGGGGAAATGTTTCCAGTTTCTGTCCCTTTAGCAATATGTTAGCTATGGGTTTATTGTAGATGGCATTTACTATTTTGAGGTATGTTCCTTCTATACTAACTGTTTGAGTGTTTTTATCAAGAAGGATGCTGGATTTTATCAAAAGCTCTTTCTGCATCTAATGATGTAATCATATGGTTCTTGTTTTTACTTCTGTTGATGTATTTAATTACACTTATTGTCTTGTGAATATTGAACGAGCCTAGCATCCTGGAGATGAAGCCTACTTGGTCATGGTGGATGATTTTTGAGATGTGTTTTTTGATCCAATTTACTAGAATCTCGTTGAGGATTTCTGCATCTATGTTCATAAGGGATACTGGACTATAGTTCTCTTTTTTTTTGGATCATTACCCAGTTTGGGCATCAGTGTGATTTTAGCTTTGTAAAATGATTTGGGGAGAATTCCATCTTTGCCTGAAATACTTTCAATGGGATTTTTATCAGCTCTTTTGTGTACATTTTGTAGAATTCTGCTGGAAAGCCATTCAGTCCAGGGCTTTTTATTTTAGGTAGTTTTCATATGACAGAGTCAATTTCCTGAATTGTTATTGGTCTATTTAGTGTCTCAGTTTCTTCTTGTTTCAACCTGGGGAGGTTGTGTTATGTCCGAAAATCCTCAATTTCATTTAGATTATCAAGTTTGTTTCCATATAGGTGTACATAATAATCTCTGATAATCTTTTGTATTTCTTTGGGGTCATTTCTGATTTGATCTTTTGTATTTCTGATTGTGTTTATTTGGGCTTTTTCTTGGTCATTCTGCTAAGGGTCCATCAATTTTGTTAATTCTTTCAAAGAACCAGATTTTTGTTTTGTTTCTGTTTTCTGTGATATTTTTTTCTTCTATGGCCCATATTTGGTCTCTCATTTTGGTGATTTGAATTCTGGGAAAGTTGAGGTTTTGGTGGTCTTCTTTTTTTCACTCCCTTAGGTGATTTGTAGGGTCTCCACTTGTGATTTTCCATTTTCTTGATGTGTACTCATAGAGATATAAATTCCCCTCTTAGAACTGTTTTCATGGCATCCCAGAGGTTTTGGTAAGGTGTTTCTTCTTTTTCATTTGTTTCCAGGAATCTTTTAATTTTTGCTTTGATTTCATTGTTGACCAAGTGTTTGTTCAGCATCATACTGTTTAGTGTCCATGTCTTTGTGGGCTTTGGGGAAATTTTGTTGGTGTTGATATTCATTCTTATTCCACTGTGGTCTGAGGAGGTACATAACAATATTTCAACCTTATGGAATTTGTTTATGCTTGATTTATGGCCAAGGACGTGATCAATCTTGGAGTATGTTCCATGTGTTGATGAGTAGAATGTATATTCTGTGGTTGTTGGGTGGAATAGTCTGTAGTTATCTACAAAGTTCATTTGGTAGAGTGTCAAGTTTAGGTTCTGGATCTCCTGGTTGGCTTTTTGCCTCGATGATCTATTTAGGGCTGTTAGTAGGGTATTCAAGTCCTCTGCTATAATAGTGTTAGAATCAATATCTTTTTTTAGTTTACTTAGTAGTTTCTTTATAAATGCTGGTGCTCCCATGTTGGGTGCATATATGATTAGAATGGACATTTCTTGTTGATAGACTGAACGTTTTATCATTATGTAGTATCCTTTTGTATCTATTTTAATTTTTGATAGCCTAAAGGTTTTTTTTGTCTGATATTAAGATCGCAACTCCTGCCTTCTTTTGTGATCCATTTGCCTGAAAACTGGTTTTTCATCCTTTAACTCTGAGTTTGTGTGCATCCCATGTGTTGAGATGAATTTCCTGGATGCAGCAAGTAATTGGGTCATGGTTTCTTATCCATTTTGTCATTCTGTGACTTTTCAGTGGTGCATTTAATCCATTCACCTTCAGGCTGATTACTGAAATGTGATTGTTTATCCCTGTCCTGAGGTTCTTAGAAAGTTTTTTATTTGTTTGTTTGTTGGGTTTTTTTGGTGTTTGGGGTTGATGTGTGCATGTTTTGAAATTTCTTGTTACACTATATTCTCTGTTGATTCCGTGCTCTGCTGTTCTCTTGGGAAGTGTGTGGTCATTCTTTTTTTTCTTTCTTCTGTGCTTAATGCCTTTCTAAGTGTCTCCTGTAGAGCTGGTCTGGAAGCTGCATAATTTTTTAGGGATTGGATGTCTGGGAAGGATTTTAATTCTCCATCACTGATGAAGCTGAGCTTGTCTGGGTAGGAAATTCTTGGTAGAAATTGTTTATCTTTGAGAATTTTGAATATTGGGCTCCAGTCCCTTCTTGCTTGCAGTGTTTCTGCTGATATGTCTGCTGCTATTCTGATTGGTTTTCCCTGGTAGATAGTCTGTCCTTTCTCTCTTGCTGCCTTTAGGATTTTTTCTTTTGTGCCAACATTACTATGTGTCTAGGGGCTGGTATTCTCAATTGATGTCTTGTGGGGGTCCTCTGTATCTCCTGTGCTTGGCTGGTCACATCTCTGGTGAGATGGGGAAAGTTTTCTTGGATTATCTCCTAGAATTCTTGCTCTAAGGTGTTGTCCATTTCCCTTTCTTTTTCTGGGATACCAATTAGGAGTAAGTTCGGTCCCTTGGTATAATTACACATCTCATGTAGGCTTTGTTCTTTCCTTCTGGGTCTTTGTTATACTTCTTTTACAGATCAGGTTAATTCCATGTTCTGGTCTTCAAGTTCTGAGATTCTTTCTTCAGCTAGATTAATTCTGCTTTTCATGGTTGTCATTTTGTTATTTATTTCCTGGATGAAATGTTTTATTGTCAAAATCTCTGTTACAAGTTCTTTCAGTATTGCATATTTTCTTTCTTGAGTCGTATTCCCTCTTTCCACCCATTTTCTAATCCCTGTCTTATTCTGGGACCAGTCCTTGGTGATTTCCATTGTTTGGGCTCCAAGGTCTGATTTTTAGGAGTTTTCTCGTTGTAACACTTGAAATTACCTGTGGTCTTCCTTTGGCTTTTTCCTCACTTGTGACAGGCCTCTCGCTTTTCTCTTTAGTTCTGTTATTCAGTGTCAATGGGAGAGGCTTTTCCTTCTGAAGTTTGCTCAGCCATCTATTCTTCTCTTTTTTGGCTCTGAATTTGTTCTATTTTGAAATAGGACTGTGGGTGAGAAGCTTTGCTATCTCTTGTAGTTTTGAAAGTCAAGTAAGGTAGGGGATGGGGCACTAGGATTCAGAAACTACTTGCAAATTATAATGTTCACTGATTGTGGTATGTGTTCCCTGAGACCCACTCCCCACCACCACTTTATATGATGATGCAATGGGTACATGTGTGTACCTCCTGAGACCGAGATACAGTGACAGCAATGAGGAGCACAGAGAAACATGGAATTAAATAAGATGGACAAGAATTAAAAAAAGAAAAAGAAAAAACACAGAACAATGAAAGCTGAAACTAACAGAAAAAACAGTTGAACACACACACACACCAAAACAAACGGGAATAACAACAAATTAAACAAAATGGCAAACCAGAAAAAAACTAAATATACCCACACATGACTAGAACAAAGTGAATGGAGAAGAAAAACAAAAAGACCAGGAAAAAAAGTAATTCAGATTGAACCCTCACACATATATTGATACACACCTTGAACTAAAAACAATAAAAATAAAACAGAAGAAAAAAAGAGAAAAAACCAACAACAAAACTGAAAGATGAACGCTCAGTCATTCACATACACACATAAGCAGATAACAATAAACAAAAGAAGAAACAGAAAAATAATAGACAAAAAATGGGGGAATGCATATCAAACCCTCACATACACATTCATGTACAAAGGAAAAATATTTAAAACATAGATGAACTGACAAACAGGCAAAAATTTTTAAAAATTCAAAAAGAAAAAAATGCCTGCCCTCTTGTGGCAGGCTCTGTAATTGTTCCTCTAGTCTGTTCTCTCCTGCAGTGCTTCCACCTCTCTCACTCTCTCCCCAGTGTCTGGAGCATGGAAGGAGGAGGGACAGTGGAAGTGAGTGGGACTGCAGTCCTCCCCTCGCACTCTCATATGGTCAGAGAGATCTCTGGTGGGGAGGTGTGGGATTGTTTCTTCCCCGGGTATGTACTTACACGGGGTGCCCCAGCCAGGTCTATCCTGGAATGGAGTTTTCCTATTGCGACTATTGTCCAGGCTCTGCCCAGGTTTGTCCCTCTCAGTCATGACCCAGCTATGTGGGTCTGATGTTCAGAGGATTTTGGGAAACAGGGGGCTTGGGTCAGCCCTGGACTCACCACTGATCTTTTTGGAGTCCTTCCTTGTCCTTTTCTGGCCCCACCCTTTGTCCCGCAGCTGAATCAGGGTAGGGGGTGGGGCACCTGGAACTCAACACTCATCACATCCCTCCGAAGTTTGTGCTCTCAGGATATTCTGTCTGGGTCACGATCAGCCCCTGAGCAGTTGATTCACCAGCCACAGAGATCAGGTCTGTTGCTCTGTGGTGAGCGAGTCAGAGCACTTTCCTGCCCCGCTTCAAGATGGTGGAGTGGTACTTCTCTTGTCCTGTCTGGTGTGCCTCTGCCTCTGTGCTCCCTCCACAGCCCCTGTTGCCAGTGCCTGGCCAGGTGCCGAAGTGGTAAAGCAAGCCTGCAGCCTACAGTCTCTCCTGCTGCAGTGGTGAGGCAGAGCCTGGGTTGATAGTCTCTCCCCATCGCTTCTTCACAGGAAAACTTTTGTCCATTAAAAAAAATGGTGCTCAGCTTCTACAACCTGGGAAGAGCCAGGGACCGATTAGCAGTACCAGCTGTTGTGCCGGGGCCCTGGTCACTTGCTCATGAGCCTCCACTTAGTCTCTCCCAACATCTTCTTCCCAGTAAGGGTTTTGTTAATTTTGAAAAGGCACTCGGCATCCCAGGAATCACTAGGGTCCAAGCAGAGCAGCTGCAGCACCAGCTGCTGCACCAGGAGAGCCCTGACTGCTACCTCTCTAACCCTCAGTCAGCCATTCACATGCCCACTCACTCACCAGTACGTACACAAAATTTTCCATACCCTCACACTGCATAGTCCAACTGGCTCAGCCACCATCTTCAGGTGCCCTTGTTGATGAGGTACCTGAAGATGGCAGCCCCCCAGCAGTTTCCTACTACTGCCAATCCAACACCCCCCTCCCCCACGGCAGTTTCCAACTACTGCTAATTCCTTTCTTATAGTCTTATGATAATTGTTCAAAGTCCACTTATGAGTGAAAATATGTGGTACTCAGTTCTTTGTTTCTCTGATACATCACTCAGTATCATAGCCTCTAAGTCCATCCAAGTTGCTGTGAAGTTCATAATTTTGCCCTTTTTTATGGCTGTGTATGATTCCGTCATGTATAGATTTTTTTTATACAGTCATCTTTCAATGGACAGCATGGGTGGCTCCATGTTTTTGCTATTGTAAATAATGCTGCAATAAACATGGATGTGCAGATATCTTTTTCATAGAATGATTTGAGTTCCTCCAAGTATATTCCCAGCAGGAGAATTGCAGGGTCATATGGAAGGTATATTTTTAGAACTTTTGGGAATTGCTAAACTGTTTTCCACAGAGGTTGTACCAGTTGACACACCCACCAACAATGCAGAAGTGTTCCCTTTTCCCCACATCCTCTCCAGCATCTGTTGTTGTTTGAGTTATTGATGATGGCCATCCTGACTGGAGTTACATGGCATCTCAGTGTAGTTTTATTTTGTATTTACAACACATGTTTTTCTTTAATTCTATACTGTGCATATCTTTCATTGATAGTAACTATAACACTCCATTAGGTTTTGCGAATATATACTACCCCCTGAAAGAGTATGTCACTGTTTATTTATTTGGTCATACCCAGGCTATTCCAGTCTGTTGCTCTTATGAAATGTGTTGTGATGAATATTTATATCTCTTATATTTCTCTGCATACTTTTTCACTTTAGAAACTCACTTAATTGTTTTATTTTTAACTGATTTGATGAATTATAACAATTCACATTATCTGTTTATCTGTAAAACATACTGGTGCCTATGACATGCACCCGCATACACACACATAATGTTCAGGAGGTATTCTATTTCATTGATTTAAAATGTTTCTCATTAAAAAACATACATCTTCAGAGTCTATCAAGATCATCATGTTTCATCTTTGACCTCTTAACAGATTTTCTGATACATTTCTGTCTCTTTGGAGAAATACATCTTGACTTGGGTTAATGTTGCTAATGTATTGCTGAAATGCTTTGTAAATACTGTTGTTCCATATGATTTTTGGATTGATATTTATGAATAAAAGTTTCTTCTCCTTTTATTACATGTGTGCTTTCTCTGTTAGGCTTTGATATCAATGTTACTGATACTGTATGTATCAGTAGGGAGGTTTTCTTAGGTTTTTTTTTCTTTTTCACTTTAGAATACAGTCATGTATCAATTAATAGTGGGAATATGTTCTAAGAAATACATTGTTAGGCAAGTTTATCACTGTGTGAACATCAAAAAACTCACACAAACCTCGATGGTCCAGTCTGCTACATACCTAGGCTGCATGGAATGCTGTATTGCTCCTAGGCTACCAATTTGTACAGCATGTTCCTTTACTGAATTCTATAGCCCAGTGTAATACAGTGGTAAATATTTGTGTATCTAAACATAGAAAAGGCACAGTAAAAATGCAGTATTATGATTTCATGGGACCACTGTTGTATATATGGTCCATCACTGACCAAAACATCATTATACAGCACATGACTATAGTTTAAATAGTGTAGAAATTATTCATTTCTTGAACATAGGAAAAAAATGTTGGTCTTTGTCACACTTATCTGTATTATTCATGGTTTATTATTTATATTTTCTTCCTTCTATTGGGTTACATTTCATAGAAAATTATATATACATATATACACATATAAATGTATGTGTGTATATTTTGTGTGTGTGTATGTGCACGTGTGTATATATATTATACACTATATGAGTCATTCTTTTCCCCAGATGTTCAGACTTCCAGTATAAAGATGTATCAAGTGGCTGGATTTAATATTCCTTTTTTGTCTTAATGTTGTGCTTTTCTTCTTGATTAGAGTAGTATTTGATAGTTTGCTTATATTTAAAAAATGGTCTTTGAATGTACTGATCAATCTTCTATTTAATTATATAAATTTCTTCTATTTTTTACATTAATTTCTACTGTTATTGCTATTTATTTCTTTTTTCTATTTTACTAATGCTTATTGATTTTTCCCCCGTATTTCAAAAGGAATGTTTAATTAACATTCTTCGCTCTATTGTTTAGTGATTAAAGTGTTAATTTTTCCCCAAGAGCAGTTTTGACCATTTACTGTCGGTTGTGTTAGGTAGTGTTCTCATTTTAAATATTTGTTAGATATCCAGTATTGATTCCCTCATTGATCCAGATGTTATTTAGGAGATAATTTAAATTTTTAAGTGCTTAGGTTTTATTTTTGTTTCTGCTTTTTTCATTAAACTCTAGTGTCATTATGTAGTTGTCAGAAAACATGGTCTCTACCAGTTTTGCTTGTGGCAAATTTCATGGTATTTTCTTTGTGGTTGTCTATATCGTTTTCTTAAATGTCCCATGGCATTTTAAAATAATTCATTCTTATATTATTAGTGTATTTCATGAATCACCTTTTCTCTGTCACTTGAACCTTACCAATTAGTTTAGTTCTTGGAAATTTTTTGTTGTTGTTCGTTTATTTTTTGTAATTTCTTTAGTTTGTGGGTGTCTGTGTTTTTTTGTTTGTTTGCTTGTTTTTTGAGTCAGAGTCTTACTGTATCACCCAGGCTAGAATGCAGTGGCACAATCACTGAGAACCAATCCCCTGGGCTCAGGTGATCCTTCCACATCAGCCTCCTGAGAAGCTTGGGACTACAGGCACGGCTAGTTTTTAAAAAATTGTAGAAATGAAGTCTGACTCTGGTGCCCAGGCTGGTCTCGAGCACCTGGGCTCAAGCAATTCTCCCGCAGCAGCCTCCCAAAGTCCTGGGATTACAGGCATGAGCCACCATGACTAGCCAGTTACTTTAATTTTGAAAGACAAAAGTAAAATTAAATGCATGAGTTAAGTTTTAAATTAATGAGACTCGATAACAGCTCAAAAACTCTATCACATACTTCTTACCATTACAGTTGATCTAAATCAGGAACAGACATTCTTACAGATTAAAATTAGAAATCCCACTTAGCACAGAGGGCTAGTCACTCCTTTACTACATTCTGTCCCTGCCTCTTGTCCCCTGTACTCTGCACTCAGTGCATCTCAGTTGCTGGCTGTTATTGGGAGACTGCAGGACCCAGAGCCAGAGGAGAGCCTAAGTGATGGAGTGCATCATCTTAGAATCTTTTATAAACGTTGTGGATGCCATTGTAGGGATAGAAACCTTCTTCTTTTTTTTTTTTTGCTGTCTGTATTTCTTTTCTTACTCTCAGGTCAAGTAGCAATTTTATTTGTTTATTTTTGGGAAGAGGAAATGTAGAGGGTGTCTTTAGGTTTTTACACTGTAATTATAGGATCTCCTCTCTCCTGCTCTTAAGGAGGTAAACAGGCAGTGGTCTCAAAATTTACTTCCTCAAACTGCTTGCTGCCATTACCATATTTTGAATAGTGATTTTTCTCATGGAGACAAACTTCTCCCTTTGAATGTCACATTATTTTTAAATATTGCCAACCTTTTTAAAGCAGTTCTATTTCTGACCAATCTTATGGATGTAAGAGTAGAATTTATGTATAATATTGATCAGACTTTCTTAGAAAGAATTGATTTTGAAAAATTGAAAGTTTAAGCCAGGTGTGGTGGCTCACGCCTATAATCCCAGCACTTTGGGAGGCAGAGATGAGAGGATTGCCTGAGTCCAGGCATTCGAGACCAGTCTGTGAAATTGGTAAGACTTCATTTCTACAATAAATCAAAAAATTAGCTGGGTGTGGTGGCACATGCTTGTGGTTCCAGCTTCTTGGAAGGCTGAAGTGGAAGGATCACCTGAGCCCAGTAGATTGAGGCTGCAGTGGGCACTGCATTCCAGCATGGGTGATAGAATGAGACTTCAACTTAAAAGAAAAAAAAAAGGGAAAAAAAGAAATGTTGAAAATTTAAAGTTGAGGGTATAAATTAGATTGAACGAGATCACAAAGTCACATAGGAATTTTATATAAGGTCGGTTCTTCAGCCAAAGAAGTGTAGAAAACACTAATCTAAACAAAGTTAGAACAGGATTCTTTATTGCAGGATGTCTCAGAGCTTTTAATATGCATTCCAAATCTCTAAATGGAAGAAGAAATATAGAAAAAAAGCAAAGGTTTTCTTTCTTTCTTTTTTTTGAGTTGGAGTCTCACTCTGTTGCCCAGTCTGGAGTGTGGTGGCTCACTCTGGGCCACCCCAGCGTCGACCTAGACTCCAGCCATCCTTTTGCCTCAGCTTTCCAAGTAGCCAGAACTACAGGCATGTGCTACCACGTCCAGCTAATTTTTGATTTATTGTAGAGACGAGGTCTTGCCAAGTTGCCCGGACTGGTCTCGAATCCACGGGCTCAGGCGATCCACTCGCCTCAGCCTCCCAATGTGCCAGGATTACAGGCTGAGTCACCGAGCCCAGCCAGCAAAGGTCTTCAAACATACTGGCTGTTAGCCCTCCCATTCTTTTAAAAATGTAACATTTTGTTGTATCTCTCTGCATACCTGTTAGAGTTATAATTACTGGTTATATCTACTAGTGTTTTGTGGTACATTTTCAGGCAAACTGATATAATCTTCTTTATTATATAGGTGAGACTATTAGGCTCAAGGGAGGTGGAATAATTTAATCTTATGACTAATTAAAAGCAATGGATGTCAAGAACCCAAGTGAGGGAACTCCAAGGACACTGGCTTTTCCATTACCCTTCATTATTATCTCCCAATGTGAAATGTTGCTTTCTGAAACTATATTCCTTCTAATGAGCAGTGTATTTTTTCCAGTCTCCATTAATAAACTATCAATTTGTTTTTTTAACATCTCGTTTTGTATATGTGTAATGTTTGCATTTGTTTTATATGTAACATGAAGATATTTTGTTCTCAGATCTAACATTTTGGGTTATTATTAACTTACCTTAATTTTTGAGCTTGAAAATCACATACATGTGAAATCTACCTCTTCTTTTGCAGCAGCTCTAATTAGAGGAAATTGTAACAACTGTGCTCAATTTTCTGGCTCCCTGGACTGTTTGATCAGCAGATTGGAAAGACTCGAAGCTTCTTGTGGTACATTTAACAGGGTTTTTTTTGGTGTGATATAGTATTCCTGTTTTCTTTTTTTAAATGTTCTTTAAGATATAAAGACAAACTCTGAGCTAGGTGTGGTGGTATTCAACTGTAGTCTCAGTTACTTGAAAGCCTGAGGCAAAATCTCAAAGCTTGAGACCAGGATTTGGAGGCTACTGTGAGCTATGATGGCATCTCTGCTCTCCAGCCTGGGACAGAACAGGGCCTTGTTTAGTAAAAAAAAAAAAAAAAAACTCTCTGATGTTCAGTGCAATATACGTGTTTTCTTTTTAATAGGATAAACATTTTTATTTATTGATAAAATCATTAGTGCTTCTGGAATAGCAATCTGACAGTATCCTGTCCATTTATAGTTTGAAAAGAAATCTATTTATGCAGTCTTAAAAGTCACTGAAGAATTGGAATTCTCATTCTTTTTCTAATTGATTAGTCCTAATGTATTTTATAAACAAAGATCAGTTTGGAATCCTCATTGTTTTCCTTGTGTTCAAATGATTCTTTCATCAGATTTGGGAGAAAATTAGTTTTCCAAATCATATAGTTCCACACTATTGTATTTAAACCAGATTGAGTGAATACTGATGAACAGTGTGTATAATAGTAAAATAGAGGCAATTCACCCAAACACCTTTCTAACAATTATGTTAGTTTTACTTGGTGAGACTTCTCAGCGATTGTCTGTCTGAACTCTCCAGCACTGTAGACAGCCTCAGTGATACCCAAATGGAATCCATTGTTCCTCCATCTATTTGTACCGTGTTTCACTCTTTGCCCTTCTGTGGCACTAATGTCCTTTTATGTTACTGCTTCCTCTCAGTGTCCTTCACTAGTAATGAATTTCTTGAAGGTGGGGGCATAATTCCATTCATCTTTGTTTTCTTTGAATCTACCCTACCATCTGGCCATATAGGTGTTTAGTAGTATTTGTTGATTGAATGAATATTTGAATTCACTTAAAAAATGCCATTGTCTATACAAAATAATTCTGTAATTTTTTGCGTGTAAAGACCCATTAGGGGCAGGTTTTTTGGAATTGAATGAAAAGAGCCATAGAACAACATATAGTTGTGGTCAGGATAATTTTAAACCACAGAGCAAAACTTTAGAGTTTAAGATATTGAAGGAAGTGGTCAGGCATGGTGGCTCACGACTTTGGGAGGCTCAGGTAGGAGAACTGCTTGAGGCCAGGAGTTTCAAGACCAACCTGGTCAACATAGCACAACTCTTTCTTTACAAACAATAAAATAAATGAGATGGGCATGGTGGTATTTGCCTGTAGCCCCAACTACTTAGGAGGCTGACACAGAAGGATGGCTTGAGTCTAGGAGTTAAATCTTACAGTGAACTATGATTGTGTTACTGCACTCCAGTCAGTGCGACAGGGCAAGACCTTGTCTCTAAAAAAAATGAATGAAATGAATGAATGAATCAGTAAATGAATGAATTAATAAATATGTATATTACAGGACAAATAATTGAGTAGCAATGAGTTCTAAGACACTGCTATATTGTTGGGTGGTGGAAATAGGGTAGAGATGGAGATTGTTATATTCACAAAGGCACAGAAATTATGAGATGAGGGTGTTATAAAATGAATGAGTGTCATAACATCAATTAGATAATTGTGCATTAATTGCAGAATATATTAAACAAGGTAAAAACTGAATACTACAAGGAAGAAATGATAAAATAAATGGTAAGAAGATGATGGCATAGATTACAAAAATGGATAAATTATTGCATCAAATTGTCCAGAATCATTGCCAAGATACAGTGGAGATTTTTTAAAATGCTGGTCTCTTTTCCTGACCCCAATATCTGGAAAGAAAGAGGCACAGGGCTGTCTTCAAAGCAGAGTGTCAATGCTAGATGAATCAACTGTATAGCAAAATGCTCAAATCAAAAAGGACAGAGACAGAAGGAAAGAATAAAACCAAGCATCCTTTAAGGTCAGCCAAGGAGAATCCATGCTTATAGAGTCTTCACTTTGGTCAGTTACACAATTCCACCAGTTACAAATTGTTATATGCTATTGTCTTTTTCCAGTCAAGCTGTGAGTTACAGCCATTTCTACTTAAAACGGAATCCCTGTGCACAGAGATAGCATAGTGAATGCCCCTTAGAGAAGGTTTAATCTGACATTCTCTCTTTAGAAAAAAGGAAATCAAGGCATCAAACACTTAAATGACTGACTTGAGATGCTAGAATTAACTATTGTTACAGCTACAACGTCCTAGCATCAGAGTTGAATTCATTTCACTATATCTTGTAGTCTCCTGGCTTTTAAACATCTAAAATATATTTCACTAAACAATTTTCTCTCCTGGAGTTGCAGTTATGCTTTTGATGAACTGCTTTTTTCCCCAGAGGAAGTAAAGTGCTGCTTAGGTTTTAGAGACAGTAACAATATGCACATGTATATAATTTAAATCATGCTTTGTTATTTACTGAGAGCATGCATATGCATAATTTTATTCTCTTACTATAATAATTCTGAGACTGCTGAACATACACTCTCCTCAGCTTGTTAATGTCCCATCTGCAGATTTAAACTGGAAAATACTTGAATAGAAAAGGCAAAGGGCCTTTTTTTCCTTTTTCACAAAAGGGTGAAAGTAGGGCTAATTATTCTTCCTGGTATCTAGAACCTTATAGTATTTACTGTCTCAGCAGATCTCTGGTGCCTTCAGGAAGGTATAAATATAGGGGGTGTGTGTGTGTGTGTGTGTGTGTGTGTGTGTGTGTGTGTGTGTATCTTGCCCTACTTTTATGGTAGTTTTGGTTGAGGGTTGGTCTGAAACACCTGATTACCATCACCAGAAGCAGAAAATGTCCTGGATTATTTTTAAAAAGAAAACATTGAAATAAAGTGATTATCCATAGGTGAACAGTTAAATTGTATTGCACCAAATATTTTCAAATATTGTATAGCTATTAAAAGAATTGTTGAAATTTATATCCTGGAAAATATTTAGGATATATTAAAAGTGAAAATTCATTTGGAGAAATGTATGTGATGGAATATATTTTTGTAGAAAAATAAAGAAACAGAAAGG
Source organism: Cephalopachus bancanus (assembly GCA_027257055.1). Lineage (NCBI taxonomy): Eukaryota > Metazoa > Chordata > Mammalia > Primates > Tarsiidae > Cephalopachus > Cephalopachus bancanus. The sequence continues at coordinate 74,472 of JAPVLO010000961.1, read as the reverse complement.
AAGGCAGGCAAGAAAGAAGGGAAAAACCCTGTATAATATATGTGCATCTTTATATGCATGGGATGCAGAAAGATACACGCAACTGTTTACATTGATGACCAAGGAGTTGGAATTTGAAGAAGAAAAAGCAAAACACTACGTTTCTTAGAACTGCGAAATTGGATATCAAAACCTGTGATAAATAGACAAATGGGAGAAAGTTGATTAGACCCAAAGGATTGAGAATCTCTTAGAAGAAAAGATCTGACGAGTGCTAGCATCAACCTTCTTTTCATCCCTCATTTTATTTTATTTTGTTTTCATTTTGCTTCCCCTTCATTACTCTTTACACCCTTCCACTAACATAGAACCAAGGGAAATATTGATAAATACAATAACGACCTCTAAATTTAAATGGCCAATAGACCTCCCTCTAATATTGTTACAAAGCAGTAACATCTTTTCAACATTTCCAGAATTTATTTACAAATGTGTTCACAGTGTCATGAATCCTAGCTTCAGTCATTTCTGTTGTTGGTAGTGATTTAAAAAAAGAAAAAGCTCATAGATGTAGAATGGGCAAGGATGCATGAGTAGAAACATGAGTGGATAGAGGTGTGCAGGGAGTGACAGGTGCAGGTAGCTGAGCTGGTCAGTCAGGCCTGTTGGACAAGAGGTTTAAAGCAGACAGATTTGGTTATCCTGTCTAGATAACATGTTTTACCCAAAGCGTTCCTAGTTCAATACTGTGTATATGTCTGGGACCACAGTAAGTCTTAGGAAGTCAGAGTAAATACCTATACATAAAATAAGAAAATCTTAGCCGGGCTCGGTGGCTCAGACTGTAATCCCGCGCCTTTGGGAGGCTGAGGTGAGTGGATTGCCTGAGCCCGCGGGTTCGAGACCCACCTAGGCAGCAAGACCTCATCTCTACAATAGAATCAAAAAATCAGCTGGGCGTGGTAGCGCATGCCTGTAATTCCCGCTACATGGAAGGTTGAGGCGGAAGGATTTCCGGAGCCCAGCAGGTCGAGGCTGCGGTGACCGGGAGCGGCCACTGCACTCCAGGCTGGGCGACAGAGTGAGACTCCAACTCAAAAAAAAAAAAAAAAGGAAAGAAAAGAAAAACTTAATGTGGGGAGGAAGGTGTAGGTTGGCTAATTCAGTACCCCTGGACCCCATTCTCCCATTCCTTGCCTTTTTTAGTGTTGGGCGCTGGAAAGCAAAATTCTCTAAATCATGGTCTCAGTTGAAAACTGTTGCCCTCTTCTGGCCTGTGTTCCCAGATAAAGTCCTGGGAGAGTTTTGCTTTCCAAGAAAGCCTTTCTAGGAGAAAAAGCCAGGTCCTTTCTCAATCCCTTTGCTTGAAACAAAGGTACAGTAACTAGTAGTCAGAGGCCAGCTGTCAGCATAAAAGAAAAAGACCCATAGGTAGGAAGGACTGGGAAACAGAAATATGGAAGGAATCTGGTTCACCGATGGTGTGGAACTAACATGCTGCTGAGGTCATGGCCCCTTCCTGGTTCAAACCAGGGTTGTAGAACTTTCCCTTATTTTCAACTAAATGCCGTGTTTACAAAGGGCCTCTTAGGATATGTAGTGTCTCTAGCAAGACAACTTTGTAAGAGCCTAACAACTGAAGTTCTTGGAGGGACACAGCTCATTCAATAAGTATTTATGTGCCAGGTACTGTTTTATGTACTTTATAAACATTGATCTTTTAATCCTCATGGCAACCCTATCAGATAGGTACCATTACTGTCCCCATCTTATAGATGAGGGAACTGGGACCCAGAGAGATGGACTAACTGGGCGAACACAGAGCCATATCTCAGACCCAGGCAGTTTGGCACCGGTAACTTTGATGTTAACTATCCCACCATGCTCTTTCCTAAAGGTTCTTGTTGAGTATGGGATGACTAATGGGAATAAAAAAATGTATCATTATGTTGACATGATGTTCTCTTATTTTAGAGTTCTCTTATCATCTTTTGTATTCTTTTTATTTAAAAAATCTAAAATTTCTAAGCAGGCTTTCATGGACCTTCTCTTGATCTTATTTTCCTTGTCCTTCTTAGTATATTCTTAAATTCCTCAGTTATATTTGCATGTATAAATACCACAGTGGGAAGTTATCTGGGCTACAAAATTAGGAAATGGAAAGGTGACCTGAAGGGGATCAGGCATTTATATTGGATGTGGCAGCAAGAATTATAGGGAGGCAACATTAGAATCACCAAGGAAGTCTCTTAAAATTTTATATTAAAGTGGCAAATTGCAATTGTATGTATTTGTGGACTGCAAAGTGATGGTATGATGTATGTATGCCATGTGGAATAACCAAATCTAATCAATATATCCATCACTTCAGATACGTGTCATCTTCTGTGGTGAGAACACTAGTGACACCTGTCACTATATTAGAGGATATGATCAATTTTTAGGAATGACCACTCTGAATTCCTTAGGGAAATAAAGGATAAATTATATTGTCCCCAGCTTCACGAGTGATTAGGGATTCTGTCTCTGGGCCAAAGGTGATTAAAAAGACAAAAGATCAGGATGAGTAAGTACAGTTGATTGACTGGATGTGTTTCTGAAGGCTGAGTTTTTCTTCAGGGTATTTTCAGCGTTTGAAATGCTGTTAGGGGGTAAGATATAGCTGAATATTTTTAGTCAGCTAGTCAGGAGGCTGCAGGCTTTCTCTGAGTCTTATTTTTTTGTGCATTCTATTCCCTGCACAGTTTTGCAGTGATGAAAGTGGTCTTTCTTTGGCATTCCTGCCAATCCTTCCCTACTCTTAGTCAGTGCCAGTAAGTGAAGTCCCCTCTGGGTTTAATCCTAATAAGGAAGCTTTGAGTGTGTTTGGGATGCCAAAGCTTCTTGCTTACATACAGTACAACTTTTGATTCTTGGAAATGAGATAGCTTAAAGTTTTCAAGGTTGTCACAACTACTTCTTGCAGAGTACGTATTCATCATTTTTGAAAGATGGGGAATTTGAAACACAGGTTCCTGGTATCCTACCTTTAAACCAACCCTGAAGAAAGTCACTAGTGTTGCCTGAATTGTTGGTACCGCTTGAATCTGTTAGCTTTGATTTCTGCATCACTCACAGTGGATCTCAAACAATGTCTTGGGAGCTCTTTCTAACTCGACTGCCCCCGAATCTTGTGACCAGGAATTTCTTCCCCTTGATATTTACTTGGGTAGGAGCAGTTGAGTTAGAAAGAGCTCCCAAGACATTGTTTGAGATCCACTGTGAGTGATGCAGAAATCATAGCTAACAGATTCAATTGGTACCAACAATTCAGGCAACACTAGTGGCTTTCTTCAGGGTTGGTTTAAAGGTAGGATACCAGGAACCTGTGTTCATTTGCCACTTTTGCTGATTTTACTTCTCCTGGTACATAGCCCTTTAGGGTGGTGTTCCACAAAATCCCTGTAAGCCAGAGGAATAAAAAAGGAATCTTGTCTCAGAAAAAACACTGAACCCAGTAAGGACTCACTTGAGAAAAACTGCATATTGCAATCAAAATCACAAGCCATATTTCTACATTCCACCTGGCTTGTTTCAGGTTTCCAATGAACTGATGTTTCATTTTCACTGACAGAACTGAATTTCAGCTTTTATGTACTGTTATCGAGAGATGGCTGTTTATTGCCATTGTCTAGTCTGACTGGGCTTTGCTCGTGGCATTCTAGTATTAAATATTTTTAGCATCACCCTTGGTCAAGTAATTGCACTGTGTCACTTGCTTTCAGTCAAGGTTAAGTGTCTGTGACCTACCTGAGGTGCATTGTCATGACTTAAGGCTTCTGTCTGGGGCTGAGTTCATAGAAGCTTCTCTGCATTATAGATAACTTATTCCAATCTCCTCATGCCCAATTTTCCCCTTGACCAATCATTTAGTACCTAAGCTTTTAAAATGGGGCATGTCTATTTGAACACAGTAGTTAAAGGAAGGAATCTTGTCATCTTGTCACCACCCTTCCAAACCTTCATCTTTAGTACCAAGGCAGGATGCACCCTAGTCCCGGTGCTCCCCTTGGGGTCAGTGTGAGGCTGTGACTGTAGTCTTGATGGACATTAACTAAGCTGCTTTCGTACCACGTACACCTGCTCTGGAGAGAGGCAACCTGTGTTAGGTCTCAGTCAGCCTGTTAGAATACGATGTTCCAGTTGTGGGCAGTTGAGCCTGCCCCAAGTCCCTGGTCCTCTAAAACAGTTTCCTACTATTGCATCATTAAAAACAGCATTCGTCCCTTTTAAGACTAACTCATCAGAAATGGAAGCTCATTTGTTACCATTCTCCTGTGTCTTTCTTCTTTTCTGTGATGTTACGGAGAAGCACAGTTTACAGATTATAAGTATGGATTCTGGAGTTGCATTGGCTTAGTTCCAATCCCAGCTCCCTCCCTTAGGGTCACAGGACCTTAAACAAGTCACTTAGCCTTCTCTGCCTCACATTTTTTTACCTGTGAATGAGGATTGTAAAAGTATTGCCTTAAGGCCTTCTAAGTAACACTACAGATGTGCTCATTAAATTGAATAAAATGCCACAGTACTAGCCTCGCACCTTTTTCTTTAGTAGTTAGCAGTTGTTGATACAACAAGATTATTTTGATTTTATTAAAACTAAAGTTTTCCCATATTCACACTGCTATGGTATGATATGGAGAATTTGAGATGGAGAAGCTTTCTAATAGCAGATTAGTATAAGCACAGTAATGCATGTTTTGGTTGTACTTTGCCTACACATACTGGTTGATTGCAGAACTGCATACCATCCTATCTAAAATTGTGCTTCCCATCAATTGCAAAGGGGACCCGAAAACCTGGAATTTATTTATAAAAATTTGTATGTTTATTCTTACATGTTTAAACTTCAGTCACCTTCAAAATGCTCTCCGTTTAATGCAGTACACCTATTGAGATGCGTTGCCACTGCTCAAAACAGTTTTTTAACTCATCAACTTTGATGCCTTTTAGTTCTTCTTCTGTTTTTTTGTTTCACCTTTTCCACATTGGCAAAATGTTTTCCTTTAGGAACTTTTTTCATCTGGGGAAACAAACAAACAAAAAAATGGTTGCTGCAGGTGAGACCAGGTGAATAGGGACGGCAGAGCACAGGGGTCATGCTATTTTTGTTCAAAAACTGCTGAACACTCAGTGCGGTGTGAGCAGGTACACTTGTAAATCACCCATCATTAAATGGGCAAACACATTGAAAGAATCTCCAAGAAAAAAAAAAACTTACTGAAGACAAATGCAGCCTCTCACAACATTGCTAACCGTTACACTGATGCTGATGGGTTCATAGAATACTTATCTAGCTGAGGGAAGCCTGTATTTCTAGGGGCCTGCCCTCCAAAGGATAATTCTGGTTTTTTGGGGGGAGGGCGGTTCCCTCCTCATATTACATAACTTTATACTCGCCGTGTAAAATATCAGGATTACATTATTCTATGCACTTTGTTTCCTTTATGGTCATTGATTATCTTAGTTTATCCACATACTCTAGGAGAAACTGATGTGAAGATCAATTTACATCAGTTGTATGTCTGTCCAAAATGATAGTTCTTTGAGGTAAGCATCTTTTTGAAGAACTGATTAATCTGTATTTGTCTTACTCCAGAGCCTCCATCTTAAAACTGCTCAAGTGTATACCTTTTAAACCTTTGATTAAAGGGTTTTACTTCTGCTGGCATTTCTGTAAATACTCACATTTCACAAGGAGACACATAGTTGTTAGATTTTTGAACACTTTAATGACTGCATGGTTTTTCATTGTGTGATCATCGAAATCTTAACTGCACCTAGGACATTTTGCTGAGAATTTCACACACTACTTTTCTGGATTTCCACAATCTGTTTGGTAGGTTCTATTAAAATTTCTGAGTTTTTTATTAAGGGGGTTTTTTTTTGAGTCAGAATCTTACTCTGTCACCAAGGCTGGAGTGAAGTTGCATGATCTTGGCTACTGCAGCCTCAACCTGCTAGACTCAGGCTATCTTTCCACCTCAGCCTTCCAAGTAGCTGGGAATACAGGTGCACGCCACCACAGCCAGCTATTTTTTTGATTTATTGTAGAGACAAGGTCTCACCATGTTGCCCAGTCTGATCTTGAACTTCTGAGCACAGGTAATCCTTTTGCCTCAGACTCTCAAAGTACTGTAATTACAGGCATGAGCCATTTCACCCGGCCCAAAATTTCTGTTTTATAGATGAAGAATCTGTGACTAAACAGCTCAGAGGTCACTTTTTCAAGGTCAAATAAAAGTAATGGACCTAGGATTGTACTTGTGTGGTCTGTAAGCTCCATGAGAACAGGGATGATCTCATTTTGCTCATACCTGGGATCTAACACAGCAACTAGCCCATCTGATATACTCAGTGATAAATGAATGAATGACCAACCTCCCTGCACCCCCCAAAAAATCTCAAACTCCCCAACTTAGTATCAATAGCAAGATAAGAATATCTTAATATCTTAAAGTATTAATGATTTTTCTATCTGGCACTCAGAACTCTGTTACCTTTTGAGACATGGCAATTTATACACATAAGTATTTGCATAGAATAAAATTTGTTTAAAATAGATATTTAATTGTATTATGAACTTGCCTTTAATTGATATTCTTTTCTATTTTAAGTTAGCCTTTAACTTTCCTAGTTTGTCTATCTTTTATAAATCATGGTTCCTTAAATTGAAGGCAGCAAACCATCAGGGGCCTAATTAAGGCTGCTTAGTACATTATAATTGCACTGCTCATTTTATGTGTTTTATTTCAGCTAACTTACCCCAGGAAATGTTTGATTCATATTCATCTTGTCTTCCAATAAAATATCCTAGGTCCGTCTTTTGTGTTTATTTTGCTAATGCATCCATGATAGTCTATCATTCCACATATGAATAGCAACATGTTATTTTCACTAGCTTCCATGTTTATTAATTTTTTCTCCATTTCTCAATTTTGCCAAACTATATTTTAGTCTTTGCCTCTATCACGTTTCAGTCCTTCTTAACTTTATGTGAGCTCAAGATTTAATGAGTTTATTTTCTTCTTTAGCCTCAAAACTATTATTAAAAATTCTGAAGTTTATGCAATTGCGTGTTTTCCCAATTTGACTTGAGACCATATCCTTTGATGTTGTTATTTTTAAGCCTTTACATGCTTTAATATTAATAGCAATTTAATCCATTTTTGGGGGGGGTGAAATGTGGAAATTTTATTTAGTTTTTTTTTTTTGTTTGTTTGTTTTTTTTTTTTTTGAGTTGGAGTCTCACTCTGTCGCCCAGACTGGAGTGCAGTGGCCGCTCCCGGCCACCGCAGCCTCGGCCTGCTGGGCTCTGGCGATCCTTCCGCCTCAGCCTTCCGAGTAGCCAGAATTACAGGCATGCGCCACCACACCCAGCTGATTTTTTTTTTGATTTATTGTAGAGATGAGGTCTCGCTGCCCAGGCGGGTCTCGAACCCGCGGGCTCACGCAATTCACTCACCTCAGCCTCCCAAAGGCGTGGGATTACAGGCTGAGCCACCGAGCCCGGCTGGAAATTTTATTTAGGATAACATATTTATTTCATGAGTTAGCCCCTATTAACCAAAAGAAAACAAAATGTACATTGTTTCTTATTTATTTTTTCTCTCTCTGATTATTTGTATAAAAAAGTTAAAATAATGTAGTAGATTGTCTCATACTGAAACTCAAATAACTTCTTGACCTCAAGTTTATATCCATTTTAAACAGACAAAAACTACTCTTCTTTTGCTTGGTGATGCTTCGAACTGTGACATGCAAAATTAACTGTAAGCATTTTAAAAGGTGTGTTGTAATTTAGACTATATATTGGTTTGTTATTCAACTCTTGCTCTTTGTTCTAGGTGAACCTAACCCTCCTTGGTTAGGGAGAGCAAAGAAATCTCCCAGTCAGCTCAAACAAGACATTTCTGCATTTTCTACTTTCTTATTTTCTCCCATAGCTGTGCCACCCTCTAAAAGGAGACAAGTTGGATTCCATGCATGATTTATCATTCACCGGCAGTATAATTTAAATTAATGGAATAAAACAACAGATATATGCCTTTATGAAATCCTCTCAAATGCACGGGCCCAGACACAAATGAGTGCTTTTGCCCTTAATTGAGATTTTTCTCTCCTTCAGCTTTCACTTTGCTGTGTAGCAAAAACTAACCTCCCACACCCCTTGGGCCCTTTGCCAACATAAAGCTAGCCGGACTGTTGTCTTTTACTACCTCTGATTATTGCTTACTTCATTTGCAGGTTTTTCTTTTCTCATAATGTTGGTACCATAAGAAAGGGCTCCTATGAAGCAAGTGTGCTTTATGCCTTGCTTTAGCATTTATTAAACCCTATGTCTACTTGGTGAAACTGTCACTTGACTCAACTCTCCTGTTGTTTCAAGTATGCAAAGTTTTCTGCAGTTCTGCCTATCAGTCTCCTTGTTTTCTTTGTGTCTCTCGGTTCTCTCACCAAGATTTATGAATTTACCCTCTTTTATTTTAATAACTAACTTTGCTTTCATGTCTTCATGCTGATCCATAGATATCTCCCTTGAATTCTCTTTCTGAGCAGTGTTGTTATTTAGCATTTTCCTACCTTTTACATCTACTTTTTAATCTCTGCTAAAAAGAAGAATATTTGTAATCTCCCCTGTCGATCTTGATCTCATTTCATTTGCTTTTTATAGTATTTTATTTTAATCATAAAATAAGAGCAGGGGCTTGTATAGCACAGCTCTGATCCAGGCCCTGTTCTCTTATTATTTTATCTTTTTAATATTATTATTTCAGAGATAGGGTTTAGCTCTGTTGCCCAGGCTAGGGTGCAGTGGCACAACCATAACTCACTGTAATCTCGACCTCTGGCCTCAAGAAATTCTTCTATCTTGGCCTCCCAAATTGCTGGGATTACAGGCATGAGTCACCATTCCTGGCCTCTCAGCCTCTGTTTCAAATGCCTTGATATACTGCCCCTCACAACAGCCCTCCCTACCCGAATAGGTACCATTATTATGTAAATGTAACAGATGTGGACATTGGAGCACAGACATGTTAAATAACTCCTTAAAATCCTACCAGGACTACTATCTGGGCACATTTGGCTTGAGTCCATGCTTATCACCGCTATATATACAACAGAATAATAATGATCCTCTTATTATATTTCCCATTAAGCATTGTAAATATCAAGTCTACCAGTCCTTCTTTTGGAAGGATGCCAGTCTGTTTCATACCTAGTCACTATGCTCAGAAACGATCTCTTTTAGCTGCCGTGGAAAACTTTAACCTGATTGTTTCATGTTCTGTGTGTTTTTCTGTTCTCAGTCTTTCCTAGTTGATTTCCTCCAGCCTTTTTAATTGTTGTCACTTTGTTTATACTTTATTACTCAGAGCTAAAATATAAATTTTCCTAGTTGCATTTGCCTGTGGTGAAGTCTGTGGATATTAATAATAAAGTTCTGATTTTAAAAGTTGTGAAGAGTTTTAACACCCAGGTTGGTGGGGGGATGGAATCTCTAAAACAACAACCTGTGGTTTGAACAATTTGTAATCCTCAGAGTCTCAGTAACTTTCACTAATCTGCCATGGAGACCACCATATCGTTTGTCTTGTGCCATACCCAGTGTTTTCCTTCTTGAGGGGGACCAGCCAGTTTAATTCCTACTAATAAGGAGTCAGGCTGGAGTCTTTCTTTTTGCTTACCATTAGCTTAGACAAGGGGGTTTCCAAGCCATAATTTTCAGATGAGGCCACTTGCTTTTTCTGGACTAATCTTTTGTTCAGTGTTGTCATTCCCATTTGAAATGGAGATGAAAGAGAGACTTCCCTTCTCCCAAAGCTGAACCACACTCTTGTATCCCTCATGCATGGAGAACTAGGTTCCAACTAAACCTGTGTAAGCCTTGGTGTTATGGAATGATGTTGCATTTGTTTTATTTTCACAAACAATTGTTACCCTAGGTGAGAAAACAATATCCTGAGGGTTTTGACAAAGCGCCTTCCAGGTTGATTGGTTTTCCTGGTGTTTCTGTGATGATCACGGGAACAATGGTGTCATGGCTTGCTATGTCTCCACATTGGCCTCCGGTGCCTGAGTGGCTACCAGACTGATTCTGTTACCTCCTACTCTCAAATGTAAGCTTGTGCCTACTTGTCATAGGGCAAAATCACCAGGCTACTTTCTTCTTGGTGAGTAAAGTCAGACAACAAATAACACTTCTACCTGGTGACTTGCTTCAAGATTTTCCATACAGAGCCTCAACAAATTTTGTTCAACTTTGAACAGCCCCAGATGTTATCTTTGATCTCAGATGATTCTCAGTTTTGGAAGCCAAGCAACCATATATAAGTCTATCATTAAAAGCAAATGGAAGACCAGGTGTGGTTGCTTATGTCTATAATCCCAGAATTTTGGGAGGCTGAGGTGAAAGAATTGCTGAAGCCCAGAAGTTTGAGACCAGCCTGAGCAACATAGTGAGACTTCATCTCTACAAAAAATTAGCTGGGCATTGTGGTACAAACCTGTAGTCCCAGCTACTTGGGAGACTGAGGTGGAAGAATTGCCTAAGTCCAGGAAATAAAGGCTGTAGTGAACTGTGGTGGTGCCACTGCATTCCAGCCTGAATGACAGAGTGAGACTCCAACTCAAAAAAAAAAAAAAAAAAGGTAAATGGGGCCTCTGTACTTTGGTTACAGAAAACATGGTGAGGAACATTCTCTACCCATCATAGCTCTTGGATGCTCCCAGTACCATTAAGTTATTCCTCGACACTTTGCTACATCCTCAGAGATTTTTCTATCTCATGAGAATATAAATAACTCAGAGAGTTACAACCATAAATGTTTTAAGGCAGATAACTAAATATTTGCATAATTAAACATGCAGTGCCTGCAACTTCAATTGTGCATTCTGTGCACAGCCACCACCAAAATTTGTTTTATTTACCAAGTAAAATTTCTCTTCAATTGAATCAAAACACAGATAAAGAAAATCGTAAGCACTAAGAAGTATGCATTCCCTCTTTCTATATTATGTCCTCTGTATTCTCTACCTTTAAAAAAATAATTAGGTTTAAATATGAAAAGTCTCCAGATATCAAAATGTCTAAGTCGTTTTTCTATACACTTCACAATAATTAATCTTGTTATGAGTAAATAAATCACAGATTTTTGTTTAAATGGAAGGTAAAGTCTAAGCATTCGTTAATATTCATTCATTTTGGAAATACAAAATGGGTCTCCAAAGAGTTAAACCAATTCCTGCTCTTAAGGGGGTCTTATTCTTTAAATGGGAATAAAATGAAAGTAAATAATAATATAATGGAATGTGATTAATACTACAAAAGAAGGAATAATTAATTAATCCCATGGCATTGGTAAAGACTCGCCAGATGATGTGATTTTCACTCTTTGCAAGATTGTTGAGATTTTATGGTCTTAGAAGTTGGGAAATAAGTTTAGGCCTGAGAATACCCAAGGGCCAAGGATTGAAGGGGAAAAGTCCCCACAAGTTTCAAAAGGGCCTCTTTGCCTGGCTCCTGCTGATCCCCACTGCTTGGAACAAGTGCCCAGTAGTGCTTAATTAATATTTATAATCAATATTTAGGTAAAAGTGTATGTTAATCATTCTTTGTGGGAGGAGGTGATGGGAATTGAGACTGTGAAGGAGGTTGAACTGTTGAGTGTAGGGAGTGCTACTATGCTAAGGGGGATGGATGGACTTTGACTTTGGAAGGTGTGAGCGTCTTTGAAGATTTTAATTGAGGGTGTGGCATTGATTAAATGTGTGTTTTAGAATAATAGCTGTCCACAGACTGGAGAATGGATTGGGGAGGTAGGAGAGACCAGAGGCAAGGAAGTAGTAAGAAGCTGTTCAGTGAAAGGGGGGGATGAGTTTAGGGGATAAACTAGGGACACAGAATTAATGAAATGTAATGACTAGATTTGGAAAATAAGAAAACAGAAGAGGATTCTCAGTTTGGGAAAAATTGAAGTAGGGGTACTTTGAGCCATTTTGGTTGAAATGTCTAGAAGACAGTTAGGAAGTGGTGGGTGAAATCAATCTGGAATAAACTTGGGTCTTGTTACCTCGTTCTTGTTACTACCCCCTTACCAGGCATAACGTGCACATTAAATGGTCAACACCTTGAGAACACCCTGGTTTATTGCTATATGATGCTTAGCACTAATATAATTCTCAACACTATAATTTTTGTGCTCTTTGTGTGGCAAGAGGTAGGCTTTGTTTAAACTTTTTCTACATTTATGGAAAAATAAGTTTGTATTTTAGGTGGTGTTTTAAGATTAGACTAAATAGAGTCATCCCATAGATTAAAAGTTAATTATATACTATATGGAGGAAAGGCAGGAAGTGTTTTTGCCCATTTGTTGTCAGACTTAATGAATTGCATGAATGGAGCAAGTATTGAGATTTAGTGGCAGAAATCAAATAGAAATAGACATTGCTTCTTATTGTGTTATGGTTCTTTTAAAATATCTTTCATACTATAAAAGTTATACATGCTCACTTCATAGAATTCATGAAATATTAGAAGAGAGGTATACGAATCCAACAATAACCAGGACTAACATTTTTATGTATTAAATTGTGATATTTTAAAAATTATGTATTTTATACAAGCAAGCAAATTTTACATAGTTACTATGTAAACCCTATTTCACATCTACTCTTGAAGAGCTACATTATATATGTTTCTATTTTATTAAAAATTTCACTGAAATTCTTTGTACACACATAAGACACATAAAATCCAATTGCTGTGCCTTACCGGTTTTTCTTTAAGGTTGGGAATTTTTTTTTGACAATTTGTAGCATATCCATAATTCTTTCATTCCAGTAATACTGTTATTATCTATCAAGCTTTTACATTTTTCTATGAGACTCTGACAATAAGCTTTATGAATTATTGCTATTTGTAAGTCTTATACTGTATTAAGGACTTAGTGCTCAAATCATCTTTAGTCAAGTATTTTCATTATAATCTTTCTTAAACACTGTTTCTCAGTCTCATTTCTCACCCAAAGGTTCAAGGTGTACATCAGCATAATTTAAATCTAAACATAATGTGGTATATCTATTCTTTATTTCTTTTAAAAATGAGTTCTTTGGTGTTTCCAATTTGTTTTCCTTTAAGAATTTTTTTACTACAAAAAACCCTTACACATTTGCAATTTATTCCAATAAAATAGAAAATAAAATTTATTCTAGTAAGCCAGAGTTGTTCTCAAGATAATAGCCTTTTAATATGCTTGTATACTCCGATTTATTTCAGTGAGATTTAAAATAAAAATTGCTTTCTCTGTCGTTTATTGTCATTATCAGTAGAATTAAAGGCAGTCAATTTTTTTTCCATTAAGCATTTCTTTATTTTGGGGGATATGACCTGGTATAATTGGGGGAAAAAACTGTTTTACTATTAACCCCCAAATTCTGAAAGTCTTCTGTTAGAGTAGGCTAAATGTGAAAAAAATCAGGAATGTATTTTTAGACTGCTATTCTTGCATCTTGTGATATATGCTATTCATTTCTAGTATATAGTCTTATATCTTTTTGTCCACATTCAGATTTATGCATACTATGGGTTTTCGTGAGTGTTTTTTTTTTTTTTTTTTCTTTGATTTGGAATCTCACTCTTGTTGCCTGGGCTGGAGTGCAGTGGAACACTCATGTCCATCGCAGCCTCGACCTGCTGGGCTTAGGCAATCCTTCCACCTCAGCCTTCCAAGTAGCTGGAACGACAGATGCACACCATCACACTCCGCTAGTTTTTGTGATTTATTGTAGAGACGAGTTCTCACCAAGTTGCCCAGGCTGGTGTCAAACCCCCTCAGGCAATCCTCTTACCTTGGCCTCCCAAAGGGCTGGGATTACAGGCTGAGCTACCATGCCTGGCCATGAGTATTTATTTACCAAGAGAATTTATTGTCCTTGATCAACTTTTTGGCCTTTTTTTCCATAATGATTATACTCTATACCAGGGATTAGCAAAATTTTTCTGTAAAAGGCTAGTGTCTTCGTTAGGACTGCTGTAATGAAATATCATAAACTAGGTGACCTATGAACAATGAACATTTATTTCTCACAGTTCTAGAGACTGGGAAGTCCAAGATCAAGCCTCCTACTGATTCAGTGCCTGGTGTGGACTCCTTTCTCATAGAAAGCTCCTCCTCACTTGTCAAAAGGGACAACAAGCTTCCTTGGGGCCACCTTTATAAAGTCACTAATCTTATTCATAAGGGCTCTGCCCTTGTGACCTAATCAGCTCCCCAAAGGTCTTACATCCTACCTCAGGGATTAAGATTTCAATATATCAATTTTGAGGAGGTACATAATTTCACACTGCCAGAGAATAAATATTATAGACTCTGTGGACCGTAAGGTCTTTTAACAACCACTCAGCTCTGCCTTTGTAGTGTGAAGGCAGCCATATAGAGTATGTGAGTGAATGTAGATGGAATGCATAATAAAACTTGATTTACAAAAACAGGCAGTCATGTGTTCTATAGCAATAAATAATGGAAAAAAAAGCAAAAAATATTAGGATAACATGACTCATCTATTAAAGATGCTTTTCATTTTTATTGTTTTCATTTGTTGTAACTCAGAATGAATGGGTTTATTTGATTGCTGCATTTTTAATAATGGCAAAAAATGTATTCAGTTTTAGTATACTTATGTAAATATCTTCTTTTCCGTATCAGTCTCTTGTATTATTATTTTCTGTGATCTATGATTTTCAATTGTTAAAGATTATTGGAACATGGAAGCTGATTTTGAACAGCACCAAAATTAACTCAAAAATTTTTGGGGTATTTGTTAAACAGAATATATATTTAACAAATGAAGCCATCAGTGAAGAAATTAGCATTCACAGCCTTCATCTTGCAATGGATTTGGAATTGGATCAAGTATAGATTGTGAGAGCACTTGAGAACTACTTACGTAATCTACCTTTGTAAACCTGAAATTTTACATTTCTTTTCCAAAAACATGGCCCTCATTTGAGGTGGATAAACTTTTCTTTCCATTCTTTTTTTTTTTTTTTGAGTTGGCATGTCACTCTGTCACCCAGACTGGAGTGCAGTGGCTGCTCCCGGCCACCGCAGCCTCGACCTGCTGGGCTCTAGCGATCCTTCTGCCTCAGCCTTCCAAGTAGCTGGAACTACAGGCATGTGCTACCATTCCCAGATAATTTTTTGATTTTATTGTAGAGATGAGGTCTCACCTGCCCAGGCAGGTCTTGAACCCACGGGCTCAGGCAATCCACTCACCTCAGCCTCCCAAAGGTGCAGAATGACAGGCTGAGCCACCGAGCCTGCCTGTGGATAAACTTTTCTAGAGGTTTCACTTGGGGCCCTTCCCAATGCTGTCTGACTCTGAGAGAGAGAGAGATCATGTTTTCGTATGCTGGGTATATTTCAATGAATGCTCTACATTCTCATTATTAACAAAGCATGCTTGCTCAGAAATAATGAATACAAGGGGATCCCCCCAAAACCCAGAATTAATTTAAAAAAAATTGTTTATTCTTACCTGTTTAAACTTCAGTCACCATCAAAGTACTCTGCCATACACTTATCAAGGTGCTTTTTTCACTACTCAAAACAGATTTTTGTTTGTCAATTTTGATGCCTTTTAGCGCTTCTGCCATTTTTTTGTTTAATATTTTCCACATGGGTGAAACATTTCCCTTTAAGGACTTTTTATCCCAGGAAACAACAACAAAAAACTTGCTTGGGCAAGATCAAGTGAATAGTGAGGATGGGACATGGGGGTCATGTTTTTGGTCCAAAACTCCTGAGTACTAGGTGTAGTGCTGGCTGTTGCTGTCATGGTGGAAAAACCAGTCACCTGTTGGCCACAATTCCGGATGTTTCTTCTGCCAATCATGACACAACCTTCTCAAAACTTCCAGATACAAACTGTGGTTGACCTTTTGATCCGGAAGAACAAATTCCAAGTGTACTACAAGGGGCCCACCTTCCAAAAGATAATCCTGATTTTGGGGGGGGTCACCCCTCATATATATTTAGCTTTTCAAGTTCATGCTAAAAATTCTGATGATGAAATTCATTTTTTCTTCTTTCTTTTGTAAACTTAAAGTCAATCAAAGGTATAGTCCATTTTGTCTTTTTTGATGGCTAGTACCTAAAAATATAACTATTTGTGATTGGGTTTTATACATTGTGTATTTCTATTTATGTTTGTATTATTTTGCATATTTCTCTCATTTTGCAAACTAAGAAACATTTTCTACTATAAACCTCAGGAGAATGTAATGATCTCTGTGAATTAGGATGCATTGTTGCAGAATTATACTTTCAGTGCTAAGATGCTTCCTAACTGGTCCTAACTTACCTGTCCCCCTCCCCCCTCCCTGTACATTAGGCTCACTGGGTAGGCTTTCCATTCAAGACTTCACTCTTGTATGCACCGCCCTCCCTTTTCTGAAAAGTCTGGAAGTGATCATGAGTGTATCCTCTGTGCCATACCTAAATGTTGCTTTCTATTCTACCTCCCCCAGATTTCCAGTTAAGCACTGTGTCTTGGTTGTTTGCCATTTCCTCTTTTAACTGTGATTTCATTATCTTTAGATTGCCCTTCTCTCCCAAACACCACCTGTCTCCAATCTCAGTGTCTTGTGGCAATCACCTTGAGCACAAAATAACTATATGTTGAACTGAAGGAACACGTGGAGATAAAGGAAGACATTAGTCATTGCAGACTGATTAATCATGTCTTTTCTCTTTCTTTGTTTTATGTCTAGGTATTCTTGAAATTTTACACTGTGTTGGTAGAAAGCCCAGAAGCTCTAAATATTATTAAAGAAGGACATATCAAAACCATTATTTCACTTTTAGACAAGCACGGAAGAAATCACAGGGTCAGTGAATGATTTTATTTCCCTGAATGAATTCTGGAATGATTTAAAATATATTTTGTAAAATAAGGTAACTTTTAAAAGGTGTGCCAAAATTTTCACAAGTATTTTTCATCTCTTAACGATGATCAATTTTTTTTAGTTTATTAATAGCCTTTATTAATAGTAGGGGCATAAACAGTTCTCAGTTTGTGTATGGAGAGAAGTTGGAGAATCAGTGGGAAACATACTGTAAAGTTTAAATGATTGAGTCAAATGTAATGAGAAGGAATGTGATTGCTTTGTGAAAAGTGCTACTGGTGCTTGATTCTGAAAAGGGGATTAGAATTAGTTGAAAGTAATTTCTCTCTTCAGGTTCTGGATATCTTGTGCTCACTCTGTGTTTGCCATGGGGTTGCAGTTCGTTCTAACCAGCATCTCATCTGTGACAATCTCCTTCCAGGAAGAGATCTGTTATTGCAGACGTGTCTTGTCAACCATGTTAGCAGGTACATTCAGATAAGCAATGTCCTCAAATAGGGAACATAAAAAAAGAATTCATGTTCTCTCAAAAAGACACTATATGGTCTATTTTTTATTTGGATCTTTTAATATATTTCACCAATGAATACTATGTCTTATCTTCTACCAATGATATGGGATAACAACACATGAAACAAACAAAACATGGATTTTCTACAAACACACGTATAAGAGCTTTTGTTCACATTCATATGTAGATGGTTATAATTGACATTTTCAGGAGCAAGTTGACAGTTATACAGTCTTATATAGTTATGCTTTGTACCTTCTTAAAATGTAACTGAAAACACTCTTTCATTATCATTTTGAGGTACCCATTTGTACAATAAAAAATAGAATGTCCAAAATACAATACATTCTACAATAAACAAAAAAACTGTATCTTTTGTTAGAGCTGCCTTCCAAGGTATCTAATCTTCATTGAGTACCATGTGTCAACAACTATGCTAAGTGCTTTACACATTCTATACAGTTTGTGTTTGTGCTTTCCTAGAAATGACTGTCATCCACATTTTATAGATGAGAAAACAGGACCTGGAAATGGAACTCAAGTCTAAATCCAGAGACTGAGCTCATGACCACCATGCCACACTGCCTTTTTTATCTCCCCCTAAATAAACACATAAATAAATAAATAAGTAGTAAGAAATACTGTTTATCATCAACAAAATAGTATGTGTGATAGCAGTAACTTTGGTACACTGTTATCTAGCAGCTAGCTATCCAGGAGGCGCTCACTACTTTATCCTGTTTAAACAGAAATAAAGGATTTGTTGTATATTTCTATGTTGTGTTTTTGAAACAGCATTGATTTAGGACATTCTTCATAGTTCTTTATAACAGACCTGCCCTTGAGTGATGTGTTCTGAGACCATCACTTATTCCTAGTATTATCAAAGGGAATATGTTTTCTCCTATGATGGAATTAAATACAACTCACTAAAAATTCTTCTGTTCACATCGAAGTGTGGTGAACAACAAAACTGATCCAGTCATCTTGGTTCCTTCACAAACAGTATGACCTGCTTCGGCCTCACACCCCATGTGACACAAAGCTTAGCTTAGAAAAATGTCTTCATGTCCTGGATGAATAGTAATCCATTAACTCTAAAAGCATACTATTAGCCTCTCATTTTGTGCCTTAAATATGATTCATGATATATAATATGCTTATATATAATATGCTTAAGAAAAAATAATATTAGATCCTTGAATGACATTGCCATGGAATCCCCAAAACAAATAGCATTCACGGTATGTTCACTGTAAAACTGCCTCTCACTGTGTACTACCTCAGTGGTTATGTTAATTTTGTATTGTTTAAGAAAATACATATTCAGTACGTGGCATTTTAGAGAAACAGGATTAATGTTCAAAATAGTGAGTTGTAAATGAAAACAGTGAAAGTTTTGTTTGGACCTTTCTCATATGCTATTCCTATCTCTTTAAAGCATGAGGCCCAATATTTTTCTGGGCATCAGAGAGGGTTCTGCTCAGTATAAGAAATGGTACTATGAATTGACGGTGGACCACACAGAGCCATTTGTGACAGCTGAAGCAACTCTCCTGCACATGGGCTGGGCTTCCACTGAAGGCTATTCTCCCTACCCTGGAGGGGGCGAAGAGTGGGGTGGAAATGGTGTTGGAGATGATCTCTTCTCCAATGGATTTGATGGACTTCACCTCTGGTCAGGTAAACACTGTCCTTTCTTTCACCGAGTTCTAGAAGGAGATCTTTTGTTCTTGCTGTGCATTTCTGAATGCTATTGGTGCTGCCTCTATGGGTCCATTTAAAATTCATCTCAGTTAACACCGAGATGACAAGAGCGTTGAATAAAAAGCAGAATTTCATTAGGGGAGAAAGAAAACACAATTATAGTACATTTCCAAGGGATTGTATTGCTTATGAACATACTGTATTTAAAGAGTGGCATGAATTTCTAAGCTGAATGAACCGTGAAGAACTTGTGTGTTTCCTACTTACTTTAATTGGTATATGTAAAGCTTTAGCTTCCAATAGAAAATAAACACAAAACAAATCCTGGAAAATAATTGAGAGACATAGACTAAGTTTCAGCTTCTTGGAGAATGTAAGGGCAAAAATTAGAGATTTGTAAAGTGTAATGTAAGATCAATGTAATCAATTAAACTACGGAGCGTCTTAAATAAAACATATAGTTATTTCAGCAGCTACCAACTCTCTACTTTGAAGTCTGGATATATGTTAAAAATGAGTTCTATTTATTTATTTATTTATTTTTGAGTTGGAGTCTCACTCCGTCACCCAGGCTAGAGTGCAGTGGCATGTTCACGGCCACCTGGGCTCTGGAGATTCTTCTGCCTCAGCCTTCCAGGTAGCTGGAACTACAGGTGCGCGCTACCATGGCCTGCTTATTTTTTATTTATTGTAGAGACAAGGTCTTGCCAAGTTGCCTGGGCTGGTCTCGCACCTGTGAGCTCAGGCAATAACACTCGCCTTGGCCTCCCAAAGTGCTAGGGTTGCAGGCTGAGCCACCGAGCCCAGCCTATTACTATATATTTTTAAATAGCATTATTTTCTCTGATTCCTACAGATGTATGATTTGGTTGGCTTCATGTAAAAGTTTCGCTCTTGAGCCGGGCTTGGTGGCTCAGCCTGTAATCCCGCACCTTTGGGAGGCTGAGGTGAGTGGATCACCTGAGCCCGCGGGTTCGAGACCCGCCTGGGCAGGCGAGACCTCATCTCTACAATAAACCAAAAAATTAGCCGGGCGTGGTAGTGTGCGCCTGTAATTCCGGCTACTCGGAAGGCTGAGGCGGAAGGATCGCCGAAGCCCAGCAGGTTGAGGCTGCGGTGGCTGGGAGCAGCCACTGCACTCTAGTCTGGGCGACAGAGTGAGACTCCAATGCAAAAAAAAAATGTAGCTCTTGAATATGCAGGGTTTTTTTAGATATTGGGATTCATCTAAAATTTTCCTACTGACTAATCAAAGGCAAAGAAGACTAGCCTTACAAGACCCATCAAACATAAAACAGGGCTAATGTCTATTTTATAAAATGTTTTACTATAATCCTTCAGATATTATTACCCTCTCTCTTTAGAACTTGTTATTGCTTTGCAGGAAATAGTTACTCGAATAAATGAAATGTGTTAAATTGTTTTCCCATTACACAGAGATTAGGGGAAACAACATTACTCTGATGACAAATGTGGAATTGCTTCCAATTATTTAACCATATAACACATTTCACCATTTTTGTTTTTGCATTCATTTTGAAACTTTTTCTTTTAACACATTAAAAGTACCCAGTGCTTATGGAATTCAATTGAATGCATTATAACTTTTATTACAAAGTATCTGTTAAATAGAACAATAAGAACAAAATTATTTCTGTGAATCTATGAACATGTCACAGAAAGAGGATGGTAGTTTGTGGAATTTCCAGAGAAAATCACCTTGAAATTTTATTCATTTTTTAAAATGGCAAGAAAATATGTACCATATCATGTCTATAGTTGAAAGGTATGTTCTCTTAAGCCATTGGGGTCTATTAAATGCTTTGCTAATTTTCAACTCATAGTCAACAAAGACAAATCTAAATTAGTTGAAGTCTGAGTTACCAAGGTAGCATTTGTAGTAATACACTCATAGGTGGTCTTCTTGGGGTCATTCTCCTCTTCTTTTTCTTTTTATTGGTTGATGTAGAATTTAAAGTATAAGCTGTCAGTGATTTTTAGGATGGAGTACATTCTTTACTACTGAACATTTTGTAATTGAGGAGTGACAGTATTCTTTGGGATGATGATTTGTCCCAAAGCAAAAAAAAAAGTTTAATTTTAATTGTTGCACAGTGTTGCTACATTTCCTCTCTGAGAATACATAATTGGATGTGGGGCATTTAGGACCCAGGTGTTTGCAAGGAACACAAGTTTGAAAAATCTTGGTGCTTTTAGAGAATTGACATATAGAAGAAGTATGGAAGAATATACAGGAAAGATGGGTACAGATTTCTAGTCCAGCATATAGAAATAAGACTTCTGTCATCTTCCTTTCTGGCAGAGAATAAGAATGCAATTCTCTGTGGATTCAATGTAAATTTGTGTAAATATACCTGAAAATACTACTAAGTAGATTCAGCTGTGTGGGTGCCATTGCACCTCAGGTTGTTCACTGGTGGTCTTCTCATCTGTTTCAGGCATTGCAAAGCAGTGTACCCTGGTGATTGTTAATCATTAGAATCAGCATAATAACCTTCATGATGAACAATATCTTTGGATTATAGTAAATATCTATTTAATTACATGTTTATTAGCTACAGATCTTGATACAAATAAGAAAACAGACCTTTTTCTGTGTGCTACATTGTCTTTATATTATTTTTTACACTGCCTTTATTATATTTAGGAAATTCTGCCTAAGCCACTTGCTAGTGAATTTCTTGCTTGCAGATTTAAATATTGGTAAAATTAAAGTGCCCACATTTTTAAAAGTAGATAGTCTCTACTACTGGTATTTCAAATATATTCTTGAGAAAAATCTTGCCATGCTAGAAATAAAAAGAGATATTATAAAAAAATACAAAGCATGTATTATGAAATCTATCTTTGTCTTTGCTCAAAGGGCTATGTTTGCATTTGTGAGCATGTGTGTTGGGAGACCCTTACCTTCTTTTCTTTGACAGTGTGCAATGAGAAACAAATGTCCTTGGGACTAACTAGGAAAGGAGTTCTGATATAGTCAGGAATGGGCTTAGGCCTTAGGATGGCCAGGGCAAGAAATTACATTTATTAGATATCATTGTCATGTCTCAAATTGTATCCTGCTTTACATAAGAAGTCAACTACGATCTTGTGTGAAATAAATTCAACTGTAAAGCAAAAACAAAACAAGCAGCATATAGTTGTCTCACAATAAACAATATACTGCAGGACTGATCACATTTTTTGTTTTCATTGTCCTTTTAAAAAAATTTATAAAATAAAGGAGACTTAGTATTCAGAAAAGTGTCTGACATAAAGTATCTGCTATACCTGAGATTCTGTGTTGTTTGTCAAACATTAATTTAATCATTATAGCAATTCTACAAGGTGATGGTATCTGCTGTTCTGTTTATAAGACATCAAAGTTCAGAGAGGTTAAGTACTTTTCTAACAGTCATACAAGTAGTAGGTGGTCACATAACTGTTTGAAGTAAAATCTTTCCCTGAATGTTCCTCTGACATCATTATATTTTCTACTGTAAGATAATTTTCTGCATCAAATGCCATTCATCTACATGCAGACATTTCTACATATCAGAAAGTTCATTTTACAACAAAGTTAGCATCCTGGCTCCTGAAAGAAAAAAAGCAATTTTTTTTTTGACAAAGAGTTGAACATATAACCTGAATTTGCTCTCAAGATTGAATTTATTGTAGTGCTATATTGGTTTGTCACTACATATGCAAATCTTTGACTCTTGCTGATTATGATTCTCTGAGATAAAAATGCATTACTTTCCTTAATATTTCCCCCCAATAGGTTGTATCGTTCATAATGTAAGTTCACCAAACCAACATCTGTTGAGAACTGATGATGTCATTAGTTGCTGTTTAGATCTAAGTGCCCCAAGCATCTCATTTCGAATTAATGGACAGCCTGTTCAAGGAATTTTTGAGAATTTCAACATCGATGGGTTCTTCTTTCCAGTTGTTAGTTTCTCTGCAGAAATAAAGTTAGTATGTCTATGTTTTTGGCCTCTTTCCCTTCTCACTTCTCATACTTCCACAGACAGGCCCTGTACTGTCATTGCCCTGCTTCTGTAACCTTTGTTTTTCCCACCTGGGGATCTTTCCACAGGGCATTTTGCCTGTTCCTTGAAGGAAGAGGTAAGTCTTACCCAAGAGGGGTACCTCAGGAGACTGAATACTTTGTCCATGGATTGTGCTGTGTCTAGGTGTGAGCAGTCTAGTAACTCTCTCTCAAACTACTGTCCTGAAACATTTCACGTCCATTTCTCCAGGTCATATTTTTATTTAACAAGAAGAAATGAGCAATATTATTTTAAAATACTGATTATGTCTTTATGTGTATTTTTGTTAATCTTCCCTTTTTTAACCCATAGTACCACACTTCAAACCCTTCCTTTCTACAGAAATTAAATGCCCTTTTTGTTGATGAGGTTCAGATGGTTCCCTTCAGTGTCTCCTCTACCTGTTAAACTTGTCAATTCTCTACCTAAGATCAACTGTGCCAAGGTGATTTTCTTTAGCTTCTTTTTTTTCCTATTACCAGAGTGAAACAGAAGTTAAAATTATAATTCATTAGAGTTCTACAAGAAAATTTTTAAAATTGATGGCCTATTATAATAAGAGGCCATTATGTCATCTATGTCTATATCTATGACTGTCTATATTGATAGCCATACCTATCTCTAACCTATAGATCTATTATCTATCTAATTTCTGCCTACTGGGAGGGACTCCTTTATTCCTACTGACAGTTCATTTTTTTCTGGTTTTTTTTTTAGTTATAATTCTCCTCCCCAGGCATAATTTGTATTTACAAAAGCACTATATTGAAAATTAGCTATTCATTACTTTTTCTGGTGTTTTTATACAAATTTTATTTCTTTCTATAAGCTTCTGGAATGCTTTAAAACTGCTGTTTTCCCTCAATTGTTGTTCTTTACTTTTTGTTTTATTTAGTTTTTTGACCTGGGACTAAAATACAAATCAGAAAAAGAATTACAAGGAAAATGAAAAAATTGAATTTAATTTTGTAAGCTAAAAGACCCCCAAAATTGGTATCATTTAACTGTTTCAAAAAGTGTTGTTCAGTGGAACTGAGATTAAAATATTTTTTAATTCAATGAATATGATGTATAAAATACTTTTGAAAGTTATTCAGTTTATTGTTGAAGTTAATGAGCAATAAGAAATAAATTTTCCCACTTTCTTCAGTAAGTGGAAATGACATCTGAATCCCCTTTAAGGAATTTAATTGAGAAATTGCGCACTGGAAAGTGACTATATTTTTCTTCAAACCTAGTTCAGCTCTGTAATTTAAAGCATGTAGATATTTAGATCATGTCTTTTCTTTATCTGTTTGATGACTTGGGCACCCTGGAACATTAAGTGACCAATTACTGTGGACATACACTTCATTCCCATAGGAGTATGATACATGTGCTTTTAGTTCCTTCTATAGTGAGTGATGTCTTCCCTGATCTATCAACATAAATTAATCAGGTTTCTCTTTGATCAATACAATGCCCTCCTGTTTTACCTTTTAAGTTCTTAGATTTAAGGTGATGACATTATGATGGTACTTAGGGAAAAAAATGTGACTTCTGATAAAGTTATTTTAATACTAATAATTTTTTTTCCTAATATGTCGTTCATTTAAAACATTTTTTTGTAAATGCAAGATATAATTGACTCTGACATTCATCCTTTTTAGGGTACGCTTTCTACTTGGGGGACGACATGGAGAATTCAAATTTCTTCCTCCCCCCAGGTATGCTCCTTGTTATGAAGCCGTTCTGCCGAAAGAAAAGTTGAAAGTGGAACACAGCCGAGAGTACAAGCAAGAAAGGACTTACACACGAGACTTGCTGGGCCCTACCGTTTCCCTGACACAAGCCGCCTTCACACCAATCCCCGTGGATACCAGCCAGGTACCAGATCAGCTCCAATGGCAACACTTTGCATGGTAGTAGTTCTGATATGCAGTTTGAAACTTGGACTGCAACACACAGCAATGTGTTTTACAGTCATGCAACTGGCATGTGTGATTGAAATAAGTCTCATAAAATAATGCTGACCTTTACTATGCCATTCACTTATTTTCTAATCCATTCCATTTCATTCTGTTTAATAGCTGTTCCAACCCAGTAAGTTGATTCCATGAAGCACAAACAGATCACAACCTGGAGATTTAAAAACACTGTTCAGGGTAGTCTTTAAGACTTTCTTAAAATAGTTAATATTATTTAGTTTATCAAGTACATATTATACTTTCCTTAAAAACAGGCAATAATAGCCACAATTTTAGTGACAAAAATCATACAAGCAATTTTAAGGTGTAATGATGTTAAGATGTCCGGGCTCGGTGGCTCAGCCTGTAATCCCAGCATTTTGAGAGGCTGAGGTGAGTGGATTCCCTGAGCCTGTGGGTTTGAGACCAGCCCGGGCAACTTGACGAGACCTCATCTCTACAATAAATCAAAACTTAGCTGGGCATGGTAGTGCATGCCTGTTGTTCCAGCTACTTGGAAGGTAGAAGTGGAAGGATCGCCGGAGGTCGATGCTAGGGTGGCTGTGAGTTTGCTACAGCATTCCAGCCTGGGTGATGGAGTGCAACTCCAACTCAAAAAAATAATAAGATGATTTAACATCTGGGGTAATGTACTGCCCTTGAAGGAATGTCACATAGATGTAATGCATTTTACAGTGGACTCTTTTAGATAGTGTAAACATGGAGTCTTTAATTTCTTCTCCCATCTAGATACACTTATTATTTTGAAAGTATTTAACCGACCTTTATCTTGGGTAGAGATTGAGACCTCATAAATCATTGGGTTCAAGGCTCTGGAGTCAAAATGCCTACTCTGGGGTGTTGGGAAAGTTGCTTGTCAATTGTGATGCTAAGAATATGTTTGCCGTGATTAATAGATAACATGTTACTCTGCTTTTCTGCTTCATAGATTTTAATGATGTCCTGAGATTGGCAATGAATTAAATATTCATTTATTTTGATGGTGAAGTAAATTTGGTGAGGTTGGTTAGATACACAAAATTCATTAGTTTTTGTGATCAAAGGCATTGCATCAAAATCTGAAGTTGAGTTAGTATCAGGCCTCAAAATCTTCAGTTGTTTTGCAAGCAGATGTTTAACTCCTTGAATCATATTTTTTGTTCCTCCATGCTGGCTTTTTATATAATGTAGTTAAACATGCAAACATTCTTATTGGCTAAAATTCAGTTTGTGCAGTCTATTGCTGAAAGGTGACAGGGTATGTATACTTCTACAACACTTAGTAGAAGACAAGATTGGGAGGCTAGAAATAGACAGCTGGACAATGGAATGTTAGCATATTAACCCAAGACCTAGATAACCTCTACTGTTTCCGGGAATCGAAGCAGTGGTCTTCTTTTCCTTGTGGAAATGCCACCTTATCTTTGGGCATTGGAGTCATTCACTTACTATCTTGTTGAGGGACTAGCTGTGGGCTCACACATAAGTGCTCTATCAAGATGTAAACAAACAACCCTCACTTTGTGTTCTTTAAAACATTAAACTCCCTCCTTTTAATGGGAGCTTGTAAAGATTTTTTTCCTTGCAGTTTGTATTTGGAAACCACTAACAGTAACAGAGTAGAATTAGAGGAAAACATAAATCACTGCAGTCAGACATTTGCAAGCTCAAAGAGCCAATAGATTATAACTTGGGCACTGAATTGCTTTCACCCTGGTCTATGGATGCTGGCCAGGTTGGTGTAAGAGCTTCAGGGTGATTTCTCATTTTAAATAATACATGCTTTGGTAATTGTTCCACATCTTTCATTTGTCCCCATCAACATTACATTTTTTGTGTTCATAAATTCATTTTGGGAAACCTAAGTTGTCAAAAAAAATCTTACAATTTATCTATGTCATGAAATAGATGATTTGCAACTTATATTGTGATATTTTAATGGTTTATGAGACTGTTTTATTTAGTTAATTTACAGTGAGGGCAGTTGGCACTGTATCTTGTTGCATTTGTTTCTGATTGTGGGTTTTTTCTGTTTTTAAAATTTAGATTGTGCTGCCTCCTCATCTAGAAAGGATAAGAGAGAAACTGGCAGAGAATATCCATGAACTGTGGGTTATGAATAAAATTGAACTTGGATGGCAGTATGGTCCGGTACACAATTTTGAAATTTATTTTCAGATTCTCTTCATACATCTTTCTTAAGTCATAGCTCTCTTTTTCCCTCATCCTACTATGGGTTGGCATAAATCAGTTGAGTTGGGTTTTTTTCCCCCTGCACATTAGTTTTGGTGCAGTTTTCCTTTTATTGCAGTAAATGGGGCAGACTGACATTGTTGGTAGATTCGTTGAAGGATGGTCTGGTTACCTAGACAATTGAAAGTTATCAGTCTTTGCACTGAAGTTTTATTTTCAAATCGCAGTTAACACATACAGATAATAGGCGCTGATTTCTAAGCCACTTAAAAAATTCATAGTGAGAGTGAAAGTGAAGGCTGAAAGTGAAAAGAAATAAGTTAATTTACTTTTCCTCGCTGATATTATTTTTCTTTTAGTCCAATTGTATGCATATAGGAGATCTGTGGGAAAAAGTTCATAGTTGGTTTTACAGGTAGAAGACAGGCTGAGAAATGATTGTATATGTTTCCAAATGATTAAAACTTGCTATGTAACTCCAGTGTGTATCATGAATTTGTTTCTAGCAGGAGCGTGATAATACTTTCATTATTATTCCAAGTATTTGAAACGTTGTAACACTCCCTTATACTTACTTGACTGAATATAGGAATTAGTGTATTTACCCAGCTTATTGCATTGATCTCCAAATGAAGAATATTTATTATTACCCTAACCCTAACCTGTAACTCCTAACCCTAGCCCCAGCCCCTAACCCTAACCCTAATTAGTAGTAATTAGTGGTAGCATATGATATTCCACATTACTCAGTTAGTGTTGGTATGTTTATTTACTATGTTACATTTTCACAGATTATTAGGTTAAATTGTCATTACAGTGAACTAGGTTACACATGCTATTACTTCAGTTTTACTGGTGATAATGTAGCTGAAGCTTCTTGTAAAGTTGTTAAATGCCTTAGCAAAAATCAAATAGCTAGTAGTATGGTTTTCACCATAAGACTTGCTGAAGGCTGGGTGCAGTGGCTCACACCTGTAATCCCAATACTTTGGGAGGCGAAGGTGAGAAGATTACTTGAGCCTGAGATTTTGAGACCAGCCTGGGCAACAAGGTAAGACTTCAGTCTCTATGATAAATTTAAAAAGTAGCCAGGCATGGTGGTGCATACCTGTCGTCTCAGCTACTTAGAAGGCTGAAATGGAAGGATTGCCTGAGTCCGGAAGTTTGAGACTATGGTGAGCTCAAACTCACATGAGGAAGAGATTATTCCAGCATTCAGACATGCTTGCTTGTTTTTATCTTTATACTTAGCATTCAAGGCTATGGATTTAGAATTTAGTGCTAAAGTGTATAACTCTATTTCAATTCCAGAATTATGCATTTAAATAAGTATATATGGCATATTCTTTTTTTATTTTTCTAAAAAGCAGAATTTTTTGAGAGGACAGAAAAACTCCCACAGTGGTAGGGGACGCGAAGGGGTGACCAAGCATATACTTTTATATAAGTCCCGTTCATTTGTAATGATCACCAGAAAGAAAAGGAATAAATGCATTATTTATAACTTGGTGATTTCTGAAGACCTTTTTAAAATGTCTCATTTGTGTTCGCATACTTTTTATGTGGCATTTTAGAACCTGGTACTTATTCCTATGAAGTAATTTGTTCCCTGA
The DNA here is from genome assembly GCA_027257055.1 of Cephalopachus bancanus. Lineage (NCBI taxonomy): Eukaryota > Metazoa > Chordata > Mammalia > Primates > Tarsiidae > Cephalopachus > Cephalopachus bancanus. Next base: position 45,520 of record JAPVLO010000961.1, on the reverse strand, counting down.
CAGCATATGGTTGTCACCTAGGTGCCACCACAACAATAATGCCTATATAATTTAGGTCTCTAAGAAGATAGCAAATCTAACTACTAATACAAAGCTAGAGAATATCATTCCCATTAATTCATCCTTAAAATCTTGCATTTTGTTTAATGCAATTGCTAATATCCACTTTCAAGGATTGATAGGTAAAATGCCTGTATTATGCAAACCAACTTAGTTAAGATAGAAGAATGATTTATGAGATCAGGAAGTGACCTGCAAAGGTGAAATGAATAGCCAGAGCCACCTCAAAGAGTTTATATCAGTTAGTCATGTTGTTTATTTATGTCTCAGTTTGACTTTACACAGGAAAACGACTGCAAAGTAAAATTGTCATTACCACACCCTCCTGACACAGAATTCATCTCAATTTATAAACCATTGTTAATGGCTTACCTGGTGCCGGGTGTGTTCCAGGTGTTTGTAATACATCCAAGAACAAAAGAGACTAAAATTTTTGTTCCTTTAGTCTTACCTTCTAGTGCAGGGAGACAACCAATAACTCAATACATACAGACATAGTCAGTTAGAAGGCAGGATTATGGGGGGGGAGGGGACAGATTGCCAAATTAGACAAGTGGGCAGGGTGAAGCTCACTGAGAAAGTGAGATTTAAGCAGGTGCTGGAAGGAGCTGAGTGTGTAAACTTGTGAGTATCTGATGGAAGCTGAGACCAAAAACTGTACTAAACACAAGAGAAGAAGGAGTGCAAATAATGCCAGGTTTTACCACTGATGACAGTAGCTGTGCCTGGAGATTATGGAGGCAGCTTTGCTGGGATGATGAGCTGGGTGTTCCTTCTTGCTTTCCGCTTCCACTTTGTATGGCACAGTTGAATTACCAGTGATAGCATCTGGTATTGGAGACTATTACATGGCAATTCAATTTACTATTCTGTTTCAGGTTAGAGATGACAATAAGATACAACACCCATGTCTGGTGGAGTTCTCCAAGCTGCCTGAGCAGGAATGCAATTACAACTTACAAATGTCACTTGAGATCCTGAAGTGAGTTTCTTGGCTTTTTCTATTTTCCAATCTGCCTTACCTGAAAGAAACCAGATATTGAGGTTATACTTTATTTCAACTGTGAAGTCATTATGATCAAACTAGAACTTTTTTCATAATGCATAGATGGATTGGATCAGTATTTGTTGGGGAATAAACTTTGACCATACTATTTTATATCTTTATGCTGCATATCAGTGCTCACTAAATGGTATCCTATTGATGTTTGTAGGTATTATAAAATATGAAGGTTCTGTGATCCTGTACAATAATATGACAGGGCCATAGAGTGTAGACTGTCTTCTGGGGAGTGGGCCAGCCACAAATTGTTCCTAATTTATGACAAGATAGGTAGAGGTATTAAGAGTGTATGGAAACTTTCACGCCAATATAAAGAAGCAATTTTATATCTGTTGAATCTAATACTTCAAAAAATGTAAGGTTATTTTCATACGTGTTCATTTTGAAATTTTAATTATGTCTAACAATTTTGTGAGAGAATCAGACCACAATCAGCAGGAAATTAAAAGAAAATTAGTCCTTAACCACAGATTGTTTGAGAAGCACTGACCTGATATATTTAACCGATGCTGAGTCAAAGGAGTTTAATTCGATCTGATGGAATTTTTAGCATTTTTAATTTGTTCCTGTGTACTGTGAATCTCTGAAATGGGTTAAAATGTTTCTTAAACTTATTTAGCCAGAGTACTTCTGAGGAACATTTATCTCGACAACATCTCTCAGGTTTTTTTTAAGAGACAGGTTGCCCAGACAGTAGTACAGTAGCTGTTCATGGTGTGGACATAGCACACTGCAGCCTCAACCTCAACCTGGCTCAACCTCCCAAGTAGCTGGGACTACAGCAGCACATCACTGCTCCTAGCCTAAGTAGCTTATTTTGAGAAATGCTACTGTAGAGTATTTTATATAATGCTGTAAATGTAGATTTGCTTTTCAGTAACCTTTCCCCATCTCTTGAATTTGCCACTTACCTTTGCAGGTGGAAGAATGGAACTGGGATAGAATAGAGGAAGAAATACATTTTCAAATTTTAACACAGAAAAGTAAATAAATATTTTTTGAAGAGACTGTAACTTTTCCTTTGTCTCCTTTCTATCCTTGGTGTCCTATGAAACTAGATTTGTTAAATAGGGCATTTATTGTCATAGATGTTAATATTAAGGTATGAAAAAATACCTTAGTCTTTTTTGTTTGTTTCAGATTTGTTAAGAGTAAGAAGTTATTTCCACTGGTGATATATTACCAAGGACTCAGAACAGAAAACTTAAACGCTGGTTCAGATTCTAGAATGCGGGCCCTGATATACAGTGTGCCATCATGACATTTCAGTCAATGATGAACTGCATATACAATGGTGGTCCCATAAGTTCCACACATATGGCATCTCAGATAATGGAGCTGAAAAATTCCTATTGCCTAGCGACATCATAGCTGGCATCACATCATAGCACAACACATTACTTTTTCTATGTTTACATTTACAAATACTCAACATTGTGTTACAGTTGCCTACAGTCTTCAGGATGGTCACATGCCATACAGGTTTGCAGCCTGGGAGCAATAAGCTATACAACATAGCCTAGGTGCAGAGTAGGCTATATATTGTAGCATCTGGGTTTGTATAAGTACACTCTATGATATCCACATAATGACAAAACCACCTAATGATACATTCTCCAGAAGATAAACCTGTTGTTAAGCAATGCGTGACTGTATATCCTCATAGATGCAAGTTAATTTTCATGGAAATACACAAACTAGGTATAGAGTGAATTTAGGTTACATTAGTAACTTCAAAGGAGAAGGAGCATATATAAATCAAGTAAATGAGAATCTACTAAAGGCAAAAAGTGGCAAGTTTGGTCAGTATTAAGGAATGTGTGATGAGTCCCTGTGACCTCGGTACTAGTATTCAGCATCTCTGATCTTCCTTTGTGGTCATGACATGAGGCTTACATTTAGCTTATTCATTCATGGCAGCTCATTATTTCCCCATTTTTTACAACAAAATGTTTTATTAAAAGGTTGCGGTCTGGCATAATTTAGTTAAATTTGCAGTATATTGCCTATCATTTAAGCGATTGACAGCTAAGGTATCTATTGCAAAGAGTACATTTTGGAGTGTAGAAGCCTCCATATTTGCATTTAGTATGTTGGACCATTGGCAGCTACGTAATGCAGTCTCATTCCTAACAGCTACTGGTGCCTGGTTTGATTAATCATCAGACTGCAAGTACCATGGAGTTATTCCTTATGGTGAATGCCAATGACCCTTTTGAGGAGCTGATTCTTAGCTTTTCTTTCTTGATTTTCTTATAGCTACGTAGTATATATTTACATGATTTTTGTGATGAACTGATTTTGTTTCTTTGAAAATCAAATTAGGGGAAAATGTGTCTACTTCTCCAAAATTCACCCTGTGCCCAATTCTAGTAGTTGAGAGAGCACAGTACTTTCTTTTTGTATTTCCTTTATTATTTGGTTGGTAGGCATCAGAGCAGAGCGAGTAAGAGCACAGGCTCTGAAGTTGGATGGTCGTTCTATCAAGGGAATCTTGCTGGAGTGACTTGACTTCTTAGAACCTTAGTGAAATGAGGATCATAATGTGTCTGCTTCATGGAATTAGTGTGAGGACTAGATGATAGAATATCGATAAAGCCTTGAACACCATATGCCTGACAGGGGAAGCACGGTCTCGTTTTTTTGTTTGTTTGCTAAATTACTTTTCATGGGAGAGATTAACATCTTTATTCATATAAATCTTGAGAAGTGCCAAATAACAAGCAAGGAGTTATTCCGGAATATTTTTCATTTCAGGCCAAGGAACGATTTAATGTGAATATGAATTTTTAGTGCTCTTCTGTGATTTTTCTGTCATGTAAATTGTTGACAGTGACAACTTACTTTAGACTGGACTTGTCATCTGTGTATCGTATTCTGAAATCTCTGACACTGTCTTCCAGAACCACGCAGCTTGGTGTAGAGCACGCTTGCCTGATGTCTCCCAAATGTGATCCGTGTTACCAGAGGTTTACTCTGTGGTTTAGTCTTCAGTCCCTACCATATTTTCTCAATTTCAGATTTTAACTTCTGAATGAATAACTCACAGTTTGGAAATTATTGTTATGAAGATTTATGGATAGCATCTAATATACTGACATAGAATTTCTTTCTTAGGAAGTTAATACAAATATAGTGTACAATGATATTTTTCTCCTGGCCAAGTGTCTTTTTTCCCTGAAAATTATTTTTAAGAAATGCAGTGTGCTTATTCATATGGAAGGAAGGGTAGGAAGGAGGAGTAGGGACACAGGGACAGAAAGGAGATAAATATGGAAAGGAAAAAAATAACAGATAAGGGGGAGAGGTATACTTTTTGTCAGGTTTTTCTTTTATCTCTATATCTCCTCTTTTTGCAGGTAGGTTCTCTTGCTGGCAACTATCTTTCTAATTGCTAAATGTTGTGAATCTTTATATTCCATCCTGGATTTTGTCTTTTCAGTGTGCAAACTCTCCGGAGTTATTCCAATGACACCACATCCATGATTTAATTACCTCTTAGGTGCTGACAGCTCCCCAAATGTCCCTCTCTACCCTAGACATCTGGTTTGAGTGATGGAAGTGTGTATCCCACCCTTCAGATGACATTTTCCCTGGAGGCATCAGAAGCACCTTGCCCTTCAGCTTTACCTGCCCTGTGAATAGCACCCTCTGCTGCACAGGAACCTATGAGTCATTCTGGTTTCCCCCTTTTGTTTATTTCCCTTCATCCAGCCCGTCACCAGGTCTTCTCAAGTGTACCTCCACTCTGTTCCCTTCCCATTTCCGTGAAAGTCACCCTCATCTGCCGCCCAGACTACCATGGCAGTCTCCTGACTGGTCCTCTCACTTGTCCTCTTCATTCTACACAGAGCAGCTGGGTTTATACACACACCCATACCTTCATACTTATGCTGCATAAAGCAATTAAGTGACTTCCCATTACACTGGTATAGAATCTGATATCCTCACGATGTGAAGATGGTCACACAACTCTGTAAGTTTCCTAAAAATAAAAAAATAATAAATCAGTCTTTTTAAAGTACATTTCCTACTTGACAACATCTAATCATGCCATTCTGTGGCATAACCCTCAGTGGTTCCTTGTTCATTCACAAAAGTGTGATCCCTCAACATGGTATTTCAGGCCCACACTTAATGTATTAGTCAGGGCTCTCCAGATAAGCAGAACGAACAGGGTGTATCTCTCTCTCTCTCTCTCTCTCTCATCTATTGAGATTGATAATTATTTAAAATAATTGGTAGGCTGCTGGCAGAATTCCCTTTAGTTCAGAATTTTTGTTCTGTTCAGGCTTCAACTGACTGGATGAGACCCACCCACATTACTGAAGGTAATGAAGGTAGTCTGCTTTACTTGAAATATACCCATTTAGATGTTAATGTAATCCAAAAACACTTTCACAGAAACTTGAAAGAATATTTGATCAAATGGCATGACACTGTGGCCCAGCCAAATTAATGCTTAAAATTAGCCATCATACTTCATAAACAAGAGATATTTATGAAGCATATACTGCACCACAAACTTGCTCCAATGTTTCCTTTTACCCGTAACCTACAGCATGTGGTCAGATCCTGTAATCTGGTCAACACTTTGCTGCCCCACTCATAGAGACCCACCTACTTTCACTTCTAGGTGGTCCATGTCTTTCCCCAACCTGGAACATTTACCTTCTCATCATCGATCCCTCATTCCCACATCTTCATCTTTGAAATATTAATTATCCTTCTTAGAATGTAACTTTTCCTTAATTTGAACCCAATTTATTTTATTATAATTATTCATCATTGTCTTTTCTCTCATCAGACCATATGTATTTTTCAACAGAAATGTTTACAGGAGTTCCTCAAAAATATTAAACAGAAAATTACAGAAATAATTTGTACATTTTAAATTGCATGCCATTCTGAGTAGTGTGATGAAATCTCCCCCTGTCCTGTTCCATCTTGTGTGGTACGTGAATCCTGCCTTTGTCATGGAATCCATCTGTAGACACTCCCTGCCTGTTAGTCACTTAGTAGCCGTCTTGGGATTGCAGTGGTTTTGCAGTGCTTGTGTTCAAGTAACCTTTACTTTACCTAATAATGACCCCAAGGTGCAAGAATAGTGATGCTGGCAATTTGGATGTGCCAAAAAAAAAACCCCTAAAGTGCTTCCTTTTAGTGAAAAGGTTATATATGAAAAAATTAAGGTGACCCCATGAAACTATCTTTCTAGTGTTAAATTCCAAAAGTAAGTCGGGCTCGGTGGCTCAGCCTGTAATTCTGCACCTTTGGGAGGCTGAGGTGAGTGGATTGCCTGAGCCCACGGGTTCGAGACCCGCCTGGGCAGCAAGACCTCATCTCTACAATAAATCAAAAAATCAGCTGGGTGTGGTAGTGCATGCCTGTAATTCCGGCTACTCAGAAGGCTGAGATGGAAGGATAGCTGGAGCCCAGCAGGTGAGGCTGCGGTGGCTGGAAGCAGCCACTGCACTGCAGTCTGGGTGACCGAGAGAGACTCCAACTCAAATTTTAAAAAAAATTCCCAAAGTATAGATAGACCAAGACTGACTAAAGGAATAAAATGAGCTCAATAATGTGCCATTGTATTTTTCATATATAACCTAAAATTTAACTGGGTAACTGTGTATAAATGGACAAGTGTATACATAGGTAGAGGGATAACTATCCAGATTTTGTCTTATGTATATGGGTATTTATCTATCTATAAGGATATGGATATATATAAGATCTCTGGATATCTATATAGCTATATGAATAGAGCTATATAGATATCTTTTTGTCCATCCACCTGTTCACCCAAAATTTTTTAAATGTGAAGATAAATATAGATGGGCTTTAGATCATTTCCACATCCTTACTGGAACTGGTAGACCTTAGATATTCTGTAATCCAAAAAGAATATGCCATTATATCTTATTCTCTTGAGGCAAGAGAAACCATTGACTGCTACGGATTCTAAAGAAAAGTTGTATCAAAATATTTCTTGCATATACACATTTGTATGAAAGATTAAGCAACAATAGCACACACACATACACACACATATATATCTGCTTTAGTGTATGCATAGTATATCTCTAGCAGGTTATACAAGAATTTGTAACAAGCCAGGCACATTGGCTAACACCTATAATCCCAGCACTTTGGGAGGCCAAGGTGAGAGGATTTTAAGGTCAGGAGTTTGAGACCAGCCTGGGCAACCTCATCTCCCCAAAAAAAAAAAAAAAATTTCTAGGTGTGATGGTGCAAGCCTATAGACCCAGCTACTCAGGAGGGTTAGACAGAAAGATCACCTGAGCCCAGAAGATTGAGACTGCAATGAGCCATCATCCTGTCACTATATTCCATCCAGCCTAGGTAACAGAATGATATTCTACCTCCCCCCCCCAAAAAGAAAAAAAATTTGGTAACAATTGATACTTTGGGGGGAGGAGACTTACTTTTCAGCATATCCTTTTTATGTCATTTCAGTGTCTTACCCCTTACTCAAAAGTAAATAATTTACAAATAAAGACTTCTGCTGTGCTTTCAAGGTTACATCTTGCTATCATTTGGTTATCTGTACATATAAAAATAATTACTGCAGCTTACCTCTGGTTTTATTTTCCAGGACTTTGTTGGCATTAGGATGTCACATGGGTATATCAGATGAACATGCTGAAGAAAAGGTGAAACAAATGAAGATATCCAAGAAGTAAGTTGTAGGACTAAATTAAATATCAAATAATTGATGTATAAATATGGTGCAACCAAATAACCCTTGATGGACATTCAGATGCCTGGCTTACATTGTGAGTGGAAATAAACATATCCTACAAGGTGACATAAAGTATAATGCTATTTTTTGAGGCTCAAAATCAAGTAATACTAAAACACACACACTTTTTTGAGATATATACTTACTGATAGGACTGTTTTTTTAAAAGTCAGTAGAATTACAATTTTAGACAGAATGGTCTTCAGGATGGTATAAAGGCAGGGGCATAGCATAGAGAAGAGCCCACAGATAGATACAGTGGTGTTAGTAATGATCTGATTGTTAACTTGGTGGTGGATTAATTAAGTTCATTCTCTTATACTGCTTTAAAGTATATGGTTTATAGTTATTTATGAATATTTCCTAAAATAATATATATAATGACAGTTATAAAATGCAAATATATCATTAATCACAAGTGTAAATGGATTAAATTCTTCAGGTTAGAGACAGAAATTGTCAAATTGGATTTAAAAAGATAACTCTTGTTATACAGCTACAGAAGGCACATCAATAACATAGACCATGAAAAGTTGGAAATAATGCATGAAGCAATTCTGCTCAAAAGGAAGCTGATGTGAAGTTTCATATAAAAATTTCCTGCATAAGTGTATATGTTGTCAATATGTTTATTATGGGGGGGGGAGCCCGGGTCTCACTCCATTGTCAGCCTGGAGTGCAGCGGCATGATAACGTCCCTTAGCGTCACAGCAGTATAACCTTCTGGGTTCAGGTGATCCCTGCTCCTCAGTATCCTGGCTGCATGCACCACCCCAAAACGTGGTTCCATCCCAGGTCCACAGCCCACCACAGAGTGCTGCCTGACTCCCGCTTCACGGACCACAGAGTCTGGCTCCCTAAGACTGGAAGGACCGCGGAGCTGGCCCCCCACTGGCCATGGAGCGGGGCCCCCCCATTGAGGCAGAGCGGGGCCCCCTGCTGGCCATGGAGCTGGGCACCCCGTACCACCACGAGGGAACATCAGTGAGGCCGCTGTTGGACATAGACCCTAAACGTGAGTTCACAGACTCTAATTTTCTTGAATATTCTTACCTGTGTTGTGGCATTTGCTGCAAGTGGAATTGCTGGATTCTATGGTTTGTTATGCATGATAGTTTAGGAAAGTGCTATAGGTTTCTCCATTTTAGATTATCATCAGTAATTGTTCGCAGGTTGATTCACATCCCCTTTAACATTTTTATTTTCCTTTTTGTTGTTTCTTTTTTCCTAGTAGTCATTTAGTGGGTGTGCAGAAGGATCTCATTCCTCATTTGGGTTGTTTTGTTCCTATTATCAGGGGAACAGAGATCGGAAATGTGTACAGAATTTTAAGTGTACATACAGGAAAGTTAACTGCAAGTACACGTTGTACATCAGGACTAGAAATTATTCATTCTGAATAAATGAGATGCTTTTGACTGTTGTTTTGACTCATATTTCCATAATGCTTACTTTTGTGAATCTTTTCATGTGTATTGGCCATGTGCATATCTTATTGGAAGGTGGCTCTATTCAGGCTAATTTCCCATTCTTGAATTAGAGTTTTTGAAATTGTTTTATTGTTGATTCACAGGAGTTTAAACATTATTATATCATGCATTTTGATCACTTAGAATTATATTCTGAAAATAATTTTTTCTCTTATTTCGAGTAGCTAATTTTCTCTGTTGGTAGTGTTCTTTTGATACGCAGAAGCTTTTCATTTGGATGAAGTCTGTTTTGTTTTTCTCCCTATATTTTGGTGTGTATAAGCAAGAGTTGACAGATTCACTGTCATGAAGAATTTCGGCTGAACATTTGTCCAAGGGTGTTAGAGTTCCAACTCTCTCCTTTGTGTATTGTATGAAGTTCAAGTTAAAAACTTGATAGTGCAAGAAAAGAGTTCACATTTACTCACATGCATGAGAGTATCCAGTTTTCTGAGAACTGTGTGTCAAAAGACTGCCCTATTCCCACTGAATGAATGTGGCAATAAAGATGTACACTGATTCCTCGGTGTTCATTCTGTTCCATAGATCAATAGGTATTTTTTGATACCATTGCCTCTCTGTTTTGTTTATTAGAATTTTGTGAAAGTAGAAAGTGTGAAACCCTAAACTTTGTCCATTTTGAAGAGAATTTGGGCTATTCAAGTTCTCATGCAATTCTACTGAAATACAAGTCATTTGGGTTTTGGTAGAGATTTCATTTTATTTGTAATGCTTTGGGTAGTAGTGGCATTTTAAAAATTTTTGTTTTTTTATTTATTGAACCAGTATTTTGTGTTCATTTTCTTATGTCCTCTGCAATTTCTATCAGCAATATTTTGTGCTTTTAGTGTACTATTCTTTTGTCTGCTGAGTTTTTTTACTATTTTGTTGTTTTGGCTGCTATTGTAAATGAATTGCTTTCCTAGGGGTTTCTTTGGGTTGACTTTGAAAGTGTAGAAAGACACCTGGTTTTTGTATGTTGAATTTGTGTCATACAACATGCTGAATTTATTCGTTCTGAAAGGGGTGTTTTGTGTGTGTGTGTGTGTGTGTGTGTGTGTGTGTCTGTTGAACTTTTGAGCTATCTATACATAACGTCGTCTCTCTGTGAAGTGAGTTAACTTTAATTCTTCCTCTCACGATAGGATACCTTGAAAAATTATTTTTTGTTTAATTGTTCTGTTCAGCATTCTTAACACTATCTTGAAGGGAAGTCGTGGAAGACTATATCCATGTATAGTTCTTGATCTTTTGGGAATGGCTGAAAGTTTCATCAATGAGTAATCATGTCAACTTTGTGTTTTCCTAGATGGCCTTTATTATGTGAAAGAGGTTTTCTTCTATTGTTACTTACCTTTTAGTGTTTGTACCATGAATTAGTGTGAACTTTTCTCAAATCCTTTTCAGCAGCAGTTAAGAAGATTGTATGTTTCTACTTTTATACTGCTAGTGCGGTTGTTACTTTGATTGATTTTGTATGAAATGACATTTGTGTTTTGTAAGTTGTGCTATACATGTTTCCCAGAAATAAATCCCACTTGGCATGGTGTTTAATTTAATTCATTTTAATATACTTTTCTAAGGATTGGTGTCCAAAATGCTGATGAATGCCTTACCATTAATACTTTAAGAAACAACACAGATATTCCACACCTGGACCAGTAGTTTTGGGATATCTATGGACATTCACTCAGAGAATGATCACAGCCAATGATAGCTGTTGCTTTACAAAAGTCCTTCAAAGTCTCTGGAAGTTGTCCTAATGTAGGCATGCAGCCACCAGAAACGTTTGGTCTCAGTGAGAGCATCGAGAGTATTGATCTAAAGTAGACTCTTGCAACAGAGACACAGACATTCTGAATCTGTTTAGTATATATTTTTAGATATAGTCTGACTTGTTTAGAGGTTTTTAAAAATTATGTATTATCTCCATGAAAAAAATGATTTACTTTAATATTGAGATTTCTCTAGTTCTGATGCTATAGCCAACTTGTAATCAAGGCTGTAATATAGACTTCTTGTGATCCGGACAATCTCCAATTCACAATTAGCTTTATTACAAAAGTCTATTAGTTTTACAATTTGAATGCATTTTTGTCACCATCACATTTTAACCACTGCATTTCACCTTTATCTTTTTCTAGTGCATTTTAACACTTCAATTCAGTGAATATTCATTTTGTGTGTACCATGTGTAAAGTATGTAGAAATGTTATATAAATTTCAAAGATGAAAAACACAGTTGCAGACACCAAGATTTCAGCAACTGGTGGATGGAACACACACACACACACACACACACACACACACACACCCCACACACACACATAATTTTGATATAAAGCTGGTGACCAAAAATGCCTGATTGGAAAACTTAAACAATGTGATATTTCAGTCTGAAATACAACACTAAATCTAAAAGGCATAAAATTTCTTTCTTTGTGAAATTATAGTTCATTGATAACACAGCAACTCAAAAATTTTTAAAAAATGTTCCAGCACTTGAAAACTAAGATTATATTTGGTTCTAAAGTAAAAAGAATAAAGACATGTATGAACCATTTTTTATTTGCTCTGAAGAGTATTTTAGAGGCACTTTTAACTGAGCAAGTTTTTAAACTAAAATTTTTTGAATCTATTTTCACTTTAAAGTTTGGACTTCCAGCAAGATGATGATGGGGCAGTTTGGTCCATGACACCCTTTGCAAAAGAGAACACCCATAAAGACTCTTGCTCTCCTCCAGGGGCTGTGGCTCTCACTGCCATCTGCTCTTCACATGCTGTTTGGGACGCTGCCTCAGCTGCGCACTCCACTGCCTCAACCACAGCCAACACCACTGCCTCAGTTGCCACCACTGCCACTCCTGCCTGAAGTGACCCATGGCTCCTGGACCCATGAAGCCCTCCACTGAAGCACTGCACTACTGAAGCCATTGATACCATTACCGCTGCCAGGCCCACCCCTCACCTGACGCCCTGCTCAAAGAGCTCCTCCTACACAAGAACTACTGAAGAACTCCCAAGAACTACTGAAGTAGCAGCTGCCTCCATTGCCTGCTCCCTCCCACCCTGGGTGGCCCTTGGCTACTGCCCCTGGAGTTGCAGGATCCTCCACCTGCTGCACTGCTCCACCCAACCCAGCCTGAGAAGCCCAGTGCTATGCTGGCCTGCATTGCCCAGCAGTCTCACATTCTACCTTCCCCAGCTTGGCCAGGCTGCAGTGGAAAAAGAGATCAGCTGGAGCACTGAGACCAGCTCCACCTAACTTGACCCATCCCCCAGCTTGGGATCCAAGGGAACAACATCAAAATGGGAGGGACAGAAGCCCCTCCCCCATGCTAGATAGACATAGGCCAGATCTGAGTGGCAGATTTGGCAGGCAGCCCAGATCTGATCCACCCTCCACAGCAAGCCATGAGCAACTGATCCTAACTGTGAGCAACTCCACCAGCTGCAATGAGAGCTAGAAATCAGACCTGAAAAGACATTGGACTTAAAGGAAAATCTCAGAGTGTGCTTGGTTCCCCTTTTTTAAATTTTTTTTTTTATTCATCATCTGATTGTCTTACCCATGTTTTGTTATCTATTCTCTCTCTTCTTACTGTTATCAAAAACATTTTCATACTTGCTTTGGTTCTGTTAGTTACTGATTTTATTCAAATTTTTTTATCTTTAGACCTCATATTTGTATAGGGTAATAGTACACCAATAAGGAAGTTGGTTAGCTTTATGTCTGTATGATTGTTTTAGATTTTTTGTATGTTTGTTGGTTTGTTTGCTGTTGTTGTTGTTTTACTCATGTCTGTCTTTGTGTCTCTTTCCATTTTTTAGTCAGTACATTTGTCTGTTTTCGCTCTTACTTTTCTCTCTCTCCACCTTCCTCTTCCCCCCAATCCCTGTTCCATTTTTTCCTTTTTCTTACCTCATTTTGCTTTCAGGGAGTAAACCTATAACCCCACTGCATGAACAGATTGCAAGGCAGTGGTGAGTGGGCTCCAGATTATCCACACACCTATTGGTGGATACTGGAATCTGCAGATAGATTTTGAATCACAGCTCCTCCGTCAGTTAAATCTCAAAACTATGAAAAGGATCCCCCAACCTACAGTCCAGCTCCAGAATTGAACAAAGTCAGAAGATATACATAAGGAAGAATAGGAGATTGAACAAATAGAAGTAAAAGAAACCCCTTTCACGCATGAATAATAGAATTAAAGAAGACAGTGGTAGGGGAGGGAATGGGAAGGAAAATCTACACAAAAGTAGAAAAACCAAATGAAGAATATAAGTGTCACACAGACCCCTGGGAGGTCAGACACTAAGAAACAGACTTCAGAACGCAAACAATGAAGAGCCCCCAGAATGACTGGTCACATATGAAAAACCCAACATTAACACATTAATAGAGAGAATAAACACAATTGAGAGAGAGACAAGAGGAAAATAAAAAGGAGTTGATAACTGAAATAACAACAGTAAAGAATACTGTGATGCAAATAAATAACAAACTAATAAGCATGGAAAGCAGAATTAGCCAAGCAGAAGAAGGAATCTCGGAGTTTGAAGACCAAAATATAGAACTAACCCAAACTGTCAAAAACATAGAAAAGAAGCTTAATAAGAGAGAACAAAACTTTCAAGAGATGAACAATTATTTCAAGAGACAAACTTAAGAGTAATTAAACTTACTGAGGCAGAGAGAGAGACAGAGACCACCCTGGAACACACATTCCATGAAATTATTCAAGAAAATTTCCCTCATCTCATCAGTGATGTGAAAATTCAAACACAAGAGAGTCAAAGAACCCCTGAAAGACAACAAATGAGAAGACCAACTCCCAGACACATAATAATTCACCTAAACAAATTAGGTATAAAAGAAAAATCCAAGAGGCAGCAAGAGGAAAAGGTCAGACTACCTATCAGGAAAGACCAATTAGAAAGCAGCAGATTTATCTACAGAAACACTTCAGGAAGAGAGCTTGGAACCCAATCTTCAAAGTTCTCAAAGAAAAACAATTTCAACCAAGAATAACCAACCCAGGCAAGCTAAGCTTCATCAGTGAGGGAGAATTGAAATCTTTCCTGAAATCCAATCTCTAAGGACTTATGCTGCCTCCAGACCCCCTATACAAGAAACTTTTAAGAAAGTATTAAACACAGAAGAAAAGGAGAAAAGAACAACAATGTTCTTACAAGAGTACAGGAAGAGATGGAAAACATCATACATCAACCCAAAAAACCCAAAAGAAAGACAAAAAGCAAACAGGAACAATAAGAGCTCTATAAGAAATCATGACAGGGAAAAACCCCTCACGTTTCAATAATTGGCCTGAATGTGAATGGACTAAATGCACCACTGAAAAGACACAGAATGGGGGGACTGGATAAGAAACCATGATCCCATTATTTGCTGCATCCAGGAGACTCATCTCATTTAAGGGATGCACAAAACTCAAAGTTAAAGGATGGAAAATGAGTTTCCAGACAAATGGATCACACACAAAAGAAAGCAGTAGTTGCAATCTTAATATCAGACAAAACAACATTTAAGCTATCAAAAATTTTAAAAGATGAAAAAGGACACTACATAATGATAAAATGTTCAATCCATCAGCAAGAAATATCGATCCTAAATATATATGCACCCAACACAGGAGCACCAGCATTTATAAAGCAACTACTAAATAAATTTTAAAAAGATATTGACTCTAACACTATTACAGCAGAGGACTTGAATCCCCCGGGACAGCCATAGATAGATGTCAAGGCAAATAACCAACAAGGAGATCCAGAACCTAAACTTGACACTTGACCAAATGGACTTAGTAGATACCTACAGAGTATTCCACCCAACAAATACAGAATATACATTCTCCATCACCACATGGAACATACTCCAAGATCAATCACATCCTTGGCCATAAATCAAATATAAACAAATTGCATATGGTTGAAATCTTGCCATGCACATTCTTAGACCATAGTGGAATAAAAATAAATATCAAAACCAACAACTTTTTCCCAAACCCACAAAGACATGGATACTAAACAGCATGTGCTGAACAATGACTGGGTCAACACTGAAATCAAAGAAGAAATTGAAAGATTCCTGGAAACAAATGAAAATGAAGAAACATCTTACCAAACCTCTAGGATATCAAGAAATCAGTTCTAAGAGTGGAATTTATATCTCTACGAGCCACATCAAGATAATGGAAAGATCACAAGTTGAGAGCCTAACAAATCACCTAGGTGGGGTGGAAATAGAAGACCACCAAAATGGAACACAAAAATATCATGGAAAACATCAGCAAAATAAAAAAACTGGTCCTTTGAAAGAATAAACAACATTGATGGGCCCCTAGTCAGAATGACCAAGAAAAAGAGAGAAAAAGCCAAAAAACACAATCAAAAATACAAAAGATCAAACAACTGACCCAAAAGATACAAAGGATTGTCAGAGATTACTATGACACCTATATGGAGACAAACTGGATAAACTAGATGAAATGGAGGACTTTCTGACATCACACAACCTCCCAGGTTAAAACAAAAGACATTGAGACACTAAATAGACCAGTAAAACCCAGGAAATTGACTCTGTCATATGAAAACTACCTGCAAAAAAAAAAAAAAAAAAAAAAAAGCCCTGGACTGGACAGTTTTCCAGCAGAATTCTACAAAATGGACAAGGAGAAGCTGATATCAATCCTATTGAAAGTATTCCAGCGGGCTCGTGGCTCACCTGTAATCCCGCGCCTTTGGGAGGCTGAGGTGAGTGGATTGCCTGAGCCGCGGGTTCGAGACCCGCCTGGGCAGCGAGACCTCATCTCTACAATAAATCAAAAAAAAAAAAAATCAGCCGGCGTGGTAGCGCATGCCTGTAATTCCAGCTACTTGAAGGCTGAGGCGGAAGGATGCGGAGCCCAGCAGGTCGAGGTTGCGGTGGCCGGAAGGGCCACTGCACTCCAGTCTGGGCGACAGAGTGAGACTCCAACTAAAAAAAAAAAAAAAAAAAAAAAGAAAGTATTCCAGGCAATAGAGAAAGACGGAACTCTCCCAAATCATTCAAAGCTAACATTACACTGAACCCAAACCAGCAAAAAATTCCAAAAAAAAAGAGAATACAGGCTAATATCCCTGATGAGCATAGTTGCAAAAATCCTTAACAAGATTCTAGCAAATCAGATCCAAAAATTACAACTCAAAATCATCCACCATGACCAAGTAGGCTTAATCCCCAGGATACAGGGCTGGCTCAACATTTGCAAGACCATAAATGTCATTAAATACCTCAACAGATGTAAAAACAAGAACCACATGATTATCTAATTAGATGCAGAAAAACTCTTTTGATAAAATCCAGCATCCCTTCTTGATAAAAATCCTCAACCAACCAGGTATAGAAGAAACATACTTCAAAATAGTGAGTGCCTTCTTGACAAACCCACAGCTAACATAATGCTAAATGAACAGAAACTAGAATCATTTCCCCTGAAAATTAGAAAAGATAAGGCTGCCCATTCTCACCCCTCTTGTTCAATATTGTGTTGGAAGTTCTAGCTCAGACAATAAAACAAGAGAAGGAAATCAGTGCTATCCAAATAGGAATAGAGGAAGTCAAGTTACCCTCTTTGCTGATGATATGATCCTATATCTTGAAAAAAGAGAACCTGTCAAAAACCTGCTTACACTCAAATAAAAAGCACAATTCCATTCACAATAGCCACCAAAAAATGAAATACCTAAACATCTTCCTAACCAGAGAAGTGACAGACCTTTACAAGGAGAATTACAAAACACTACTCAGAGAAATCCAAGAAGACACAAACAAATGGAAAAATATTCCATGTTCATGGATTGGAAGAATCAACATTGCTAAGTATCCATCCTACCAAAGGCAATCTACAGATTCAACAGATACCCATTAAGTAATCAACATTCTCACCTGGAAATGACAATACAGAAATTCATATGGAAACATAAATGATCACAAATTTTCAAAACAATCCTTAGCAAAGAAAGAAAGCAGGAGGTATCACACTTCCAGACTACAAACTTTTACTATAAGGCAACAGTAATTAAAACAGCCTGGTATTGGTACAAGAACAGGCACATGGGCCAATGGAACAGAATAGAGATTCCAGAAGCAAAGCTTCAGTTCCTCAACCAACTCATCTTTGACAAAGCCTCCATCAACAACCATTGGGGAGAGGAGAACTATTCAGTAAATGGTGGTGTGAAAACTGACTGACCACATGCAGAAACTGAAACAGGACCCTACCTATCACCATACACAAAATTAACCCTAAATGGGTCAAAGACCTAAACGAAAAACCCTCAAACTATAAGAAACTTAGAAAATGCAGGAGACATCCTTATGGAAATTAGAACTGGGAACAAATTCCTATTCAGAACCCTATAGGCAATACCTTAAGAAATATGATAAAGTGGCACCTCACAAATTAATAAGCTTCTGAAAAGTGAAAGAAACCATCCTGAGAGCAGGGAGACAACCTGCATAATGGAAAAAATATTTGCCAACAGTTTATCCGACAAAGGCCTAACATCTAGGATCTGCAAGGAACTCAAAAGCCCGAAAGAAAAAACAAACAAACAACCCCTTTAAAAAGTGGGCAAAAGACATTAATAGACACTTTTAAAAAAAAAGATATATGGGCAGCCAACAGACATGAAAAAGTGCTCAGCCTCACTCATCATCAGAGAAATGCAAATCAAAACCACATTGAGATACCACCTAACCCCAGGAAGAATTGTCATCATTAATAAAACAAACAACAACAATGCTTGTGAAGATGGGAAGAAAAAGGAATGCTTCTACACTGCTGGTTGGGAAGGCAAACTAGTACAACCTCTTTGGAAGACAGTGTGGCGGTTTCTGAAAGAACCAGAAATTGACCTTCCATATGACCCAGCAATTCCCCTATTGGGGAAAATACCCAGAGGAACTCAAATCATTCTACAAAAAAGATACCTGCATACTATGTTTGTTGCAGCTCTATTCACAATAGCAAAAACATGGGACTAACCGTGTTGCCCATCGAAGCTGGACTGGATAAAAAAAAATGTGGTAGCCGGGCTCGGTGGCTCAGCCTGTAATCCCGCCCTTTGGGAGGCTGAGGTGAGTGGATTGCCTGAGCCCGCGGGTTCGAGACCCACCTGGGCAGCGAGACCTCATCTCTAAATAAATCAAAAAAAATCAGCGGGGGTGGTAGGGATGCCTGTAATTCCAGCTACTCGGAAGGCGAGGGGAAGGATCGCCCGGGGCCCAGCAGATCAAGGCTGCGGCAGCCGGGAGGGGCCCCTGCACTCCAGTCTGGGCGATAGAGTGAGACTCCAACTCAAAAAAAAAAAAAAAAAGTGGTACATATACACAATGGAATATTATGAACAAATATATGGACTTTGCAGCAACCTGGATGGATTTGGAGTCAATCATACTCAGTGATTTATCACAGAAACAAATAACAGTGTTCCATATGTTCTCACTCATAAACGGTCCTTGCACAATTACAATGCACTAAGAAGTGGCAGTAGTGGGAAACTGTTGGGAGGGGGGAGTGGGATTGGCAGTTGAGGGAAACTGCTAGGGGAGGGAGGTGCCTGCCTCATAACAAGGGTACCTGCACGATCAATGTTTATATACCTAACCTGAAATGTACACCACATCGTTAAAATAATTTTTTTAAAAAGCTTTAATTCTCATTTCTCATTTGTATGTCTGTGTGCACCCCAATTACAATTTTTATACATCCAGTTAATAATTATTGAAACTACATTTAAATAGTGTTACCTACTATGTGAAACCTTTTTATCACTACCACCCCCTACCTTTAAACTTTAAACCTTGGAGTGATACCTATCATGTCTATCTGCTTTCATAATTCTTTGAAGATATGAGACTCTTCAAAAAGCTCATGAAATATGCAAATTATGAAAGAAACTATAAATGAATGTTAAAATGTTTTTTCACCAAAGGAAATGTATACTAACTTTTTATAACATGTTTGGACAGGCTCTAGTTTGAGACACTATAAGGATAAACATAAGTTTTGAAAAGAGACCACTCAAAGCAGCATGACTTCTGCTAAAATTGAAACAAAGGCAAACTCAAGCTTATGTGAAGCTTGGGTGGAATAATGATGAAATTCTTTTGCTTTATTACAAGTTTTGGAGAAATGCCCAAAATAAATCAGCAGTTTACAAATGGATAATGCATTTTAGAAGGTATGGACAGTTTTGAAGATGAAGCCCACAGTGGCAGATCATCCACATAATTTGCAATAAAAAATTAGTATCATTTTGCCCTAATTGAGGAGGACAGATGATTAACAGCAGAAACAGTACCCCAAAACAGGAGAATCCAATTGGCTTATCTTATACAATTATGACTGAAAAATTAAAGCTGACAAACTTATCACTTGACGGGTGCCAAAACTGATTTTAGTTAACTAAATTTTAGTTAACTAATTTTTGAAATATATCTCAGTTGACTAATTCGATATGATTCATTGCTATAGCAACTGTATAGTACTACTTAAAAAGAATCTCCCGATTTGTGTCTTTTTTCCTGCAGAGGTATGTTTAGATATCTTGCATGTTTTCTTTCCTACCATGTTTCCCTTTTTTCATGTGTTGATGTTACCTCGAGTTGTTGAAATGTATCAACACCGAGTCTCCCAATGAATGGAAAATCTTGTCAATCACTTTATTATGGGGGAGGGGCTACGGGTCTCTCGCCATTGCGAGGCTGCAGGCAATGGCTGATCACAACGCTGGCGTCCTGCCGCGCAACCTTGGGGGGGTTTACGGATCCTTCCTCAGCATCCTGTCTGCCAGCAGCAAAGGGGAAACGGGTTCCGCCTCCAGGTCCCGGCCTCCCACGGAGTTCTTCCGGACTCCCGCGCTGCGGGACCCCAGAGTGTGGCTCCCTGCGACAAAAACGACCGCGGAGCTGGGCCCCCGATGTCCGCGGAGCTGGGGGGCCCCCTGGCGGCGGCGGGGTGGGCCCCCCTACCACCTCGAGGGAACGTCAGTGAGGCCGCTCTTGACATGGACCCTTAACCGTGAGTTCACAGACTCTTCTTTTCTTGTATTTTCTTACTGTGTTTTGGCTTTTGCTGGAAGTGGAACTGCTGGATTATGCATGAGAGTATCCAGTTTTCTGAGAACTGTGTGTGGAAATTCTGCCCTATTCCCACTGAAAGTGTGTGGCAATAAATGTGTAAACTGATTCCTCACTGTTTGTTCTGTTCCAGGGATCATAGTTAGGGTTTTTTACCGTTGCCTCTCTGTTTTGGGTTTTTGAGACTTTTGTGAAAGCAGAAGTGTGAAAACCTAAACTTTGTCCAATTTGAAGACAACTTGGGCTACTGCAGGTCGCGTGCAATTCTACTGAAATACAAGACATGTGTGTTTTGGGAGCGATTTCTTGTTGTCCGTAATGCGTCGTGTAGTGGCATCCTCCAATATCATGGTTTTTATTTATTAAACCCCGTATTTCCTTTTCATTTGTTTATGTCCTCTGCAATTCTATCAGCAATATTGTGTACTGTTTAGTGTACTATTCTATTGTCTGCTTATTTTGTTTTTATTATTTTGTGGTTTGGGGTGCTTTGTAAATGAATTGTTTCCTTAGTGGTTTCTTCAGGTTGACTTTGAAAGTGTGAGAGACACCTGGTTTTTGTATGTTGAATTCCTGTTCCGCAACAATGCTGAATTTTAGTTCTGAAAGGGCGAGTGTGTGAGTGTTTGTTTTGTGTGTGTGTGTGTGTGTGTGTGTGTGTTGTGTTTGTGTGTCTGGTGAACTTTTTGGAGCTATCTATACGTAACTCGTGTCTTGTGAAGTGAGTTAACTTTACTTCGTCATCTCAGATTAGGATACCTTGAAACATTGTTTTTGTTTAACTGCTTTGTTCAGCATTCTTAACCCTATCTTGAAGGGACGTCGTGGAAGACTATATCCATGTATAGTTCTTGGTCTTTTGGAAAAGCTGAAGTTTTACCATGGAGTAAGCACTCAGTTTTGTGTTTTCCTCATGAGCTTATTAGGTGAAGGAGGTTTTCTTCTATTCTGGTCACCTGTTAGCGTTTGTATCATGAATCAGTGTGAACTTTTCTCCAATCCCTTTCGACCTCAGTAAAGAAGGTTGTATGTTGCTGCTTTCATACTGCTAGTGGGTAGGTTCCTTTGATTGAGTTTTGTGGAAATGACATTTGTGTTTTGTAAGTTGTGCTATCCAGTTTCCCAGAAATATCCCACTTGGCATGGTGTTTAATTTTAAATTTATTTTAAAAACGTGGCGTGGATTGGTGTCCGAAATGCTATGAATGTCTTCCAATGAATAATTGAAGAAAAAGCATAGAGATTCCACACCCGCACCAACATATGGGAGCTCTGTGGACATCCACTCAGAGAAGAATCATAGCCCATGATAGCTGCTGCTTTCCAAAAGTTCTTCAAAGTCTCTGGAAGTTGTCCTAAGTTAGGCAGCAGCCACCAGTAGTGTTTGGTCTCCGTAAGAGCATTGAGGTAGGTGGCACATGGCCATGACCTATCCCCGCCCTAGCTGGTACATAGTGAAGGATCTGCTTTGGGTTTAGTGTGGCCGAGAAGATGGGCCTGTGTCTTTCCTCAGCTCCCAGACCAGAGAGTCAGTGTCTTCTTTCCAGCTCTGAGTCATGGAGGTTCAGTTCCTGGCAAGTGAGTCCGAGAGGCTGGGGCTTCCTTTTCCTCCATCTGTTGCCCCTCACATGATTGGAGCTCTGTCCTGGGCATGGCAAGCCGGGTTATCGGGTTCACATTGTCTTCAAGCTGCTTTTCTTGTAGAGCAGAGGTTACATGCTGGTGGCGGCCACCTGCGAGGACCTGGAAACATGACCTCACTCAGCACCCACCCCCGAAGCATGGATGTCTCTCCAAGAGAAGTGGGTCTCTGTCCTTACCTTTGGCTCCAGAGCATGGGTTTAGAGAAGGTTTTCCTCGCAGCAGAGGCGCTGGCTATGATCACCACACTCTGAAATTATCAAAAAAGGGGTTTGGGTACTGTTCAAGGAGAGTATGTGGGAAGAACAAATCCAAGGGTGCTTTCCACAAGGTTGATGGGTGAATATTCGTGCTGAGGAGTAAAGGAGACTCATAGCTCCATAAGAAAAGCAGCTAAATCGTTGGGTATGGACAGCTAGAAGGGTATCCCAGCAATCAGAGCACACTTTATTGTGCACCAAAATGACTCCTGCTAAGGTTAGGCCAGGCATGGAATCTCCCACCTCTCATCCAGCACTTTGGCAGACTGCGGAAAGAAGATTGCTGGATCCCAGGAGTTGGAGACCCGACTGTGTAACATCAGGCCGTCTCATCTCTATTTCCAAAATGTCATCAATGAGATGGGCGTGGAGACATAGGCTTGTAGTTGTAGCTGCTTGGGAGGATTGCCTGAGCCCAGGAGGTCCACACTGTGGTCAGGTAGGATTGTACCACTCTACTCCAGTCTGGTCATCAGAGTGAGGCCCTGACTCAAAGAGAGAAAAGCAACCCACCGAGTGGAAAAAAAAAATTTTCGAATGTACATCTGACAAAAGATGACCTCTAGGATCGACTAGGAACTGCCACGTGCCGACAAGAGAAAAACAAACAGCCTCATTTCAAGGAGCCAAAGATATGAACAGACCCTTCTCAACAGCAGACATACACGCAGCCACCAAAGACATTTCAAAAAGCTCAGCCTCATTAGTCATTCAAAATGCAAAGGAAAACTCCATTGAGAGGTCACTAATTTCATCAGGATGGCTTCATCAATAATTCCCAAAACAGCAGATGCTGGCGAGGAAATGACAAAACGGGAACACTTCTACACTCCGTGGGAGTGTCAACGAGTACAATCTCGTGGATAACCATTTGGTGATTCCAACGATCTAAAAATCACCCTGCCATCCTCCTACTGGGGAAAATCTCAGGAAGAAAGAAATTCCTCCATAAAAGATATTTGCACATGTATGTTTATCGCCACATTGTTCGCAGTGGCAAGAACATGGAACCAACCATACTGCCCATCTCAAGAGGACTGGATTAAAAATACGTGGTACGTAGGAAAATGGAAAATTATGCAGTCTAAACGAGAACAAAATCATGAAGTTCACGGAAACCTGGATGGAGTAGAGTTATACTACGGGGTGACCTTCACAGAAGCAAAAACTGAGTGTCACATGTACTCACTCATAAGCGGATCTTGAACAACCATCATAATAACAAAAAAAAAAAATTTTCAGAGTTGGGAAATTGCAGGGGAGGGGGAGGGGCAGGATTTCAGTGGTAGGTTGTGCGGAGGTGCGGGGACGTTCGGGGACAGGCCTGAAAAACAATGGTCCTGTAAAATGAATATTAATATATTTCACCCTGAATTGTACCCTACATCTTTCAAATTAAAAATTAAGAAGGGAAAAATTTCTACCAGAACCCTGAATCCATAGCCAGTCATTAGAAAGAAATTCTTGTTTCTGTAGCCTTAAACACTTTTTTCCACACCGAAAAAAAACACGTACCCTTATTTTCCTGAAAGGTGCTTAGAAAAAAATCCTATTGTGATTTTAGTTAACTCATTTTGAAATTATCTCAGTTGACTAATTCGATATGATTCATTGACTATAGCAACTGTATAGTACTCTTAAAATGAATTCTCCCGATTTGTGTCTTTTTTCCTGCAGAGGTATGTTTAGATATCTTGCATGTTTTCTTTCTTCCCATGCTTCCATTTTTTCATGTGTTGATGTTACGTTCGAGTTGTTGAAATGTATCAGACACCGAGTCTACCCAATGAATGTTACATCTTGTCGATCACTTTATTATGGGGGGGGGGCTACGGGTCTCTCGCCATTGCGAGGCTGCAGGCAATGGCTGATCACAACGCTGGCGTCCTCCGCGCCCTTGGGGGTTGACGTGATCCTTCCTCAGCATCCTGTCTGCCAGCAGCGAGGCGAAACGCGGTTCCGCCTCCAGGTCCGCGGCCTCCCACGGAGTTCTTCCGGACTCCCACGCTGTGGGACCCCGGAGTGTGGCTCCCTTCGACAAGAACGACCGCGGAGCTGGGCCCCCCGCTGGCGGCGGTGCTGGGCCCCCCGCAGGCCTCGGAGCTGGGGCCCCCCTACCACCTCGAGGGAACGTCAGTGAGGCCGCTCTTGGACATGGACCCTTAGCCGTGAGTTCACAGACTCTTCTTTTCTTGTATTTTCTTACCTGTGTTGTGGATTTTTCTGGAAGTGGAACTGCTGGATTATGCATGAGAGAATCCAGTTTGCTGAGAACTGTGTGTGGAAATTTTGCCCTATTCCCACTGAAAGTGCGTGGCAATAAATGTGTAAACTGATTCCTCACTGTTGGGTTTTGTTCCAGGGGTCAATAGTTAGGGTTTTAACCGTTGCCTCTCTGTTTGGTTTATGAGACTTTTGTGAAAGCAGAAGTGTGAAACCTAAACTTTGTCCAATTTGAAGACAACTTTGGGGTACTGCAGGTCGCGTGCAATTCTACTGAAAACAAGACATTGGTTTTGGGGGCGATTTCTTGTTGTCCGTAATGCGTCGTGTAGTGGCATCCTCCAATATCATGGTTTTTATTTATTAAACCCAGTATTTCCTTTTCATTTGTTTATGTCCTCTGCAATGTCTATCAGCAATATTGTGTACTGTTTAGGTACTATTCTATTGTCTGCTTATTTTGTTTTTATTATTTTGTGGTTTGGGGTGCTTTGTAAATGAATTGTTTCCTTAGTGGTTTCTTCAGGTTGACTTTGAAAGTGTGAGAGACACCTGGTTTTTGTATGTTGAATTCCTGTTCCGCAACAATGCTGAATTTTAGTTCTGAAAGGGCGAGTATGTGAGTGTGTGTGTGTGTGTGTGTGTGTGTGTGTGTGTGTGTGTGTGTCTGGTGAACTTTTTGGAGCTATCTATACGAACGTCGTGTCTGTGAAGTGAGTTAACTTTACTTCGTCATCTCAGATTAGGATACCTTGAAACATTGTTTTTGTTTAACTGCTTTGTTCAGCATTCTTAACCCTATCTTGAAGGGACGTCGTGGAAGACTATATCCATGTATGTTCTTGGTCTTTTTGGAAAAGCTGAAGTTTTACCATGGAGTAAGCACTCAGTTTTGTGTTTTCCTCATGAGCTTATTAGGTGAAGGAGGTTTTCTTCTATTCTGGTCACCTGTTAGCGTTTGTATCATGAATCAGTGTGAACTTTTCTCCAATCCCTTTCGACCTCAGTAAAGAAGGTTGTATGTTGCTGCTTTCATACTGCTAGTGGGTAGGTTCCTTTGATTGAGTTTTGTGGAAATGACATTTGTGTTTTGTAAGTTGTGCTATCCAGTTTCCCCGAAATATCCCACTTGGCATGGTGTTTAATTTTAAATTTATTTTAATAACGTGGCGTGGATTGGTGTCCGAAATGCTATGAATGTCTTCCAATGAATAATTGAAGAAAAAGCATAGGATTCCACACCCGCACCAACATATGGGAGCTCTGTGGACATCCACTCAGAGAAGAATCATAGCCCATGATAGCTGCTGCTTTCCAAAAGTTCTTCAAAGTCTCTGGAAGTTGTCCTAAGTTAGGCAGCAGCCACCAGTAGTGTTTGGTCTCCGTAAGAGCATTGAGGTAGGTGGCACATGGCCATGACCTTCCCCCCCCCTAGCTGGTACATAGTGAAGGATCTGCTTTGGGTTTAGTGTGGCCGAGAAGATGGGCCTGTGTCTTTCCTCAGCTCCCAGACCAGAGAGTCAGTGTCTTCTTTCCAGCTCTGAGTCATGGAGGTTCAGTTCCTGGCAAGTGAGTCCGAGAGGCTGGGGCTTCCTTCCTTTCCATCTGTTGCCCCTCACATGTTGGAGCTCTGTCCTGGGCATGGCAAGCCGGGTTATCGGGTTCACATTGTCTTCAAGCTGCTTTTCTTGTAGAGCAGAGGTTACATGCTGGTGGCGGCCACCTGCGAGGACCTGGAAACATGACCTCACTCAGCACCCACCCCTGAAGCATGGATGTCTCTCCAAGAGAAGTGGGTCTCTGTCCTTACCTTTGGCTCCAGAGCATGGGTTTAGAGAAGGTTTTCCTCGCAGCAGAGGCGCTGGCTATGATCACCACACTCTGAAATTATCATAAAAGGGTTGGCTACTGTTTAAGGAGAGTATGTGGGAAAACAAATCCAAGGGGTTCCCAAGGTTTGGGGGAAATTTTTTGGGGGTAAAAGGGACTCTCTCCCTAAAAAAAGCAGAAAGGGGGACAGTTGGGGGGGTACCCGCTGAGACCTTTTTGTGCCCTGCTTGAAAGGGAGGGGTGGTTCCCCCTCTATCCGCACTTTGGAGAGGGAAAAGAAATTCTGGATAATTAGAATGTTAACATAGGGATTTTATTTAAAATTATAATAATGGGGTAGAATAGGGGATTTTACGCTTAAATTTCCCCAAGGCCAATTGGGCATAATTTACCATCATATTTCACAATAGGTTAAAAAAAAAGAACCCCCCGAGTGGAAAAAAAAATTTGGAATTAATTACAAAAGATAATTTAGGGTATAAATGCCATGGAAAAAGAAAAAAAACAGCCCCATTTAAAGGGAGAAAATATAAAGATTTAAAGAAATAAAGAAAAAATTTCAAAAATCAGCCTCTTGTATTCAAAAAATGCCCCAAGGAAAACTCCATTGAGAGGTCACTTTTATTTGGATGGCTTCTCAATAATTCCCAAAACAGGATTGGGGAGGAAAAGACAAAAAGGGCATTTCATTGTGGGGTGTAAGAGTAAATTCGGGGGGAAACCATTTTTATTCCAAAACATTAAAAAACCCTGCCACCTCCTACTGGGAAAACTCAGGGGAAAAATTCCCCATAAAAGAAAATTTTAAGAGTTTATCCCCCAAGTTGCATGGGAAAAACATGGAACCAAACCATACGCCCCCCTAAGGGCATTAAAAAAGGGTACGTAGGGAAAATGGAAAATTTACAGAAAGGAACAAAATCAGAAATTACAAAACCGGAAGTGGGAACTACGGGGGGACCCCGGCAAAAACTGATTCACTGTCTACTCTAAAGGGATCTTGAAAACCACATAATCAAAAAAAAAAAAAATTTTCAGAGTTGGGAAAGAGGGGGGGGGGGGAGGGGGGGGATTTGGGGGGGGAGGGGGGGGGGGCGGGGGTTGGGGAAGGTGAAAAACTGGTTCCCGTAAAAGAATAAAATATTTTTGAAGAAATTTTTAAAAAAAAAATTGAAGAAAATTTTCCCCGAATAATATAGCCGTTTGAAAGAAATTTTGTTTCTGTGTTAAAATTTTTTTAACCCGAAAAAAAGGGGGATTTTTTTGAAAGGTGCTTGTTTCCTATTGGGGATTTTAGTTAACTCATTTTGAAATTTCTCAGTTCTTTCGTTGATTTTGTATGAAGTTGTTCTTAAAATAATTTGATTTGTGTTTTTTTTGAGAGGTATGTTTGATACTTGTGTTTTTTTTTTGTTTTTTTTTCATGTTTTGTTACGTTCGAGTTGTTTAAATGACAACCCAGTTACCCTGTGTTTACTCTTGTTTTTTTTGGGGGAGGGGAGGGTCCCGCCAGCGAGGGGGGCAGGCAATGGGTGATCCCAAACCTGGGGCCCTGGGGGCCCCGGGGGGGTTTTTGGGGTTTTCAGACCTGTTGAGAGGGGCGGGGTTGTCCAGGTCCGCGGTCCCACGGATTTTCCGGATGGGGGGGGGACCCCATGGGCTCCCCACAAAAGACCGCACTGGGGGCCCCCCCTCCGGGGCTGGGGGCCCCCGAGGCCTGGAGCGGGGCCCCCCCCCCTAGGGGTCAGGGGGTTGGAATGGCCCAGGGGGGTTCCAGCTCCCGTACTACCCTTTTTGGGTTTTTCGGGAAAGGGAACTCTGGTTTGCTTCCAGTTTGGAGCGGGGGAAATTTTTGCCCCTTTGAAAATGGTGGCTAAAAGGTAAACTGATTCCTTGGGGGGGGTAAATTTTTTTTAACCTTCCTCTCTTTTGGTTTTTAGTTTTGTGGCAGGGGTTGAAAACCAAATTTGCCATTTTAAGGGAAAAGGGAGAGGCGGTGAATTTATGAAAACAAGACATTTGGGTTTTGGGGGTTTTTTTGTGTATGGTGGGTGGGATTCCCCCAATTCAGGGTTTTTTTTTTATTAAACCCAGTATTTCCTTTTCATTTGTTTTTCCTCTGAATGTCTTCAAATATTGTGACTGTTTTGGGGGACATTTTATTGCGCCAATTTTGTTTTTATTATTTTGTGGTTTTGGTCTTTTAAAAATTGTTTTTTAGGGTTTTTTCATTGACTTTGAAAAGGAGAGAAGGTTTTTGAGTTGAATTCCGTTCCGCAACAAGCTAATTTTAGTTCTGAAAGGGCGAGAGGTGTTTTGTGGTGGTGTTTTTGGTGTGGGGGTGCGGGAACTTTTTGGAGTTCAACGAACTCGTGTCCTTTTGGGGATTAACTTTATTTGTCATCTCAGATTAGGATCCTTAAAATTTTTTTGTTTAACGCTTTTTTCAGCACTTAACCCTATCTTAAGGGACGTCGTGGAAGAAAATGATTTTTTGGTCTTTGGAAAACTGAAGTTTTACCATGGAGTAAAATCATTTTGGTTTTTTTTCCCGAGCAAAAGGGGGTTTTTTTCCATTTTCACCTTTTTCGTTTGACAAATCATTAACTTTTTCAATTTTGATCAGAAAGAAAGGTTTAGTTTTGTTTTACGAGTGGGAGGGTTTCCTTTTATTTGGGTTTTTTAAAAAGAATTTTTTTTGAATTGTCTATCCATTTTAGAAAAAATCCCACTTTCATGGTTTTAAAATTCTTTTTCGTGGCCTTATTTTCCGAAATTAGAATTTTCCTGAATTTGAAAAAAACATGGATTCCCCCCCGACCAAAATGGGGGGGTCGTGGGCATCCATAGAAAGAATATAGCCCTGATAGTCTCTTTAAAAGTTCTTCAAAGTCTCTGGAAGTTGTTAAATTTCGCAGCCCCAGTATTTTGGTTGAAGACTTGAGGTTGGGGGAATGGCCCGACCCCCCGCCCCAGTGGTACATTGGGATCCTTTTTATGGGGGAAAAGGGGGCCGGTCTTTCCTCAGCTCCCCGCCAAGGCATGTCCCCAGCTCTAGCATGGGGTTCATTCCTGGGAATGGTCCGAGAGGCGGGGTTCCTTCCCCCCCACGTTCCCCTCCAGTTGGAGTTGTCCTGGGGGGGAAGCCGGGACGGGCCGCTTGCGCTTTTTTTTTTGGGCGAGGTCAGCTGGGGCCCACCTGCGAGGACCTGGAAAAATGACCTACTAGCACCCACCCCTGAACATGGTGTTTCCGGAAGTGGGCTCTGTTTTCCTTTGGTCCAGGCTGGGTTTGGAATTTTCCTCCAGAAGGCGTGGCAATAAATTGAAATTATCCTAAAAATTGGTCTGTTCAAAGGGATATGTGGGAAGCTCCGGGTGCTTTTAAAAGGGAGGGTGAATATTGTCTGAAGAAAGGGACTCATGCTCCATAAAAAAGCAAACAAATCGTTGGCTATGGCGCTGAAAGGGATCCCAAATCAGGAATTTATTTCCCAAATGATCCTGCAAGGGTTTGGGAGGCATGGAATTCCCCCCCTCTCATAATTTGGGCTGGGAAAGAAGTTCTGGTCCCAGGAGTTGGAGACCCGTGTGTAAATCGGCCGCCATCTCTATTTTAAAAGCATAATGAGTGGGGTGGGTGGTTGTGTTGTGTGTTGGGGGTTGTGACCCGGAGGTCCCACTGTGGGCAGGAGGATTTAACTTACTCCGTCTTTTCAGATAGGCCCTGAAAAGAGGAAAAACAACCCACCGGTGGAAAAAAATATTTGCTGTCTTGCAAAAGTGAATTTTTAAAGATAGGAAAGCCCCGTGCCACAAGGAAAAAAAAGCCTCATTTAAGGGAGCCGGATATGAACAGACCCTTCTCAACCCTCACCCCAAAAGAATTTAAAAAATGCCCCTTTCATTCAAAAAGCGGAAAATCCATTGAGGGTATAATTTTGGTGGTTCATCAAAAATTTTCCCCAAAACAGCAATTGGCAGGTGAAAAAAACATTTAACTCTGTGGGGTGTCAAAGTAAATCTCGTGGAAACCCTTTTTGGGTTCCAACGACAAAAATACCCTGCCCTCCCCTCGGGAATATCCAGGGAAGAAAGAAATTCCTCCTAAAAAGGATAGCACAGATGTTTTCCCACATTGTTGAGTGGCAAAAAATGGCCAACCATCGCCCATTCAAGAGGACTGGTTAAAAAAAGGGCGAGGGAAAATGGTTTTCAGCTCAGAACAAAATCATGGTTCCAAAAACCCGGATGGAGTTAAATTTCTGGGTGATTTTCCGAAAAAAACTGGTTCCTTCTCCTCATCTTTGCCCACTTCAAAAAAAAAATTTTAGGTTGGGAAAAGCAAGGGGAGGGGCAATTTCCAGTGGTTTGTGCGGGGGTGCGGGGCGCGGGGGAGGCCTGAAAAAAAATGGTCCTGAAAATGAAATTAAAATTTTTCAGAATTGTCCCTACTTTTCAAATTTTAAAAAGAAAAAATTTCTCCAGAACCCTGAAAATACCACATTGAAAAAATTTTTGTTTTTTGGCCTTTTCTTTTTTTAAGAAAAAAAACAACCCATTTTCCAAAGGTGTTGAAAAAAATTTTGTGATTTTTTTTAACTCATTTTTGAAAACTAGTTGCTAAACGTATGATTCAGATAAGCAACTTATGTCCAAAATGAACTCCCGTTTGGTTTTTTTTTAAAGGATGGAATCTTCACTTTCTTCCAGCCCTTTTTTTTTATGGGAGTTCGTTCGAGTTGGAAATGTTAACACCGATCTACCCCAAAATGTCATCTTGTAACACTTTATTATGGGGGAGGGGCTACGGGTCTCTCGCCATTGCGAGGCTGCAGTGCAATGGCGTGATCACAACGCGTGGCGTCGCTGCCGCGCAACCTGGGGGGTTGACGTGATCCTTCCTCAGCATCCTGTCTGCCAGCAGCGAGGCGAAACGCGGTTCCGCCTCCAGGTCCGCGGCCTCCCACGGAGTTCTTCCGGACTCCCGCGCTGCGGGACCCCAGAGTGTGGCTCCCTGCGACAAGAACGACCGCGGAGCTGGGCCCCCCGATGTCCGCGGAGCTGGGCCCCCCGCTGGCGGCGGTGCTGGGCCCCCCGCAGGCCTCGGAGCTGGGGCCCCCCTACCACCTCGAGGGAACGTCAGTGAGGCCGCTCATGGACATGGACCCTTAACCGTGAGTTCACAGACTCTTCTTTTCTTGTATTTTCTGACCTGTGTTGTGGCTTTTGCTGGAAGTGGAACTGCTGGATTATGCATGAGAGTATCCAGTTTTGTGAGAACTGTGTGTGGAAATTCTGCCCTATTCCCACTGAAAGTGTGTGGCAATAAATGTGTAAACTGATTCCTCACTGTTCGTTCTGTTCCAGGGATCAATAGTTAGGGTTTTATACCGTTGCCTCTCTGTTTGGTTTATGAGACTTTTGTGAAAGCAGAAAGTGTGAAACCCTAAACTTTGTCCACTTTGAAGGCAATCTGGGCTACTGCAGGTCGCGTGCAATTCTACTGAAAGACAAGACATTTGGGTTTGGGGAGAGATTTCTTGTTGTCCGTAGTGCGTTGTGTAGTGGCATCCTCCAATATCATGGTTTTTATTCATTAAACCCAGTATATCCTTTTCATTTGTTTATGTCCTCTGCAATGTCTATCAGCAATATTGTGTACTGTTTAGGGTACTATTCTATTGTCTGCTTAACTTTTGTTTTTATTATTTTGTGGTTTTGGCTGCTATTGTAAATGAATTGTTTCCTTAGTGGTTTCTTCAGGTTGACTTTGAAAGTGTAGAGAGACACCTGGTTTTTGTATGTTGAATTCCTGTTCCGCAACAATGCTGAATTTTTAGTTCTGAAAGGGCGAGTGTGTGAGTGTGTGTGTGTGAGTGTGTGTGTGTGTGTGTGTGTGTGTGTGTGTGTGTGTGTCTGGTGAACTTTTTGGAGCTATCTATACGTAACGTCGTGTCTGTGTGAAGTGAGTTAACTTTACTTCGTCATCTCAGATTAGGATACCTTGAAACATTGTGTTTTGTTTAACTGCTTTGTTCAGCATTCTTAACCCTATCTTGAAGGGACGTCGTGGAAGACTATATCCATGTATTGTTCTTGGTCTTTGGGAAAAGCTGAAAGTTTCACCATGGAGTAAGCACATCAGTTTTGTGTTTTCCTCCATGAGCTTTATTAGGTGAAGGAGGTTTTCTTCTATTCTGGGTCACCTGTTAGCGTTTGTATCATGAATCAGTGTGAACTTTTCTCAAATCCCTTTCGACCTCAGTAAAGAAGGTTGTATGTTGCTGCTTTCATACTGCTAGTGTGGTAGGTTCCTTTGATTGAGTTTTGTGAGAAATGACATTTGTGTTTTGTAAGTTGTGCTATCCAGGTTTCCCAGAAATAAATCCCACTTGGCATGGTGTTTAAGTTAATTCATTTTAATACACGTGGCCGTGGATTGGTGTCCGAAATGCTGATGAATGTCTTCCAATGAATAATTGAAGAAAAAGCATAGCGATTCCACACCCGCACCAACACTATGGGAGCTCTGTGGACATCCACTCAGAGAAGAATCATAGCCCATGATAGCTGCTGCTTTCCAAAAGTTCTTCAAAGTCTCTGGAAGTTGTCCTAAGTTAGGCAGGCAGCCACCAGTAGTGTTTGGTCTCCGTAAGAGCATTGAGAGTAGGTGGCACATGGCCATGACCTATCCCCGCCCTAGCTGGTACATAGTGAAGGATCTGCCTGGTTGAGTGTGGCCGAGAAGATGGGCCTGTGTCTTTCCTCAGCTCCCAGACCAGAGAGTCAGTGTCTTCTTTCCAGCTCTGAGTCATGGAGGTTCAGTTCCTGGCAAGGGAGTCCGAGAGGCTGGGGCTTCCTTCCTCCATCTGTTGCCCGCTCACATGGTTGGAGCTCTGTCCTGGGCATGGCAAGCCGGGTTATCGGGTTCACATTGTCTTCAAGCTGCTTTTCTTGTAGAGCAGAGGTGACATGCTGGTGGCGGCCACCTGCGAGGACCTGGAAACATGACCTCACTCAGCACCCACCCCTGAAGCATGGATGTCTCTCCAAGAGAAGTGGGTCTCTGTCCTTACCTTTGGCTCCAGAGCATGGGTTTAGAGAAGGTTTTCCTCGCAGCAGAGGCGCTGGCTATGATCACCACACTCTGAAATTATCACTAAAAGAGTTGGCTACTGTTCAAGGAGAGTATGTGGGAAGAACAAATCCAAGGGTGCTTCCCGCAAGGTTGATGGGTGAATATTCGTGCTGAGAAGTCAAGGAGACTCATAGCTCCATAAGAAAAGCAAGCCAAATCGTTGGCTATGGACAGCTAGGAAGGGTATCCCAGCAATCAGAGCACACTTTATTGTGCACCAAAATGACTCCTGCTAAGGTTAGGCCAGGCATGGAATCTCCCAGCTCTCATCCAGCACTTTGGCAGACTGAGGAAGGAAGATTGCTGGATCCCAGGAGTTGGAGACCCGACTGTGTAACATCAGGCCGTCTTATCTCTATTTCCAAAATGTCATCAATGAGATGGGCGTGGAGACATAGGCTTGTAGTTGTAGCTGCTTGGGAGGATTGCCTGAGCCCAGGAGGTCCACACTGTGGTCAGGTAGGATTGTACCACTCTACTCCAGTCTGGTCATCAGAGTGAGGCCCTGACTCCAAAGAGAGAAAAGCAACCCACCGAGTGGAAAAAAATATTTGCGAATGTACATCTGACAAAAGATGACCATCTAGGATCGACTAGGAACTGCCACGTGCCGACAAGAGAAAAACAAACAGCCTCATTTCAAAGGGACCCAAAGAGATATGAACAGACCCTTCTCAACAGCAGACATACACGCAGCCACCAAAGACATTTCAAAAAGCTCAGCCTCATTAGTCATTCAGAAATGCAAAGGAAAACTCCATTGAGAGGTCACCTCAAATTTCATTCAGGATGGCTATCATCAATAATTCCCAAAACAGCAGATGCTGGCGAGGAAATGACAAAACGGGAACACTTCTACACTCCTCGTGGGAGTGTCAACGAGTACAATCTCGGTGGATAACCATTTGGTGATTCCGAAACGATCTAAAAATCCACCCTGCCATCCTCCTACTGGGAATATCTCAGGAAGAAAGAAATCCCTCTATAAAAGAGATAGTTGCACACGCATGTTTATCGCCACATTGTTCGCAGTGGCAAGAACATGGAACCAACCATACTGCCCATCTCAAGAGGACTGGATTAAAAATACGTGGTACGTAGGAACAATGGCATATTATGCAGTCTAAACGAGAACAAAATCATGAAGTTCACGGAAACCTGGATGGAGTTAGAGTGTATACTACGGGGTGACCTTTCACAGAAGCAAAAACTGAGTGTCACATGTACTCACTCATAAGCGGATCTTGAACAACCATCATAATAACAAAAAAAAAGATTTTCAGAGTTGGGAAATTGCAGGGGAGGGGGAGGGGCAGGATTTGCAGTGGTAGGCTTGTGCCGGAGGTGCGGGGACGTTCGGGGACAGGCCTGAAAAACAATGGTTCCTGTAAAATGAATATTAATATATTTCACCCTGAATTGTACCCTACATCTTTCAAATAAAAAATTAAGAAGAAAAAGTTTCTACCAGAACCCTGAATCCATAGCCAGTCATTAGAAAGAAATTCTTGTTTCTGTAGCCTTAATCACTTTTTTCCACACCGAAAGAAAAACACGTACCCTTATTTTCCTGAAAGGTGCTTAGACAAAATATCCTATTGGTGATTTTTAGTTAACTCATTTTTGAAGTATATCTCAGTTGACTAATTCGATATGATTCATTGACTATAGCAACTGTATAGTACTGCTTAAAATGAATTCTCCCGATTTGTGTCTTTTTTCCTGCAGAGGTATGTTTAGATATCTTGCATGTTTTCTTTCTTACCATGTTTCCATTTTTTCATGTGTTGATGTTACGTTCGAGTTGTTGAAATGTATCAGACACCGAGTCTACCCAATGAATGGTACATCTTGTCAATCACTTTATTATGGGGGAGGGGCTACGGGTCTCTCGCCATTGCGAGGCTGCAGTGCAATGGCGTGATCACAACGCGTGGCGTCGCTGCCGCGCAACCTGGGGGGGTTGACGTGATCCTTCCTCAGCATCCTGTCTGCCAGCAGCGAGGCGAAACGCGGTTCCGCCTCCAGGTCCGCGGCCTCCCACGGAGTTCTTCCGGACTCCCGCGCTGCGGGACCCCAGAGTGTGGCTCCCTGCGACAAGAACGACCGCGGAGCTGGGCCCCCCGATGTCCGCGGAGCTGGGCCCCCCGCTGGCGGCGGTGCTGGGCCCCCCGCAGGCCTCGGAGCTGGGGCCCCCCTACCACCTCGAGGGAACGTCAGTGAGGCCGCTCATGGACATGGACCCTTAACCGTGAGTTCACAGACTCTTCTTTTCTTGTATTTTCTGACCTGTGTTGTGGCTTTTGCTGGAAGTGGAACTGCTGGATTATGCATGAGAGTATCCAGTTTTGTGAGAACTGTGTGTGGAAATTCTGCCCTATTCCCACTGAAAGTGTGTGGCAATAAATGTGTAAACTGATTCCTCACTGTTCGTTCTGTTCCAGGGATCAATAGTTAGGGTTTTATACCGTTGCCTCTCTGTTTGGTTTATGAGACTTTTGTGAAAGCAGAAAGTGTGAAACCCTAAACTTTGTCCACTTTGAAGACAATCTGGGCTACTGCAGGTCGCGTGCAATTCTACTGAAAGACAAGACATTTGGGTTTGGGGAGAGATTTCTTGTTGTCCGTAGTGCGTTGCGTAGTGGCGTCCTCCAATATCATGGTTTTTATTCATTAAACCCAGTATATCCTTTTCATTTGTTTATGTCCTCTGCAATGTCTATCAGCAATATTGTGTACTGTTTAGGGTACTATTCTATTGTCTGCTTAACTTTTGTTTTTATTATTTTGTGGTTTTGGCTGCTATTGTAAATGAATTGTTTCCTTAGTGGTTTCTTCAGGTTGACTTTGAAAGTGTAGAGAGACACCTGGTTTTTGTATGTTGAATTCCTGTTCCGCAACAATGCTGAATTTTTAGTTCTGAAAGGGCGAGTGTGTGAGTGTGTGTGTGTGGAGTGTGTGTTTGTGTGTGTGTGTGTGTGTGTGTGTGTGTCTGGTGAACTTTTTGGAGCTATCTATACGTAATGTCGTGTCTGTGTGAAGTGAGTTAACTTTACTTCGTCATCTCAGATTAGGATGCCTTGAAACATTGTGTTTTGTTTAACTGCTTTGTTCAGCATTCTTAACCCTATCTTGAAGGGACGTCGTGGAAGACTATATCCATGTATTGTTCTTGGTCTTTGGGAAAAGCTGAAAGTTTCACCATGGAGTAAGCACATCAGTTTTGTGTTTTCCTCCATGAGCTTTATTAGGTGAAGGAGGTTTTCTTCTATTCTGGGTCACCTGTTAGCGTTTGTATCATGAATCAGTGTGAACTTTTCTCAAATCCCTTTCGACCTCAGTAAAGAAGGTTGTATGTTGCTGCTTTCATACTGCTAGTGTGGTAGGTTCCTTTGATTGAGTTTTGTGAGAAATGACATTTGTGTTTTGTAAGTTGTGCTATCCAGGTTTCCCAGAAATAAATCCCACTTGGCATGGTGTTTAAGTTAATTCATTTTAATACACGTGGCCGTGGATTGGTGTCCGAAATGCTGATGAATGTCTTCCAATGAATAATTGAAGAAAAAGCATAGCGATTCCACACCCGCACCAACACTATGGGAGCTCTGTGGACATCCACTCAGAGAAGAATCATAGCCCATGATAGCTGCTGCTTTCCAAAAGTTCTTCAAAGTCTCTGGAAGTTGTCCTAAGTTAGGCAGGCAGCCACCAGTAGTGTTTGGTCTCCGTAAGAGCATTGAGAGTAGGTGGCACATGGCCATGACCTATCCCCGCCCTAGCTGGTACATAGTGAAGGATCTGCCTGGTTGAGTGTGGCCGAGAAGATGGGCCTGTGTCTTTCCTCAGCTCCCAGACCAGAGAGTCAGTGTCTTCTTTCCAGCTCTGAGTCATGGAGGTTCAGTTCCTGGCAAGTGAGTCCGAGAGGCTGGGGCTTCCTTCCTCCATCTGTTGCCCGCTCACATGGTTGGAGCTCTGTCCTGGGCATGGCAAGCCGGGTTATCGGGTTCACATTGTCTTCAAGCTGCTTTTCTTGTAGAGCAGAGGTGACATGCTGGTGGCGGCCACCTGCGAGGACCTGGAAACATGACCTCACTCAGCACCCACCCCTGAAGCATGGATGTCTCTCCAAGAGAAGTGGGTCTCTGTCCTTACCTTTGGCTCCAGAGCATGGGTTTAGAGAAGGTTTTCCTCGCAGCAGAGGCGCTGGCTATGATCACCACACTCTGAAATTATCACTAAAAGAGTTGGCTACTGTTCAAGGAGAGTATGTGGGAAGAACAAATCCAAGGGTGCTTCCCGCAAGGTTGATGGGTGAATATTCGTGCTGAGAAGTCAAGGAGACTCATAGCTCCATAAGAAAAGCAAGCCAAATCGTTGGCTATGGACAGCTAGGAAGGGTATCCCAGCAATCAGAGCACACTTTATTGTGCACCAAAATGACTCCTGCTAAGGTTAGGCCAGGCATGGAATCTCCCAGCTCTCATCCAGCACTTTGGCAGACTGAGGAAGGAAGATTGCTGGATCCCAGGAGTTGGAGACCCGACTGTGTAACATCAGGCCGTCTTATCTCTATTTCCAAAATGTCATCAATGAGATGGGCGTGGAGACATAGGCTTGTAGTTGTAGCTGCTTGGGAGGATTGCCTGAGCCCAGGAGGTCCACACTGTGGTCAGGTAGGATTGTACCACTCTACTCCAGTCTGGTCATCAGAGTGAGGCCCTGACTCCAAAGAGAGAAAAGCAACCCACCGAGTGGAAAAAAAAATTTGCGAATGTACATCTGACAAAAGATGACCATCTAGGATCGACTAGGAACTGCCACGTGCCGACAAGAGAAAAACAAACAGCCTCATTTCAAAGGGAGCCAAAGGTATGAACAGACCCTTCTCAACAGCAGACATACACGCAGCCACCAAAGACATTTCAAAAAGCTCAGCCTCATTAGTCATTCAGAAATGCCAAGGAAAACTCCATTGAGAGGTCACCTCATTTCAGTCAGGATGGCTATCATCAATAATTCCCAAAACAGCAGATGCTGGCGAGGAAATGACAAAACGGGAACACTTCTACACTCCTCGTGGGAGTGTCAACGAGTACAATCTCGGTGGATAACCATTTGGTGATTCCGAAACGATCTAAAAATCCACCCTGCCATCCTCCTACTGGGAATATCTCAGGAAGAAAGAAATCCCTCTATAAAAGAGATAGTTGCACACGCATGTTTATCGCCACATTGTTCGCAGTGGCAAGAACATGGAACCAACCATACTGCCCATCTCAAGAGGACTGGATTAAAAATACGTGGTACGTAGGAACAATGGCATATTATGCAGTCTAAACGAGAACAAAATCATGAAGTTCACGGAAACCTGGATGGAGTTAGAGTGTATACTACGGGGTGACCTTTCACAGAAGCAAAAACTGAGTGTCACATGTACTCACTCATAAGCGGATCTTGAACAACCATCATAATAACAAAAAAAAAGATTTTCAGAGTTGGGAAATTGCAGGGGAGGGGGAGGGGCAGGATTTGCAGTGGTAGGCTTGTGCCGGAGGTGCGGGGACGTTCGGGGACAGGCCTGAAAAACAATGGTTCCTGTAAAATGAATATTAATATATTTCACCCTGAATTGTACCCTACATCTTTCAAATTAAAAATTAAGAAGAAAAAGTTTCTACCAGAACCCTGAATCCATAGCCAGTCATTAGAAAGAAATTCTTGTTTCTGTAGCCTTAATCACTTTTTTCCACACCGAAAGAAAAACACGTACCCTTATTTTCCTGAAAGGTGCTTAGACAAAATATCCTATTGGTGATTTTTAGTTAACTCATTTTTGAAGTATATCTCAGTTGACTAATTCGATATGATTCATTGACTATAGCAACTGTATAGTACTGCTTAAAATGAATTCTCCCGATTTGTGTCTTTTTTCCTGCAGAGGTATGTTTAGATATCTTGCATGTTTTCTTTCTTACCATGTTTCCATTTTTTCATGTGTTGATGTTACGTTCGAGTTGTTGAAATGTATCAGACACCGAGTCTACCCAATGAATGGTACATCTTGTCAATCACTTTATTATGGGGGAGGGGCTACGGGTCTCTCGCCATTGCGAGGCTGCAGTGCAATGGCGTGATCACAACGCGTGGCGTCGCTGCCGCGCAACCTGGGGGGGTTGACGTGATCCTTCCTCAGCATCCTGTCTGCCAGCAGCGAGGCGAAACGCGGTTCCGCCTCCAGGTCCGCGGCCTCCCACGGAGTTCTTCCGGACTCCCGCGCTGCGGGACCCCAGAGTGTGGCTCCCTGCGACAAGAACGACCGCGGAGCTGGGCCCCCCGATGTCCGCGGAGCTGGGCCCCCCGCTGGCGGCGGTGCTGGGCCCCCCGCAGGCCTCGGAGCTGGGGCCCCCCTACCACCTCGAGGGAACGTCAGTGAGGCCGCTCATGGACATGGACCCTTAACCGTGAGTTCACAGACTCTTCTTTTCTTGTATTTTCTGACCTGTGTTGTGGCTTTTGCTGGAAGTGGAACTGCTGGATTATGCATGAGAGTATCCAGTTTTGTGAGAACTGTGTGTGGAAATTCTGCCCTATTCCCACTGAAAGTGTGTGGCAATAAATGTGTAAACTGATTCCTCACTGTTCGTTCTGTTCCAGGGATCAGTAGTTAGGGTTTTATACCGTTGCCTCTCTGTTTGGTTTATGAGACTTTTGTGAAAGCAGAAAGTGTGAAACCCTAAACTTTGTCCACTTTGAAGGCAATCTGGGCTACTGCAGGTCGCGTGCAATTCTACTGAAAGACAAGACATTTGGGTTTGGGGAGAGATTTCTTGTTGTCCGTAGTGCGTTGTGTAGTGGCATCCTCCAATATCATGGTTTTTATTCATTAAACCCAGTATATCCTTTTCATTTGTTTATGTCCTCTGCAATGTCTATCAGCAATATTGTGTACTGTTTAGGGTACTATTCTATTGTCTGCTTAACTTTTGTTTTTATTATTTTGTGGTTTTGGCTGCTATTGTAAATGAATTGTTTCCTTAGTGGTTTCTTCAGGTTGACTTTGAAAGTGTAGAGAGACACCTGGTTTTTGTATGTTGAATTCCTGTTCCGCAACAATGCTGAATTTTTAGTTCTGAAAGGGCGAGTGTGTGAGTGTGTGTGTGTGAGTGTGTGTGTGTGTGTGTGTGTGTGTGTGTGTGTGTGTGTGTGTGTCTGGTGAACTTTTTGGAGCTATCTATACGTAACGTCGTGTCTGTGTGAAGTGAGTTAACTTTACTTCGTCATCTCAGATTAGGATACCTTGAAACATTGTGTTTTGTTTAACTGCTTTGTTCAGCATTCTTAACCCTATCTTGAAGGGACGTCGTGGAAGACTAGATCCATGTATTGTTCTTGGTCTTTGGGAAAAGCTGAAAGTTTCACCATGGAGTAAGCACATCAGTTTTGTGTTTTCCTCCATGAGCTTTATTAGGTGAAGGAGGTTTTCTTCTATTCTGGGTCACCTGTTAGCGTTTGTATCATGAATCAGTGTGAACTTTTCTCAAATCCCTTTCGACCTCAGTAAAGAAGGTTGTATGTTGCTGCTTTCATACTGCTAGTGTGGTAGGTTCCTTTGATTGAGTTTTGTGAGAAATGACATTTGTGTTTTGTAAGTTGTGCTATCCAGGTTTCCCAGAAATAAATCCCACTTGGCATGGTGTTTAAGTTAATTCATTTTAATACACGTGGCCGTGGATTGGTGTCCGAAATGCTGATGAATGTCTTCCAATGAATAATTGAAGAAAAAGCATAGCGATTCCACACCCGCACCAACACTATGGGAGCTCTGTGGACATCCACTCAGAGAAGAATCATAGCCCATGATAGCTGCTGCTTTCCAAAAGTTCTTCAAAGTCTCTGGAAGTTGTCCTAAGTTAGGCAGGCAGCCACCAGTAGTGTTTGGTCTCCGTAAGAGCATTGAGAGTAGGTGGCACATGGCCATGACCTATCCCCGCCCTAGCTGGTACATAGTGAAGGATCTGCCTGGTTGAGTGTGGCCGAGAAGATGGGCCTGTGTCTTTCCTCAGCTCCCAGACCAGAGAGTCAGTGTCTTCTTTCCAGCTCTGAGTCATGGAGGTTCAGTTCCTGGCAAGGGAGTCCGAGAGGCTGGGGCTTCCTTCCTCCATCTGTTGCCCGCTCACATGGTTGGAGCTCTGTCCTGGGCATGGCAAGCCGGGTTATCGGGTTCACATTGTCTTCAAGCTGCTTTTCTTGTAGAGCAGAGGTGACATGCTGGTGGCGGCCACCTGCGAGGACCTGGAAACATGACCTC
Organism: Cephalopachus bancanus; assembly: GCA_027257055.1. Taxonomy (NCBI): domain Eukaryota; kingdom Metazoa; phylum Chordata; class Mammalia; order Primates; family Tarsiidae; genus Cephalopachus; species Cephalopachus bancanus. Next base: position 3,613 of record JAPVLO010000961.1, on the reverse strand, counting down.
ACTCAGCACCCACCCCTGAAGCATGGATGTCTCTCCAAGAGAAGTGGGTCTCTGTCCTTACCTTTGGCTCCAGAGCATGGGTTTAGAGAAGGTTTTCCTCGCAGCAGAGGCGCTGGCTATGATCACCACACTCTGAAATTATCACTAAAAGAGTTGGCTACTGTTCAAGGAGAGTATGTGGGAAGAACAAATCCAAGGGTGCTTCCCGCAAGGTTGATGGGTGAATATTCGTGCTGAGAAGTCAAGGAGACTCATAGCTCCATAAGAAAAGCAAGCCAAATCGTTGGCTATGGACAGCTAGGAAGGGTATCCCAGCAATCAGAGCACACTTTATTGTGCACCAAAATGACTCCTGCTAAGGTTAGGCCAGGCATGGAATCTCCCAGCTCTCATCCAGCACTTTGGCAGACTGAGGAAGGAAGATTGCTGGATCCCAGGAGTTGGAGACCCGACTGTGTAACATCAGGCCGTCTTATCTCTATTTCCAAAATGTCATCAATGAGATGGGCGTGGAGACATAGGCTTGTAGTTGTAGCTGCTTGGGAGGATTGCCTGAGCCCAGGAGGTCCACACTGTGGTCAGGTAGGATTGTACCACTCTACTCCAGTCTGGTCATCAGAGTGAGGCCCTGACTCCAAAGAGAGAAAAGCAACCCACCGAGTGGAAAAAAAATTTGCGAATGTACATCTGACAAAAGATGACCATCTAGGATCGACTAGGAACTGCCACGTGCCGACAAGAGAAAAACAAACAGCCTCATTTCAAAGGGAGCCAAGATATGAACAGACCCTTCTCAACAGCAGACATACACGCAGCCACCAAAGACATTTCAAAAAGCTCAGCCTCATTAGTCATTCAGAAATGCAAAGGAAAACTCCATTGAGAGGTCACCTAATTTCATTCAGGATGGCTATCATCAATAATTCCCAAAACAGCAGATGCTGGCGAGGAAATGACAAAACGGGAACACTTCTACACTCCTCGTGGGAGTGTCAACGAGTACAATCTCGGTGGATAACCATTTGGTGATTCCGAAACGATCTAAAAATCCACCCTGCCATCCTCCTACTGGGAATATCTCAGGAAGAAAGAAATCCCTCTATAAAAGAGATAGTTGCACACGCATGTTTATCGCCACATTGTTCGCAGTGGCAAGAACATGGAACCAACCATACTGCCCATCTCAAGAGGACTGGATTAAAAATACGTGGTACGTAGGAACAATGGCATATTATGCAGTCTAAACGAGAACAAAATCATGAAGTTCACGGAAACCTGGATGGAGTTAGAGTGTATACTACGGGGTGACCTTTCACAGAAGCAAAAACTGAGTGTCACATGTACTCACTCATAAGCGGATCTTGAACAACCATCATAATAACAAAAAAAAAGATTTTCAGAGTTGGGAAATTGCAGGGGAGGGGGAGGGGCAGGATTTGCAGTGGTAGGCTTGTGCCGGAGGTGCGGGGACGTTCGGGGACAGGCCTGAAAAACAATGGTTCCTGTAAAATGAATATTAATATATTTCACCCTGAATTGTACCCTACATCTTTCAAATAAAAATTAAGAAGAAAAAGTTTCTACCAGAACCCTGAATCCATAGCCAGTCATTAGAAAGAAATTCTTGTTTCTGTAGCCTTAATCACTTTTTTCCACACCGAAAGAAAAACACGTACCCTTATTTTCCTGAAAGGTGCTTAGACAAAATATCCTATTGGTGATTTTTAGTTAACTCATTTTTGAAGTATATCTCAGTTGACTAATTCGATATGATTCATTGACTATAGCAACTGTATAGTACTGCTTAAAATGAATTCTCCCGATTTGTGTCTTTTTTCCTGCAGAGGTATGTTTAGATATCTTGCATGTTTTCTTTCTTACCATGTTTCCTTTTTTTCATGTGTTGATGTTACGTTCGAGTTGTTGAAATGTATCAGACACCGAGTCTACCCAATGAATGGTACATCTTGTCAATCACTTTATTATGGGGGAGGGGCTACGGGTCTCTCGCCATTGCGAGGCTGCAGTGCAATGGCGTGATCACAACGCGTGGCGTCGCTGCCGCGCAACCTGGGGGGTTGACGTGATCCTTCCTCAGCATCCTGTCTGCCAGCAGCGAGGCGAAACGCGGTTCCGCCTCCAGGTCCGCGGCCTCCCACGGAGTTCTTCCGGACTCCCGCGCTGCGGGACCCCAGAGTGTGGCTCCCTGCGACAAGAACGACCGCGGAGCTGGGCCCCCCGATGTCCGCGGAGCTGGGCCCCCCGCTGGCGGCGGTGCTGGGCCCCCCGCAGGCCTCGGAGCTGGGGCCCCCCTACCACCTCGAGGGAACGTCAGTGAGGCCGCTCATGGACATGGACCCTTAACCGTGAGTTCACAGACTCTTCTTTTCTTGTATTTTCTGACCTGTGTTGTGGCTTTTGCTGGAAGTGGAACTGCTGGATTATGCATGAGAGTATCCAGTTTTGTGAGAACTGTGTGTGGAAATTCTGCCCTATTCCCACTGAAAGTGTGTGGCAATAAATGTGTAAACTGATTCCTCACTGTTCGTTCTGTTCCAGGGATCAATAGTTAGGGTTTTATACCGTTGCCTCTCTGTTTGGTTTATGAGACTTTTGTGAAAGCAGAAAGTGTGAAACCCTAAACTTTGTCCACTTTGAAGGCAATCTGGGCTACTGCAGGTCGCGTGCAATTCTACTGAAAGACAAGACATTTGGGTTTGGGGAGAGATTTCTTGTTGTCCGTAGTGCGTTGTGTAGTGGCATCCTCCAATATCATGGTTTTTATTCATTAAACCCAGTATATCCTTTTCATTTGTTTATGTCCTCTGCAATGTCTATCAGCAATATTGTGTACTGTTTAGGGTACTATTCTATTGTCTGCTTAACTTTTGTTTTTATTATTTTGTGGTTTTGGCTGCTATTGTAAATGAATTGTTTCCTTAGTGGTTTCTTCAGGTTGACTTTGAAAGTGTAGAGAGACACCTGGTTTTTGTATGTTGAATTCCTGTTCCGCAACAATGCTGAATTTTTAGTTCTGAAAGGGCGAGTGTGTGAGTGTGTGTGTGTGAGTGTGTGTTGTGTGTGTGTGTGTGTGTGTGTGTGTGTGTGTGTGTGTCTGGTGAACTTTTTGGAGCTATCTATACGTAACGTCGTGTCTGTGTGAAGTGAGTTAACTTTACTTCGTCATCTCAGATTAGGATACCTTGAAACATTGTGTTTTGTTTAACTGCTTTGTTCAGCATTCTTAACCCTATCTTGAAGGGACGTCGTGGAAGACTATATCCATGTATTGTTCTTGGTCTTTGGGAAAAGCTGAAAGTTTCACCATGGAGTAAGCACATCAGTTTTGTGTTTTCCTCCATGAGCTTTATTAGGTGAAGGAGGTTTTCTTCTATTCTGGGTCACCTGTTAGCGTTTGTATCATGAATCAGTGTGAACTTTTCTCAAATCCCTTTCGACCTCAGTAAAGAAGGTTGTATGTTGCTGCTTTCATACTGCTAGTGTGGTAGGTTCCTTTGATTGAGTTTTGTGAGAAATGACATTTGTGTTTTGTAAGTTGTGCTATCCAGGTTTCCCAGAAATAAATCCCACTTGGCATGGTGTTTAAGTTAAT